>CM076581.1:1355216830-1355706292 GCA_034641835.2 Pinus albicaulis
GACTAACTTTATTTCATCATTTTATTTATAAACTTTTCAAAGATGCCCCCTAATTTATAATGTCTGAAGAAATTTATGGCCAAAATGCATTACAATAATACTCAAAGCGAGAGGAAAATTAGGAGAATGTATATAGACACCTATGGGCTTAATAAGTTAGGAAAATTCTACTATAATTGACCCATAGCCAACTCATACGCAAGTGGGTCAAGTTGATGTCCTTGGGAATGGAAAACTCTTGAAACCTTTTTCAAAATTATGAGTTTCTTTTTTCAATCATCTCAATTATGAAATAATTATTATCTCATAATTATAATATTTTGGAAAAAAAATTATGAGAAATTGCTCAATTATGTAATTTCACCCTTTTATCATGGGATAAATATCACATAAGTAAACGAAAAGGAGAAAATGGATTCCTTTTAGCCAAAAAACCGAGGTAAGTTTAAATTGAGTTAATATCACTATAATGGACTGGAAAATAGGGCTATAAAAGATACCCCCTAATTTATAATGTCAAAAGAGAAATTTATGGCCAAAATGCATTACAATAATACTCAAAGCTCAAAATGAGAGGAAGGATCCAAGACTACAAAGTTGGATCAGAGGAACTCAAGTGTTGAAGTGTCAACTATGTTGATAACATCCCTAAGGCAGGAACACCCATGCTCGGTAATAAAGAGATACTGAACATGGATGCCATAAAATACACTGTGGATCCATGAAATGAAATGTTAGAATATGGCCACGAAAATAGACACAGTGGATCCATGTGACTCAACATATACAACATATCCACAACCAAATACAATGTGAATCTATGTCACAGTATAAATAAGTAAGACTATGGACACATGAAAAATAGAGAAGTGTGTCAACATAGTCCTCAAAGTACATAAATGATACTTAACTCCAACGCAACCTAGGAAGGATTCCATATAAGAGTGATATGTCCCTAACCCAGGGTCTTCAAGATAAACCTGATGTTACAAATCTACAACATGCGAATATATGAGTTGAGTTCGAACATGGTAAAAACTGCCTGATTACCATCCAATGAGGAAACCCAGTAACAAACACGAGGGAATACACCAATGAATAAAATAGATCCCAAGGTACCTAGTACATCCCATTAAGTGTGAATAAATTAGTTGACATCAAACACCAGTGAAATCAAGAAATTGCGAACCAATGATGTAAACACACTGTCGATCATGAGGAATCTTACCATTGAGGTCTACAACCTCCAAGGTACTACTAGTTCTTAGATCAAGCTCCTGGATAGTGAGTTGAAGTTGACAGGAGAAGATTCGTTGAAGGAGGGCCTTAATGTATCCCTCATCAATCGACATGGAACATACCAGGATGATGTGATGTATGGATGAAATCATGAAGTGATGAAGTACAATTGACACAGGGATTCCTGACTAAAAAATGTCAACAAGCTACTACCGATGGTCGATGCAGGCTAATACTTCCCTTGAACACATAGAAGAATGACACAAGAGTAACTTGGAGGAATGACTAATGAGCACTAAGTGATATTATGCAATGACATAGGAGGCATCGAGGCACACTCCATGTGACTGGAAGAGTAACCAGCTGGAGGAGTAAAGAGACTCATATGGATGGTACGGCTATTAGGCAAGCTAAAACCCAACTATGAGATAATGAAGCAAACAGGTGCCATGTTTAAGGGCGACGTGACTGACGTTGCCATTTTTATGACTAATGGAAATAGATGTTCCCTCATCTTTTTATAAGTTCCTTTTTCTTAAAGTTGTCCCCCAAGCCCGAAAAAGAGATAAAATCATAGAAGGGGGAACCTCCTACCCACAATAGACTAGGGTATTCCTTTTTCATAACTATCCTATCCCAGTCTAGAAAATGGTTAAACTTATACTGGGTAGATGACCCTTCATGTACTTTTACAAGTGTGAAGGATACAAGTTCCCTCGACGATATTTTCTAAATTAAGGAGTCTGAAAAGAGCTTAAAGGAAACTCCTCTTAGAGGAACGAGTGGTATAGAGGATAGCACCTAGTTCTGGTAATGATGGAACTATTCATGACATAATGAGGACAATAGGTTGGCTAATAGGACCACTCATCGCAATGGTTCCTCCAAGCAAGGGAAAAACACCAAGTGAAAGTGAATGGTAAGCCAAGAAGATGATGATGATGGAATAGAGAATCCAAGGCTCAAACTGTAAAAATAGGCTAAAAAAAAGTGGCAATCATGAGGGATAAAGTGTGGAATCCTCTTGGGGTATGGCCATAAATATGACGAAGAAGAGGACATGAGGCTCAAATTTGTAGAAATTTATCAATACTCTGATACCATGTAGAAAATCTATCAATGGATTCAATCCGATCTTGTGATGTACTAAAACAAGATACTAAATCCTTCTACAATATTTGCAGAATAAAAAACATTATCGCTCAATCACATGCAAGTAAGAGAAAGAAGTAAATCAATTGCACAACACAAGATGTTCTTGGGGAAAGAAACTGCTCAAAACCCCTCTATCTATATTTTTTATCAAGTCAAGGAATCATGAAAAAATAAAATGCTTAATCTCTCATGAGATTCCCCAACACTCTACCAACTATCTCACTTGGATCCTACTCAAAACTTGCTTACACTTCTTAGGAAAAACTAATAAACACTTAGCCAATTCTCAGCCTTGCACACGCAATTCCTAGAGAATTTGACCCCTATTAAATAGGAATAATTCCCTTCCTTGATTGCACAATCCATCATGGAATCCCCATGACTTTATAATTTCACATGGGAAATTATCTATAAATACAATTGATAGTTATGTTCCCTTTAACCTATGTCTCAATCGGATCTTCCTCAAAACTAACATCCATGCAGCTATTAATAGTGAATTATTAGTTGTCTGATTAATCACTCATTGTGAATTAAATCTAATTTAATTCACTGGACCTCTCACTAGCTCATCACTCAGTTAGACCTATTTAAACTGATTTTAACTCAATTAATTGAGTTAACTTATTAACACTTGCACCCCACTGATGCATCAACTGCAACTGGACCCCCAAAATATTATAATCCCTCTACATGCCTCATCTTAGACCCTCAACTTTAATTTCTTGAGCGAACTCAATCATATTGACTTAGTGAACTGATACAAGTTGTTATGAGATGATATTAAAATTTATTGTCCAATTTATTTAAGGGAAAAATAAATTAGATGCCCCACATTCCTCACTCCTCGTGCATCAAAATTCCTCACCAGTGTGGGTCTGATTTTTTTTTTTTCTGGGTCATGGTGGGTCATAAGCATAGATTTTGAAACTGTAATAAAAATGAGTGCATGGACACCAAATCACCAATAAGGTGCTAAACTAGGGCATCGATGTATAGGTAAGCTTTACCGCTAAGCTACGGCGTGCATAAAAGAAAGTAGCTAAGTTCATGACTTGGTAGGGTCAAACCTAAGCCAGAAATATGGCACTGATGGTCAAAATGCAATGAGGACAACATAAATGACCTACCCCTATACGCCAAGTACAGAGAAACACACCTAAGGTCCAATGGATCTCGCAATAGAAATGTCACCTTGTCCTGTAAAAACCATCTAGAAAGGCTAGAACCATGTTTAAATTGCATAACGAAAGAAATAAGCATGGATAAGGTAAAAACAAGACCATATATTTTTTATTTTTTGAGTTATATATATATATATATATATTTGGATTTTATAATTTTTTTTTTAATTTAAAAAACACATGATAAATACTCGCATCACAAACCAAACCAAAAAGGGGATATATCATCACACTCTTATGTACAATATGTACAGGAATGATGTAGTCTAGTAGGTCATGCTAAGGTGCACCATAGCAGGGCACATGACAAGGGTTTCTATAAGCAAACTCATGGAGGGAAAGGGAACTATATGGCTCACCAAAGTGGGGCCATGCCAAAGTAAGTCAAACTGCCCAATCCAGAAAGGTTTACCATGCCAAGGACAATCTAACATATTCATGCTCTCAAAATTATCTTAAATACATAAGGGAGGATCAATACATAAATATGGTACAAGACTCTCATCAACATGTAGTAAGAAGTTGGATAGTTTGCCAGAAATTTTGGCAGTAGAATCCCAAGACTTGACTTAGTCTATGGGTGGAAATTCCAAGGAGCACTGGGAAGGTGCCCCCTGGGTTGATTCAAGGTTAAAAGTGTCAGGATCCACGCATTCCACATCATGGATATTAGAGGTATAAAGAGGCTTAGCTTCCCCAATATTATCAATGGAGGGATCCATGACTGTCAAGTTGACTAACCAGGGAGGCTCGTCATTAAGGGAGTCATGTGGAAAAAGTGGAGGGGTAGCCTGTTTGGGAAAATAACCTTATCATATTCCATATTGGGATGAAGTTTTTGACCAGTGTCAAGAGGTGCTGACGAGACTTCCCGAGAGGAAATATCCTCCACAACAAGTGGTGTAGGGTGCTCAATAGCTTGATCATATTCTATAATAACAAGCGACACCACCCATGGATCAGGAGGTCTATGGGTTCCACAGGTGCCAGAAGAGATCATATGTCTAGGAGTATTAGATGAAGAGATAGAGGGAGTTCTAGGCGGGGTAGCTGAGAGAAAACTCCCAGAAGAGCTGAAATTTTGAAAAGTCCCACTCCAACACTCTGAAATTAACTAGAGTGACCTCCCATGAGTGGTAAAAAATTCCCCATGGTGGAAATATAGGTTGACAGCAGGAAATAGTCAAGATAAATGTTGAGCCCTAAAAGTGTCTTCTCCTTTGCAAAATTCCACTTCATCTTATCATTCCTTTTGTCATTTTATAGACCTAAAGATCAATAAGATGATTTAAATCACTTAAGGAATACATGCAATGACTAACTTGTTGTACTTTTGTGGTTTTGTTGTCTTAATGATTTCTGAGCAGTTTTAGCTACAGAATGCAGTCATTCTGTAGCCAGTTACACATTCGTAACTATTTTGGTGTTTGAACATATTACAGGTGTCATATGAAGAAAATGAGTGTATGGTTAGATTCTAAATCTTTCCTACATCATTCCCTGTCATCCACGAAGGCTGAATCAAAAACTGGAGATGCTTATGTACGTGGTAAAACCAAAAGTCTGAGAAGCAGATTTCTATAAGGATAACGACTCTCGATTTTCTTTCAACAAATAATGAGTCCTAAAAAGGAGTTTTAGTTTGATTTTGACTTTAGAATACACCTGTGCCTACTTTCATTCAATATCAGTTATGTAATTGCCTATGAATTTAGCTCAGTGAGACTGAGAAACACAAGTTAACTCTTATTTTTGCCAATATTGTGATACTCTATTTCTAAGTATTTTTTATAATAAGAAGAAGCATAACTTTGATGCTGTATTGAAGACAAACTTGAGGAGTTAAATAATTTCATGCCAAATTGATAGCAGAGGGCCCCTGCTATCTAAAGAGGCTTCTACATGCTTTCTAGATAAGTAGCTTTTAATTATGTGTTGTTATATTTCTCACTTAGACAGTTTTCTGAGTTCATATCTTTTAGTATCATGTCTTGCATTGTTTGTTTAACTAACAGATCCTCATGATGTTATAATTAGTGTTTTCTCAAAGCTTTTCCAACATATCTCTATTTAATGAATGGATTTAATTGTGACATCTTGAGTTACCAGCACTTCAGCTCTATCATTTAGATTAAAACATCCTCAGTATCCTACAACCATTATTTTTCTTAAAAGTTGTTCCAACATATCACTATTATGCGGATGAGATTTGGTTGTACTATGTTGAGTTAATTAGCATTTTTTGTTCTGCAATTAGATAGAAGATCCTCATATTTTTACAAACAGTCTCTTCTCAAAACTGTTCCAATAAATTTCTAAATCACGGAAAAGACCTAATTGTAATACTGTGGGTTAGTTGTTGTTTAGAATATCCTTATTTCGTTATATCTAGTCTCCTTTAATAAACTCTTCCAATAAATTTCTAGCTGATGAACGAGATCTAGCTGTAATGTCATAAGTAGTTCAAATATTCATAGGATATCCTTAGCATATTATAGCAATTTTCTTCTCAAGTTGTTCCAAAATATCTCTATTATATGAATAAGATTGCACTATAATATTCTAAGTTGTTGTTTGTTTTTAGGAACATCCTCATCACATTGGAGTTCAATCTCTTCCACAAACTATTCCAACAAACCTCTAACTAAAAGGATCAGGTTGAAATATAATGTCTTGATTTACATTTATGTTCATTTGCAAGCTAGGGCATCCATGGATTAGAATGCTCTGTTTTTCATCATTTTCCTAATTTGGGACAGAAATTACAATTACACTGTTTTGAGTCTGAGGTTCCCTTTTCTGTCCTTTTTGTCATAGATTTGATGTCATCTTTTTAACATAGAATAGCATACTAAAACCTAAACATAAAAAAACTCAAAAACATCAACAAAATACTGAAAACAATGAAATAAGAATAAGGATATTTAGGCACATATAGTGCAAGTATACCTCATCAGTTTACAAACCCTAGTCGATAATTTATGCTATCAATTCAGAACACTGAATTGACTAAACATTTTGGCACCGTTGCTGGGGAGGTATAACTAGGTAGCCTTATTTCCTATTTCCCAAAAACAGTGATATGCGTAGAGAAAGAGATTCTAGCCTGGGTAGATTTGTAAGAGGCAGAAGTTTAATTCCCACAACTCCAGTCACTCCACCAAGACCAAGAAGTAGCACACCTCCAACCCAAACTCACATTCCATACTATATTGGTCATAGGCTTCCGGAAGTCTCAAGATCATATATCCCATCAGGAAGATCCCCCACTTCATCCTCTGAAGAAATTCTAGAGGAAGAATATCCAAGGACTCCTACAGAATGGATAACCTTTTTCACTTCCACAGAGGAATATATTCCAGCAGAAGAATTACAAATCCCTAGTGAAGAGGAAGAAGAGGACTATTTCTTAAATATACCCTAAATAGAAGAACCAGTAGAACAACTAGCTCTTCCAACTTAGCCCTATATTAGTTCAGAGGAGTCTATCATGGCAGAAGAAGGGGAAGGAGAAGTCTTTAATGGAGAACATACACTATTTGGAAGAGGTAGAGAAAGAGGAGGAGATAAAGGAAGAGGTAGAGGAAATGTAGAAGGAGGAAGAGGAAATGCAGAAGGAGGAAGAGGTAGAAGACGAATTGGAAGTTCTTTTGGATTCCCTATAGTAGATGAAGAGACTAATGAAACTATGAAAAACATCTCCCCTTCTATTCTTCCAAACTTTCATGGACTAAAAACTGAGGATCTTGAAACCTTCTTATTTGAATTTTAAGTTCTATGTAGAACCTATGATTATCTACAAGATGCTCATAAACTTAAATTGTTCCCTTCAACATTGAAAGGAGCAGCATTAAAATGGTTTATGAGTTTAATCACTAGGTCTATTAGGACATGGATTGATATGAGGAGAGCATTTCTAGAGAGATACTTGGATTACTATATACCAATCAATCATAAGGAAGAAGTGTTCAAGATGATGCAAAAAGAGGATGAAAATCTGGAAGATTTGTTGGAAAGATTCAATTATAACATCAAGAGGGAAAAAATGGAAACCCTAGATCAAGAAACTTTGAAAGCTCTCTTGTTGAAAAAAATTAGGGATGAATGGATAGATATCCTCAATATTATGGGAAAAGGAAACATATCTCAGCTTCCATTACCTGATATAGCTAAGTTATGTATCAATCTTTCAAGAGGAAAATCTAAAATTCTAAAAGGACCAAGAGACCCTGCTCTTGCAAGGGCAAGTAAATCTACATCTAGAATAGTAAGTAGGGCAGAAATAGGTAATATTCTTGATGAATTTAAATCCGACATTATAGGGAGTCTTAGTGAACAAATAGACACCCTTTAGTTACAAAACAAGCAAAAAGCCAAAGCTAGTGCCTTAGCAATATTTTGTCCCAAATGTAGGAAGAAGCATGCATTGAGAGAGTGTCCTTTAGATGAAAAAGTAATAGATACTTGTGCAATTTGTTCAGAATAACATGAGACCAATAGTTGTCCTTCACTCCCTGGTCTTAAGGCAGTCTTTCAAGAAGAAACACCCACAAATTCCATAGAATCTCTTAACTTTGTCTCTAGAATACCTTGGTAGGTATCTCAGACACATGGGTTTAATAATCAAATGTATAATCAACCCCCACCAAATTGGAACTCTTGGCAGCAACCTTGGCCCCAATTTCAAAATCAATCTCAACCTTGGGCACAAGGAACACAAAATCCTTATGGAAGGTTCTCCCAGTACTATCAATATCCACCTTCTTATCCCTCATATCCAACATATTCAAACTTTCCCCCTCAAAAAAATCCTCAATAGAATCCACAACATCAAAACCAAAATAAAAATCCACCACTTCCATTACAGTTTCCTCAAAAAACAAATCAATTGCCTACCCAGCCAATACCAAACCCCAAAAATAAAAACCCTCATAATACATATATGATAGAAGGTCAAAAATTCCCAACCTATTTGATTACTCCTTTATACCTTAATGGTGTTTAGTTTAGGTCTGGAAGAATACTTGAAAAGAAGAAACCTTCTGTAATTATACAAGAGCAAAACAATTCTGAGGAAGATTCTCTACGGGTAAATAAAAGTCTTGAGGGAAGCACATATTTTCAAGACCAAAATATTGAAAAATCAAGACAGAAAGAACCAATAATTTCAAATCCTATATTAGAACAACCATCAACATCTACTTCTACACCTCCTTTTCCAGAAATATTACAAATTGATAGGGGTGTGGAGAAACAAATTATGATGCCTAACTATGATTTCCTAGATGAGTTAAGAAATTTTTGTATTAAGATTCCATTATTACAAGCTATCAAGGAAATCCCAATCTTAGCAAAAATAATAAAGGAGTTGAGTATGAAAAAATAGGAAAAAGAATAAAAGTAGGAAAAATAGTAGACATAATGAAGGGTAAGGTTGCCATTCCAAAGTATCTAGACCCAAGAAATCTAGTTGTTAAAATACAAATCAATGGAATTGAAATCCAGAACACACTCATTGATTTAGGAGCAGCAATCAATATCATGAGTAGGCAAATCATGGAAAAAATAAAACTTCCTAATCTTCTTTTTACACCCACACTGCTACAATTAGCAGATAGATCTGTGATCAAACCAGATGGGATAATAGAAGACATTCTAGTGTCCTTAGATTCTTGGGAGTCTCCTGTGGATTTCATGATCCTAACTCCTAAAAATGATCTAGGAGGACATCCTATTATATTAGGAAGACCTTTTTTAGCTATAGTTGATGCTTTCATTAGCTGTAGATCTGGTGATATGTAAATCTCTGATGGAAGTTCAACCAAGAAATTTACCTTGTATCCTCCAGCAAGAACAATCACATAATTAGATGATACTCAGTGGATTGATGATGAAGAAGATATACAACCTCTCTTCACTATTTCAGAAATTAGTGAAGATAGTCAGATTCTGAATACTTTGGAAAATTATAAATCTTCTTCAGAATTTAAAAATGAGCAATTTCAAGAAGAATCTAACATTGAGATCCTATCATCAAGATAGATGGCTCTTTACTCCATGAAATGATTTGGCAGCTCTACAATTGAAATATTCCCAGGAAAAACCTTAAACATAAACAAAAACCTAGAGAAATTTCAACAAGAAAAGCTAGTCAAAACATTACAGAGACACTCTGCTGCATATGCTTGGGAATACACTGACATGAAAGGGATCAATCCTAAGACTTGCACTCATCATATCTATATAGAGGAAAATTGTAAACCAATCAGACAACCTCAGAGAAGGATGAATCCAAACCTTAGGGAGATTGTTAAAGAAGAATTGCAGAAATTGTTAAATGTCAATTTTATTTATCCCATTTCAGATAGTCAGTGGGTCTCTCCTTTGGTGATTGTACCCAAGAAGAATGGAAAATGGAGGGTATGTATTGACTACCGAGAACTGAACAAAGCTACTCTTAGAGACTAGTTTCCCTTGCCTTTCATAGATCAGGTGTTAGACACATTAGTAGGCAAGAAGTACTTTTCATTTTTGGATGGCTTCAGTGGCTATAATCAAATTCAAGTAGCACTTGAGGATGAAGAGAAGACTACATTTACCTATCCTTGGGGTACCAATTCCTACCGAGTATTGCCATTTGGATTATGCAATGCACCTGCAACATTCCAAAGGACAGTATTAGGAATCTTTTTAGATCTAATACATGACTGTGTAGAGGTATACATGGATGACTTCATAGTCTATGGAAACACATTTGAAGAAGCCTTAGAAAACTTGGAAAAAGTTCTAAATAGATGTAAAGAAGAAAATTTTTCATTAAGTCATGAAAATTGTTTTATGATGTTTACTGAAGGGATTGTTCTAGGACATCGCATTTCAGGAGAGGGGATCAAAGTTGATAAGTCAAAATTTGAAGTCATCTCCAGACTACTAGTTCCAAGTTGTCAAAAATATGTTAGGAGTTTTCTAGGATTTACAGGGTATTATAGGAGATTCATAGAAAACTTCACCAAGATAGCATCCCCACTTTTCAAATTACTTACCAAGGACTGTGAATTCAATTGGAATCCTGACTACTAGTTAGCCTCTGAAACCCTGAAAACAAAAATTTCTGAAGCACCTATTTTAAGGGGACCTAACTAGAAATTACCTTTTCATATTTCAACAGATGCCTCAGATATATCTTTAGGAGCTATACTGGGACAAAAAGACCTGATTCCTTATGCTATCTACTATACAAGTAAAAATTTGACTTCTTCAGAGTTGAATTATACTGTAACTGAAAAATAGTTCTTAGATGTTGTTCATGCCATAAATAAATTTAGACACTATATAACAAGCTATGAAACTTTTGTTCACACAGATCACTCTGCATTTAGGTACTTAATGAACAAATCAATTAATAATGGCAGAGTCACAATATGGCTATTTCTTTTACAAGAGTTTAACATCACCATTCTAGATAGGCCTCAGAAACAAAATACATTAGTTGATTTCCTATCTAGACTCCAAAACATTAAAGACAATACTCCAGTTGAAGACAAATTCCCTAATGAATATCTCTTTGCAATTACCACTCAAACTCCTTGGTTTGTTGATATTGCTAACTATCTAGTTTCAGGAAAATTTCCTTCAATTATGAATACAAGAGATAAAAGAAAGATCATTTATGACAGTGCAAAATATTCATGGATTGCTAATGAGTTATACAAAACAGGTCTAGATTTCATTATCAGAAGATGTGTTCGAGAAGATGAGATGCATAAGATCCTCAAGGCATGTCATGGTGAACCATGCGGAAGAAACTTTGCTGATAAGAGGATAGCTTATAAGATCCTTCATTTAGGATATTATTGGCCATCCCTCTTTAAGGATGCTAAAGAGTATGTTAAAAGGTGTGACAGTTGCCAAAGGGTAGTGAAACCTTCTCTTTCAGGTGAGATGCCACTGCAACCGCAGGTACACATTGAACCTTTTGAGAAATAGTCTTTGGATTTTGTAGGACCTATTAATCCTCCATCAAGACAAAATAAATATATATTAGTTTGCACTGATTATGTTACCAAATGGGTAGAGGAAAAGTCATTACTTTCTGCTACTGAAGCATCTGTAGTCAATTTTATTTTTGAGGATATTTTTACTCGTTTTGGTGTCCCAAGAGAAATTGTTACAGATCAAGGAGCTCAATTCACATCAAAGCTAGTGGAGAAAATGGTAGAAAAGTACAAAATCAGACACAGAAAATCTACCCCCTACCATCCACAAGAAAATGGCCAAGTGGAATCTACCAATAAAGTCATTGAAGGGATCCTAACAAAGACTGTTCATTTACACAGGAGAGATTGGGCAGAAAGGCTTCCTGAAGCCTTGTGGGCCTACAGAACTTCATGGAGAAACACAACAAGTCACACTCCTTATGAACTTGTTTATGGAAAACAAGTCTTGTTTCCCATAGAGTTTCAGATCCAAACTTTCAAAATGGCAGTCCAGTTAGGACTTGATCTAACAGAAGCACAGAAGCACAAACTAGAGAATATTAATGAATTGGATGAGATCAGACAAGATGCAATCCAAAGAACAAGCATAGCCCACCAACAAAGGACTAGATGGCATGATAAGTACATCAAGGAAAATAAATTTAAAGAAGGTGACCTGGACCTCTTATTTTATTCAAAGTTCAAGGATTTTTCAAATAAATTTCAAACTCATTGGCTTGGGCCATATGAGATTGTGAAAATATTTGAAAATGGAGCAATAAAAATCAGGACAATAGATGAAGGAAAGGTAGCCTTTCTTGTAAATGGATACAGACTAAAATTGTATCATAAGCCACTTTCAAGAGAGGAATTTGTCAAGAAATTTGAAGATAACATTGATATGAAGTTAGTGAAGAAGAATCCTTCTTCTTCACTAACTTAATTGTATTCTTCTTCAATCATATAAGAAAAAAAAGAAGAAGGTATAAACATGAAAACCAATCATTGATTGGCATGTTTATACAGAAAATATAAGGTGAAAATCATAATTTTTCTGACACTTTAGATTTTCAAAATTGTTCTTTTCTACAATTAAGTATCATAAAATCATAAGTTGCAGATTCACTTTACATATTCATGATCCATTTCATTCATTCCATCCATCCATACTTCATCCACATTTTCACTTCATTCCATCCACATTTTCACTTCATTCCATTCCATATTTCAGAGTTTTTACAAGTACATTCTGTAGCTACCTATTCTGCAACCAGACATATTCTGCAGTCAATTGATTCTGCAAAACCTACTCCAGTAAACAGAGGATGAGTCAAAGAATATTATGGAGCCTAAGAGATCAATATTTTTCAGATGAAATACAAAGCACATCAAAGCAACAAAAATTCAAAAAGGGCTAAGGTAAAATTGTATGAAATTATTTTTGATAGCAAATCATTAAAGGTATAATGCGGTCAGGTCATATGATTTCCTAAGTTATTTTATGATTCGAATTGATCAAACCCCTATCATAAAAACTCCTTAACTAAATTCCTTTCATCCCGCTCCATAACAAATCATCATTAATTGAAATTTAATGGTCAAAACCTAGAAGTGACCTATTAGGTCGCGTCATCAGACCACGGCATTCATTGATGATTTTTGAAAATATTCATCATATTTCTTCGCAGTCATTCATCCCATATCAAACTCTTACACCCGATTATCCTCATGATTTACCACTACCCTATTTCGTTCACATCCACTCACTGCTATTTCTTTCCGTAGCTAAAACCTCACCTGTAGAGAAGTCATTTTAGGGTAAGACAACCCTTCACAGTTGCTTTTTATTTGGACAGAAGAACAGGAACAGAGCAGTGAATTGAAACCAGAGAAGGGAAGTAATCTTTATCAAGAAAAAATGGGGCTTATTGTAAGGTTAGAGCCAATTGGAACTAAGTATTTAGAAGGATACCCTCAGATTAAAGGGTTATTGCAATAGGCTTAATGGCTGAGCTTTATAGAGAAGTTTAATGGATTTGATAAATAAATCACAAAGTCACTTTCCAAATCGTTCAATGGAGCAGAAGTGGAGATTGGGGATATCAAATTCTCCATCACAGAGTCTTTTATAGCAGAAGCAACAGAGCTGCCAAGACAGAGAGAACGTTGGTTTAAAAACAAAGAATTTCATAATGAGGCTTGGAGACAAATGCTAAAAAACCCAGGTATGGACACTGCAGTGTTTAAGAAAGGAATTCCTAGTTCATATTTGAAGAATAAATGGAGGAATATGCTATTAATTTTACAAAATTTCATAACCTGTGAAGGCAGATTTGGCACTTTGTATGTTTATCACATTAGACTCATGATGAATTTTCTAGATGAAGAAATAAATCTACCCTTTTTCCTACTTAATATTTTGAAAAGGATGTCTTCAAATGTCCAGAAAACGCTTTAGTTCTTAGAGACTACCTTACATCATCATGGCTTAATTAAAATTTTAATTGAGTTTCATTTGAAAAATATAGGAGATAATTGGGATGAATTCCTCCTAAGGAACCATTTTGAAGAACCTAGAGAAACATTGTCTAAAGAAAAACCTGTGAGAAGAAGTAGGAGAGGAAAATATGTTAAAACTATTGAAGTCAAGCCTAATGTATCAACACAGGAAGACAATGATGAAATAATCTCTGAGAAGTTGGTAAAAATCAAGAAACAACTCAGGAATAAAAGGAAGGAGGAATTAACAAATGAATGTGTTGAAGAAGAGGATGTAAAAGATGAAAGTCCACCCAAATTGAGAAGAAGCTCTAGGCTTAAGGGCATGGTGAAAAAGACATGCATTAAAGGAACTGAAATCATAAACATTGAAGAAGAAGAAGTTCCAGTTCAGACTCTAGTTGACAGATCTCCTGTATATCAATATGAAGATAACTCTGGTAGAAGAACCCCAGATGTAGATCCAGCTCAGCAACAGTTTTATGACCATGTGGAATCATTAGAGAGAAAAGCCTCAGAAAACAAGCAAAGATCCCCCAGTCCACAAGAACCTCCAATTGAAAAATTAGAAAGAGACAATTATGAATTGGAGATACTAAATAACCATATTAAGAATGAAAATGAAATTCTAAGGGAGTAGGTTAAATTGAAAGGCATCATTAACAACACTCTCTCTCAGAAAATGGAAGGATTATATAAAGCAAACAAGAAGTTGAAGAAAAGGAACAAGAAATTAAATAGGGCACTCATTAACCTGAAGCTCAAGACACTCATAAGGAAACCCAAGATGGCATTAACCACCAGAAGAAGTAGAAAAAGAAGGTTAGATGTTCTTGCAGAAGTATCAATACAAATTGAATGAAATTGCACGAGGACATGCAAAATTTTTGCAATAGGGGTATGTTGAGCCCTAAAAGTGTCTTCTCCTTTGCAAAATTCCACTTCATCTTATCATTCCTTTTGTCATTTTATAGACCTAAAGATCAATAAGATGATTAAAATCACTTAAGGAATACATGTAATGACTAACTTGTTGTACTTTTGTGGTTTTGTTGTCTTAATGATTTCTGAGCAGTTTTAGCTACAAAATGCAGTCATTCTGTAGCTAGTTACACATTCCGTAGCCATTTTGGTGTTTGAACATATTGCAGGTGTCATATGAAGAAAAGGACTATATGGTTAGATTCTAAATCTTTCCTACATCATTCCCTGTCATCCACGAAGGCTGAATCAAAAACTGGAGATGCTTATGTACGTGGTCAAACCAAAATTCCGAGAAGCAAATTTCTATAAGGATAAGGACTCTTGATTTTCTTTCAGCAAATAACGAGTCCTAAAATGGAGTTTTAGTTTGATTTTGACTTTAGAATACACTTGTGCCTACTTTCATTCAATATCAGTTATGTAATTGCCTATAAATTTAGCTCGATTAGACTGAGAAACACAAGTCAACTCTTATTTTTTCCAATACTGTGATACTCTGTTTCGAAGGATTTTTGATAATAAGAAGAAGCATAACTTTGCTACTGTATTGAAGACAAACTTGAGGAGTTAAATATTTTCATGCCAAATTGATAGCAGAGGGCCCCTGCTATCTAAGGAGGCTTCTACATGCTTTCTAGATAAGTACCTTTTAATTTTGTGTTGTTATATTTCTCACTTAGACAGTTTTCTTAGTTCATATCTTTTAGTATCATGTCTTGCATTGTTTGTTTAACTAACAGATCCTCATGATGTTATAATTAGTATTTTCTCAAAGCTTTTCCAACATATCTCTATTCAATGAATGGATTTAATTGTGACATCTTGAGTTACCAGAACTTTAGCTCTGTCATTTAGATTAAAAGATCCTCAGTATCCTACAGCCATTATTTTTCTTAAAAGTTTTTCCAACATATCACTATTATGCGAATGAGATTTGGTTGTACTATGTTGAGATAATTAGCATTTTATGTTATGAAATTAGATAGGAGATCCTGATATTGTTACAAATAGTCTTTTCTCAAAACTGTTCCAATAAATCTCTAAATCACAAAAAAGACCTAATTGTAATACTATGGGTTACTTGTTGTTTAGAATATCCTTATTTCGTCACATCTAGTCTCCTTTAATAAACTCTTCCAATAAATTTCTAGCTGATGAACGAGATCTAGCTGTAATGTCATAATTAGTTCAAATATTCATAGGAGATCCTTATCATATTATAGCAATTTTCTTCTCAAGTTGTTCCAAAATATCTCTATTATATGAACAAGATTGCACTATAATATTCTAAGTTGCTGTCTATTTTTAGGAACATCCTCATCACACTGGAGTTCAATCTCTTCCACAAACTATTCCAAAAAACCTCTAACTAAAAGGATCAGGTTGAAATATAATGTCTTGAGTTACATTTATTTTCATTTGCAAGCTGGGACATCCATGGATTAGAATGCTTTGTTTTTCATCATTTTCCTAATTAGGGAAAAAAATTACAATTGCACTCTATTTTGAGTCTGAGGTTCCCTTTTCTTTCCTTTTTGTCATATATTTGATGTCATCTTTTGAACATAGAATAGCATACTAAAACCTAAACATAAAAAAACTCAAAAACATCAAAAAAATATTGAAAAAAATGAAATAAGAATGAGGATATTTAGGCACATATAGTGCAAGTATACCTCATCAGTTTACAAGCCGTGGTCGATAATTTATGCTATCAATTTAGGACACTGAATTGACTAAACAATAATCAATAGTGACAATTTCTCCTTCAAGGGGAAAGAAAAGTAGACGGAAAAAGGAGGAGATGTCTGCAGCCATCGCATAAAACCAACTATGACCAAGGAGAAAGTTATAGTCCAAAGGAGCATCGACAGCTTCAATAACGACATAAATGATTTTACCTCTTATCTTAATGGGAAATTTTGGAAGAACCCCTTTGGGTATGAAATTGTGTCCATGAAAAGCTTGGAGAGTGGTTTTGGATGCAGCGAGTGTCAAAGAGCCAAGAGCCTTCCAACGGGATATTGACATAACACACATGGAAGAGCCCTCATCCACCAGAGTGCGATGAATATTCTTGTGAAATATCCACACAGTAATTTGAAATGAAATCTGATGGGAGAGATGAGGAGAAGTTATTTCAGCATTAATAGTGATGGGACTAGAGTCAGATAAATCAACTCCACCAATGTCAGAAAATAAGGCTTTACGTTGTTGAGGACTGCTTTGCAAGAACTCAAAGGCATACATGGCACAAGGATCTTGGGCATGATCTTCAAAATTGATATAATGTTGAGAAGCCCTTGCAGATGGATTATGTGTCATCTTATGAAGAACACTCTTGGGGGGGTGATAGATAGGTTTGATAGGCTTATCCAAAGTGAGAGGTCTAGTGGAACTAGGCGGAGCTGGTGAGTCGTTAGAAGGAGAACTCGACTCACGCACATCATATTATTTTGCTCGCAAAGACACGTTTACATCTTCCTTGCACATAAAGACAAATGAACTATGAGGGGGATGGGAAGGGGACCCCTAATTGACCCCTTACGAAGCTTGAGAAGCTTGAGAAACCATATGTTGTTGAGGTTGTGAAATGAATGGATGAGTCAAAACGCTAGGATCTTTAGTAGATGGTGGTGAAAGGAGCCTATGGAATTCACCATCTTAGGGCACTCATGGGTGAGGTGGTCGCCTTGAAAGAATTTATACGGGAACTTGACTTTATGATGACTTTCACTCGTGCCCCCTCCATAATTCTGAGGGTGGGGTTGGGGCTCCTAAGCATTTTGATTATGTTGTTCATTTCTCTTATTATTATTTTTACCACTTGATTGTTGGTTTTTCTTCACCCGATTGGACTGCATCATGAAAACATTAGTGGAATATTCAGGTGGGGGTGATTTAGTAGATTAAGACGCACTTGATGGAGTTTGATATTTAGCAATAAATTTCCAAATTTGGCTCACAAAATCGAAAACAGACCCAATCACGACATCAGAATGTGGGCCAGGAACATGTTTAGGAGGGTCTCCTCTCCCAATACAACAGAGCTCTTGCCCTATAGTTTGGATACTTTCCCCCCACACCCTTTCCTCTTGGTGAGATTATATAAGCTCATTCCATCCTTTGGGAGAATGTATCTAGACACCTAGCGACTTGACAAATTATAAAACTTATACAATAATGGACCCCTAGCCAACTCATACATAAGTGGGTTAAGTTGATCTCCTTGGGAATGGGAAACTTTAGAAACCTTTTTCACAATTATGAGTTTTTTCTTAATTATCTAAATTATGAAATAATTATTATCTCATAATTATAATATTTGGAAAAATAACTATGAGAAATTGCTCAATTATGAAATTTCACCCTTTTATCCTGCGATAAATCTCACATAAGTAAAAAAAAGGTCAAAAGGGATGCATTTTAGCCAAACAACTAAGGTGAGTTGATATTGGGTTTCTCTCACTATAATGGAGTGGAAAATAGGGTTATAACTAGTGAACATAAGAACCAATGCTTCGTGCATATGGTTATGAGGAATTAGTTGGCCATGCATGCATGGGCCATAGGTGCAACAAAATAATTTCAATGGGGTCATGCCCATGGTCCAAGATCAAAACTAGTAAAAACTAGAAAAATGGAAAAACCCCACTTTCATTTACATCATAATAGAATATCGTAAGCATTCAAATCCACCCAAACATTTAAATATTGCAACATACATGGTTTGGCCTACACACCACTATTGTGTCTAGATACCAATCAAAATGAGTCAACGTTGACATAACAATGCGAAAATTTAATCTCCCACTGTTATTTCACACTCGATATACACACAAACCAAAATTTTCATGTCCAAAAGCTTAATGTGTTAAAATTGTTAATTAATTCATTAATATGTATTTTTTTTGTAGAATGGAGGTGTGCAAAAGAATTATGTGAAGGGTGAATGTATTGTTATTCTCATTTCTTCGCACGCTTGTTCTCACGCACAAAACCTTTTCCTCGAACACATTAAAAGGTGCTTCATTTAATATTGGATAATAAGTATTTTATTAACAAAGGTGAAATCACAAATGAACTTAGTATTTGCAAAGCATGTCGAACAAAATGAGTTATCATAGTAAAGTTTACTAAGCACTCTTATGATGAGTTCATTACACATCAATAACAGTGAATTAATTCTCAACACTATGACATATTAATATAATCTAGTTTATGGCGCAAGAAGTTGATTGATACTAGAAGAGGGACCCTACACTCGATATCAGGAACTAACAATGGTAAAATAATAACATAGTTTTGAAAAACATTCATCCGATCATCTATAAAGTTGTTTTTTGAGAGATATTTTTCATCCTAATATCAAATAAAGCAAGTCCATGTTGACATAGTAATGCAAATGGTGAATCACCCACCCTTATTTTGCACCCAATATACATGTAAACCAAAATTTTCATGCTCCATGTGAAAGAAGTGTGCAAGATGAAATTTATGTGAAAGTACAAACATTGTAGATGAAAGTTTCTATTTTTTGTTCTAGACACTCGTTTTCGAGCACAACATTTCTTCCTCATGTGCATTAAAAAGTGTTAGGATATTCTGACATATAGGAAATAGTTAAGAATAACTTATTCTAGTGTAGAGTTAGGTAAAGTGTGTTTCTTTACTATGTACATTTGTAACTAATAATCCGACGGTCACAATTTGTAGTGATCCGATAGTTCACTCTCTCCTCGGTATTAACGACACTTGATCCATGGCTTAAAACTAGATTGGTCCATGATCTCTATTTAAAGAGCATGGAGGGTCATTTTTTCAGTAACCGGTTATGAGAGAAACATATGTAATCTTTCCTTTATTAATAAATTTCCTGAAGTGGTCGCGTTGGCTCAGGTCGTGGATTGTTTCCCTCTTCGAGGGTTTTAACCATATGATAATACTGGTGTACTGATTGTGATCTATTTGTGAGTGTTGAAATTTGGTTTTTTATCTAAGGAACTTACCCTGTAAATTCCTACATGGTAACAAACCTATTTTGAGGGAGGCATCCATTGTTGATCCAAATCTAAAGCTAGTTTGACTACATGTGACTGTCGTTTTCTAGATCTACTATTTCTGTACATTTTTGGGCCTGGAGAACTAATTTTTTGTGTCCAGAGTTTCTGTTACAGTGAGGAACCCCTTTTGTTTCATGCGAAAAGGTTTCCAGTTTCCCAAGTTATGACAGTTTAGATCTGGATGTATAAAGTATCTGTTTTGCAGTTATATTTGTTAATAGTTCTTCTTATTTTGGCCCCCTATGTTTATTTCAATTTTTAGGTTTTATTTATTTTTCGTATCTATACCCTCTTCTCTGTGTATTCTCTTTGCTCTGTGTTGTGTGCGATCTCGGCAAATTAGAAACATGAAGAAGGGATTGGTTTGCTACGTATGCTCTTTCCCCGTGTCTTTGTGCGATCTCGGGAAATTAGAAATAGTGAAAAAATAGATAGTTGCTGATAAGACTAATCGAAAATATAACGTTCTACTGTAAGGCTTGCTTTTTGTTTTTTTTTTGCTCAGATTTTTGTGTTTTTTGTGCAGGAAAAATCACGCACACCGAAGACTTAAAAAAAAAAAACCTTTCCTCCTTTCAAACAATTACAGAATCCTTTAACTATCTCACTTGCTGAGAAGTTAGTTTATGAGAATAGAGGTCTTGGGTTCAAGTCTCTTTCTCAAGCTTCTTTTGTAAAAAAAAAAATTTTAAACGGGTGGGATTTTTTTTCTAAAGTTTAACATCATCATCAAATTTCAAACCGTTCTCGTAACTATTTGGCATCTACAACTCAGTTTTTTTCAAACAGGCATAAATTCTTCATCCAGAAGCCATTTTTCTAGCTGTTATTTTTGAATCAACCTAATTTTTTGAGATCTTTCCATTGGAGAAGTTAGTTTTAGCTTTTTTCAGCTTCAGTTTTTAAGAAAATGGAAAGTGCATGTCTGATTATTCTTAACAGCACCAATTATTTCCAATGGCTACCACACATGGTAGATATACTTATAAGTAAAGAGATTTATAGAATAGCCACACGACAAGAAACTAAACCTTCCAATGATGATAAAGTCACTAAATGGGAAAATAAACAAGATGAAGCACGAGGATTGATAGGAATGTCCATTGCTCAAGATCTTCGATTTCATATCCTTGAAATTGACACCCCTGATGAAGCCCGGAAAATTCTAAATACTGTTTTTGGCATTCAAAATCAAATCAGGACCACCATCTTGAAAATGAGCTGCTTGCTTTGGACCCCAATCATTTTTCCTGCATTGAATATTTTTTGTCCAAATTCAAGACCCTTAGACTACTTTTAGAAGATTGTAACGTAAAAAAAGACGATGGTAGCCTCATATATTCCATTCTTTCTAAACTTTCCCCTGCATACTCTGTATTTGTTTCCACCTTCCATTCCACTAGAGAAGCCATCATTTCCTGAGGAACCACCTACAAGAACCCCTCTTTTGATGCCTTTTACGATTCTTTGATAAGAGAGCAAGAAAAAATCTTACACCTTGGTCTTATCACTTCTGGAAAAGCTTCTAAGAAAGCCTTAGCAACCCAAGAACAACCATATCAAAATAATCCCAAGAAACCATATCCTAAAAAGTATGGTCCGAAACCAAACAAGGGTCCTAAGCAATTTCAGTCGCAAACTGAAAAAGAAACTCACCAAAATGATAAGGCAAATAAAAGCAAAGGGAAGAAGACGGATAGACATTGCAACTTTTGTAATCATGATGGCCATATAGAGTCCAAATGTTTTAAGAATATGGAAGCCTTAGAAGCATCAATTAAGAAGCACAACATCAATTTGGAGCACTCTTCACCTTCATCTTCAAGAATGGCACTTTTTACTTGTGGTTGTTAAGCATCAAGATCTGGTTATGCATTAAATGTATCTTCTTCTTCTCATTCTCATGAGTGGCTCATTGATTTTGGAGCTTCTTACGACATGGCCAAAAACAAAGCCATGTTTTCTTCTTTAAATGATTGTAACACCAAACATATTTATGTTGGTGATGATAGATCTCTTAGTGTTGTAGGATCTAGAACCATTCATCTACATAATGGTCAGTTTAATGATGTACTATGTGTTCCTACCTTGTCATGCAACCTTCTATCTGTTTATCAGATAACTAATTTAGGTGAAGGAAAAATAGTAGAATTCTCACCTCATGATGTTGTAATCAAGGAACTCAAATATCCTAGACATATTTTAGCTACTGGAATTGCTGACAATTCCACAAGGTTGTATAAGTTTGACAACTTTGGGTCATCATGTCTTCCCTCCATTTTTGTTGCTAATAATGATGAATTGAGAAAAATTTGGCATGAACGATTTGGTCACTTAAACTACCACTCTCTTCAAAATCTATGTAAGGAAAATATGGTGACGGGTCTTCCTATGCTATCTTGCCGAGATGGTGTTTGCTCTGGATGTGTACTTGGAAAACATCATTGAGATATTTTTGACAAATGTGCCTCTTGGCACGCTTTAGCCCCTTTGTAGCTTGTGCACAGTGATCTATGTGGTCCACTTCATGTTGTTTCTTTCTCTGGTTGCAAGTACTTCTTAACTTTCATTGATGATTTTTCCAGATGCACTTGGGTATACTTATTATAACTCAAGAGTGAATTTTTTAACATGTTCTTGGCCTTTAAGGCCTTTGTTGAGAAACAATCCATCAATCCCACAGACATCAATTCTTAGGTTAAGATCGGATAATGGAGGAGAATATGTTAACAACAAATTTATCAACTTTTGCCGAGCATGGCATCCAATTGTAACATATTGTTCCATATACTCCACATAAAAATGAATTGTGGGCGAAAGGAAAGATCGCAGCAAAAGAAATGGCTAATTGTGTGATCTAAAGAAATTCGAATTCTCAATTTTTGAGCAAAAGTAAGCGTGAAAATTACCAGTAAATCCACTCCCCATGAGTTTTAAAGAATAATAATCAGAAAGCTTGGAGCTCAATAAAACTAGATGTAAGTCACTTTTGTGTTTTTGGAAGTGATGCTTGGGCCCATATTCCAGATGCGAAACATAAAGCCTTAGAACCTAAGAGTGAAAAATGTATTTTTGTTGGATATTCTGAAGATGTCAAAGGCTATAGACTTCTTCAACCAAAATCCAAAAATATAATCATTAGACGAGATGTAAAATTTGATGAAAATATATTGGCCTGCGAGCCTAGTTCGGCAGGTGTGCCACCTTTGGCCTGCGAGCCTGCTTCGAAATATGTGCGACCTCTCTCTATCTCTTCTATTTTTGAGAGCATTCCTCCTATTTCAGATGACAACATCAAGGATGACAAGCCTCCTCCACCTCTTGAAGATGTTCCTTCAACTCCGCATCTTCCAAGATGGGTCCGCTCTACTCGGGATGGTAGGTTCTCTTGCAGGTGACCCTGCAGATCGACGACGTACACATTCTCAGTTCCAAAGAGCCTCTTCCTTATTGGCTCAAGTTCTAGAAAATCCTGATCCAGACACCTTTGAAGAAGATTTCGGTCATCTAGATTGGGATGAAGCTATAAATGAAGAATATTGTTCCTTATTGGTGAATGATACTTGGGATATTGCTCCTCTTCCAAAAGGAAGAAAAATTTTCAGATGTAGAAGGGTTTACAAAACAAAGTTTGGACCAGATGGAAAAGTGGATAGAAATAAAGCTCGTATTGTTGCTAATGGATTTTCACAAGTTGAAGGCATTGAATATACTGAAACCTTCTCCCCTATTGCCAAAATGAATTCTATCTGCCTTGTTCTTTCCCTTATTACCTCCTTTAAATGGGAAGTCCATGAGATGGATGTTAAATCTGCCTTCTTACATGGAGATTTGCATGAAGAAATATACATGGAACAACCCCCTGGATTTATCCAAAATGACTCTAGCCTTGTTTGTCACCTTAGGAAGTCTCTCTATGGTCTCAAACAAGCTCCTCAGGCTTGGTATGCCAAAATGGATAGATTTCTATTAGATAATAGCTTTTCTAGGTGTCATTCTGAAAACACTGTCTACACCAAGAAAGTGGGTAAGTCCTTCACCATCCTTGTTCTTTATGTTGATGATATTATCCATACTGGTAGTGATCCCAACCATATAAACCATGTGAAGTCTAGCCTCAAAAAGAAGTTTGAAATGACAGACCTAGGACACTTGCATTATTTCCTTGGTCTTCAAGTCTTGCAATCCAAAGAAGGTATTACCCTCTCTTAGTCCAAGTATGCATGTGATCTTCTACACCACTTTCTCATGGAATACTATAAGTCATACCCTTCTCCCTTTGAGTCTAGATTCAAGCTTTCAGTCACTTGTACTACCCCTAAAGTTGATGCTACCTTATACCATCAACTTGTTGGTAAACTTATGTATCTAACCCATACTTGTCCTGACCTTTCTTTTGATGTTGGTCTTGTCACTTGGTTTATGCACCAACCTCATGAAAGTCACTGGAAAGTAGCTAAAATAATACTTCGATATATTCGTGGTACAGTTCAGTCCGAGATTCTTTACAGTGCAGGAGCATCTCCATTGTTGATTGGTTTCACTGATTTTGATTAGGCTGGTGACCCTGATGATCGAAAGTCTACTGTAGGATATTTATTCACTCTTGGTTTAGGACCTACTACTTGGTCTTGTAAGAAACAAAGTTCCATATCTCTTTCTTCAACAGAAGTAGAGTATCATGGTGTAGTTGAAGCCAGCAAGGAAGCCATGAGGCTTTGTTAGATCCTATCTGAATTTGGCCTTCATCAAAAGTATCCAACTACACTTTGGTGTGATAATCAGAGTGCCATTCAGCTATATAAAGATCCAGTTCAGCATCAGCGTATGGAACACATTGAACTCCACATACACTTCATCATAAAGATCATTCATGATCATGTTCTTGAAGTGCACTACTGTCCAACCAATGATCAAGTAGTCGATATCTTTACAAAGGCTCTCACAAAAGCGAAGTTTACCAAACTTTGATTCATGCTTACAGTTCAGGAAAGTTATCATTAAGGAATGGTAGGATCTAATGCCTCCTTACTTCTCCTATTTTGTCACCTTTGTAAATCCTTCAATCCTATCCCAATTTGTTCTTAAGGGGGCATGTTAGGATATTTCGACACATAGGAAATAGGCTCCTTTTGTGTCACCTTTGTAAATCCTTCAATCCTATCCCAAGTTGTTCTTAAGGGGGGATGTTAGGATATTCCGACACATTGGAAATAGTTAAGAATAACTTAGTCTAGTGTAGAGTTAGGTAAAGTGTGTTTCTTTACCATGTACATTTGTAACTTATAATCCGACGGTCACGATTTGTAGTGATCCGATGGTTATCTCTCTCCTCGGTATTAATGACACTTGATCCATGGATTAACACCCGATTGGTCCATGATCTCTATTTAAAGAGCATGGAGGGTCATTTGTTGGGTAACTATTTATGTGAAACATATGTGATCTTCATTTTATTAATAAATTTCTGACGGTTCAGCCTTTGGCTTGGGGCTGTGGATTATTTCCCTCTTCGGGGTTTTAACCAGTGATAATATTTGTTAGGTCTATATTACTAGTATAGTCCCTTATTGGTGATGGTGCCTTTATATTGTTATTATTATGCCTATGTGATATTGTTATTATTGTGCCCTTAAATTATTATTGTTAGGTGAAGCTGGATTACATTGTAGCCACTAGGACTACATTGTATTTATGGACTCCTATATATATAAAGGAGGTTTTGTCATTTGTATCATCCAAGAATTGTTCATTCATGTAATGTATTGGAGGTTTCCCCCTCGAATTTTCTTATTTCTAAGGTGTTATATCTCTTTTATTCTATTTTTGTAGCTGGTTTCACAACATTTGGTATCAGAGCTTTGGATTCTAGGGTTTCGATACTCCAAATAGGTCATCGTGGAATTTTGCTATAATTTTTTTTCTACAAAGGTTCAGAAGCTAAAATGTTTAGAGAACGAAGCCGAAATCTAGAGGCACATCATCGCAAAATTTTAGAGCTTGGTTAACAATAATTTCGGAGATATGATCTGTGGAAGTTAGGTCTTTTTGCAGGCTCCTCAATTTAATCTAAATAGGTCATCGTGGAATTTGCGCTATAAATTTTTTATTACGAAGGTTCAAAATCTAAAATGTTTAGGGTACGAAGCTGAAATCCTAAGGAAACTTGTCACGAAATTTCAGAGCTTGGTTCGCAATATTTTTGGAGATATGATTTGTGGAATGTAGTGATTTTTCAGGCTCCTGAATTTCATCTCAAGGAGGTGATTGTGAGAAAAGATTCATAACTCTCTCTCTGAGCATCGGATTGGAGTGCTGTAAAAAGTGGCCACAATTACAGAGAATTTAGTTTCTTTATATCAATTTCAGATATAAAAGACAAAACAATGACACGTGGAAAGTCGTACAAGATCGATCTACTGAAACAGTCCATAATTAGGTCATTGTAGGAGATTGGACATAACTTTATCTTGAAGAATCAAAATAAGCTCAGACCTGTGGCATTCAAAAGAGGATTCAGAAGGCTACCTCAGTGCCAAATTTCAGATATTGAAGAGCTGTAACCACAGAGATAATCCAATTTAAATATCGAGCTCTTCAAAAGCAAGAAAAAGGTGTGTAATTTTTTCCAAATTGCATAAGTCCTGTTTGAAGAATCAATTTGAATTGATTCCAAGGGCATATTGTAGAATAGATATCAGTATTGGGTTCTAAAAAATGCCTCGTAAAAATAATTCAACACCCATTAAGCCTTCAAAAGGCTCTACTATGACTCATGAAGATGAAGAATTGCAACATGATCTATCAAAATTACAAGAGCAAGTGCACCAAATTTCGCTCTCGCAAAGAGTAGCAAAAAATGAAATGGAAGTTTTGAAGAAAGGCGTGGAAGCGAAGATGGATGGTGGGAAGAATAATATGGATGGTTTGAAGAAAGGCATGGAATCTAAGATAGATGGCCATGGAAAATTTTGAAGTGGAGATCTAAGATGGATGACATGGAAGCTAAAATGGAAAACATGAAGAATGATCTAAAAGACATGGAAGAATGATCTAAAAGAAGACATGGAAGAGGTTTCATAAACTCTAATGTTGGCGGGAAGAACCACCATATTCCAAAAATGGATATGAGGAAGTTTGATGGAAAGGATCCTATAACATGGACACTACAGATGGAGCAATATTTTGATCTCCATAACGTGCAAAACACACAAAAGGTACGCATTGCAACTTTACATTTAGAACAAAATACATTTGTATGGTATCGATGGCTTTGCTCCCATAAAATTTTTTTCACTTGGTCAATTTTTACGGAGGAAATGATAGCACATTATGAGGATACAAAGAGCAACACCTTCTTTAGCCAATTGATAAATCTCAAACAAAAGGGTTTAGTGGGGCAACACATTGAGGACTTCTAAAAATTGAATATAAGGGTAACTAATATTCCAGAGGAACACAGGATTGATCTCTTCTTAGGTACTCTAAAGGATAACATCCAACATGAAGTTCGTGTTTTGGAACCTGATTCATTGGAGAAGGCATTCAGGTTGGCAAGAAAAGTCGAATGTAAAATTATGGCGACAAGGAAGCCTACCACTCAATTCTATAAAGAAGGAAGTGTTGCTACGCCTAGATTTCCACAACCTACAAGGTTGACACCACAACAATTGGAAGAAAAAAGAGCAAAAGGGCTTTGCTATGGTTGTGATAGCAAATACACTAAAGGTCATAAGTGTGCTGAGAAGAAATTATTTTACATAGATTGTGAAGAGGAAGAAGAAAATGAACAAGAAGAGGATATGCACCAGGAACCAACCCTAGAAGAGGAAGAAATGAATCCGACCATATCATGTAATGCACTGGTAGGAATTACCACTCCTCAAACTCTCAAGATAGAAGGACATATCAAGAAGAAAAAGGTAATAGTGTTGATTGATTGAGGTAGCACCCATAATTTTATTCATTGTAAGGTAGCCAAGGAATTGAATTGTTTCCTATACCCAGCACCAGAATGTCAAGTGATGGTTGCAAATGGAGGAACTATAAATTACTCTGGAAAATGCCATAATATCAAGCTAACCATGGAGGAATATGTATTGAATAGTCCAATGCTTTCCATTCCTATGGGAGGTGCTGATGTTGTACTAGGAGTACAATGGTTACAATCTTTGGGGACGGTAGCTTTTAATTTTTCAAGAACTTTTCTTGAAATTTTTTTCAGAAGGAAAGGAAGTCGAATTACGGGGTATTGAAGGGAAGACAGGAAGGATAATAAGCTCTAATTTCATGAAAAAGCTTCTAAAGAAATAACAACGAGGCGTAATTGCACAATTATGCTCACTAGAAGTTCCGACATCAAAATCATCTATTTCTGCAGATCTCCAACAAGTCTTGGACAATCATTCCAAGGTCTTTGAAACTCCCAAAGGACTCCCACCTATTCGTGATCATGATCATGCTATTCATTTGATTCCAGGAAGTGTTCCTCCAAACATCAGGCCTTATAGATATCCTTACTTCCAAAAGAGCGAAATTGAACGTATGATTGCAGAAATGTTAGAGGCGGGTATAATTCAAGCTAGTCAAAGTTCTTTCTCTGCTCCTGTAGTATTGGTACACAAGAAGGATGGATCATGGCGAATGTGTCCGGATTATAGGGAGCTCAATAAGCTCACCATTAAAGACAAATTTCCCATTCCTGTGATTGATGAATTATTCGATGAATTACATGGAGCAATTTATTTTACCAAGTTGGATCTTCGTTCAGGATATCATCAATTAGAATGAAGACTGAAGATATTCCAAATACAGCATTTCGAACTCATAAGGGTCATTATGATTTTTTGGTCATGCCTTTTGGCCTTACCAATGCACCTTCTACATTTCAAGGGTTGATGAATTCCATTTTTAAGCCCTTCCTTAGAAAATTTGTGCTAGTATTTTTTGATGATATACTAATCTACAGCAGGTCTTGGAAGGATCATGTTGAACATGTTGATAGGGTTCTCAAACTATTGCAGGAGAAACAATTATATGCAAAAACATCCAAATGTTTCTTTGGAGTACAAGAGGTGGAATATCTGGGTCATATTGTATCTCACGAGGGTGTTAAAGTAGACCCTAACAAAATTAAAGCCATTAAGGAATGGAAAGTCCCCACAACCATAAAGAAGTTGCGAGGATTTCTCGGGTTAACGGGGTATTATCGCAATTTTGTTAAGAATTATGGGAGAATAGCAGCACCTCTAACAACATTATTGAAGAAAGATGCATTTTCATGGACTCCTGAAGCAACTAAGGCCTTTGAACATCTTAAAGAGGCGATGTGCCTAGCACCGGTCTTAGCTACGCCAGACTTCACAAAAACCTTTATTGTGGAATGTGATGCCTCAGGAAATGGAATTGGTGCAGTTTTAATGCAGGAAGGAAGACCCATTGCTTTTGAAAGTCGTCCAATCAAAGGAAAGTATTTACAAAAACCTATTTATGAGAAGGAAATGCTAGCAATACTGCATGCACTAAAGAAATGGCGAACTTACCTAATGGGAAGACACTTCAAGGTAAAAGCTGATCATGATAGTCTTAAACACTTTTTGGAACAAAGACTATCTTCAGAAGAGCAGCAAAAATGGGTCACAAAGATGTTGGGTTATGACTTTGAAATAATCTACAAAAAAGGAAAGCTTAATGTTGTTGGAGATGCACTCTCAAGAAAGAATGAAGAGGTGGAAGCATTGCTTTGTGCCATTTCTATTATCCAACCAGATTGGATAACCGAAGCAAGAGATGAATGGAAGAAGGAAAAAGAAGTATGGACACTCATTCAAAAGTTGTAGCAAGATCCTAGTACATCTGATACATTTAGTTGGAAAAATGATTCCTTATGGTACAAAGATCGCTTATATCTTTGTAAGAGTTCCCAACTAAAACAAAATATTCTTTTGGAATTGCACACTTCTCCTTTAGGAGGTCACTCAGGATTTTTAAAAACTTACCATAGGGTGAAGAAAGAATTTTTTTGGGATGGCCTTAAATCTGATATTCAAAAGTTTGTGGCGGAATGTTTGGTTTGCCAGCAGAATAAAGTTGAGACAATTAAGACCCCGGGACTTCTACAACCTTTATCCATTCCAAGTCAACGTTGGGAGGAGATTTCAATGGATTTTATCTCAGGTTTACCTAAGTCTGAAGGAAAGAGTGTCATCATGGTGGTAGTTGATAGACTTACCAAGTATGCACACTTTTGTGCATTATCTCATCCATTTAAAGCAAGTACAGTTGCTACTACATTTATGGACACAATTCAAAAGCTACATGGAAACCAAGGGTTATTGTGAGCAACAAAGATCCCATTTTTACTGGAATTTTTTGGACGGAGTTATTTTCTTGTTTGGGTACTCAATTAGCTCATAGCTCATCTTATCATCCTCAATCTGATGGTCAAACTGAGATAGTAAATAATTTTTTGGAAGGATATCTTCGTTGTTTTGTATCTGATAAACAAACACAATGGGTCAAGTGGTTACCTCTTGCTGAATGGTGGTATAACATTTCCTTCCATACTGCAGCAAAAATGACCCCATTTATGGCACTTTATGGATATCATCCACCATCCATCACATCATCTTTAAGGGAAAATTCGAAGGTTCAAGCAGTGGAAGATCACATCGAGCATCAGCAAGAAGTTCTCCAACTCTTAAAATATAACCTGAATTTGGCACAAAATCGAATGAAACAACAGGCAGATCAACATCGTAGCGAGAGAAGTTTTGATGTAGGAGATTGGGTATTTTTACGGCTACAACCATACAAACAAATGTCCCTCAAGCAATAAAATAAGGATAATAAATTATCGCCAAAGTACTATGGTCCTTACAAGGTGTTGCAAAAGATTGGTACTATGGCATACAAATTGGAGCTTCCTGCTTCTTCGCGAGTACATCCAGTTTTCCATGTTTCATGCTTAAAGAAGGTTATAGGAGAAAATCTTCCAGTTCAAACAATATTGCCAGAACGTGATGAGGAAGGAAAAATCATATTGGAACCAGAAGCGGTCATGGAAACAAGAACTCGACAACTACGGAATCGATCAATTTCAGAGTATCTCATCAAGTGGAAGAACTTACCCACTGAAGATTCTACATGGGAGGATGAGAATTTTATACAGAAGCACGCAGAGCTACTCAAGCGTTGAGGACAACACTTTTTTGAAGGAGAGGGGCATGTTAGGTCCCTATATTACTAGTATAGTCCCTTATTGTTGTTAGTGTAACCCCCTTATTGTTATTATTGTACCCTTGTAACCCCCATATTGTTATTATTGTGCCCTTAATTATTATTGTTAGGTCGGCTAGGATTACATTGTGGCCCCACTAGGATTACATTATGGCCCCATGGACTCCTATATATAGAAAGGAGGTTTTGTAAATTGTATCATCCAAGAATTGTTCATTTATGTAATGTATTGGAGGTTGCCCCCTCGAAGTGGCTTATTTATAAGGCGTTCATATCTCTTTTCTTATTTTGGAGCTATTTTCTATATTGGTGTCTTGGGTTTTAACTGATTGAAATTGTGGCAGTGACCTTTGGTTATTGATCTAAGCAACTTACCCTCTAAGGAACTTACCCTCTAACTTCCTACAAAAAGACACTTAATTTAATATTGGATAATAACTATTTAGCTGACAAATGTGAAATAAAAAAATACATGAGTATTTGAGAAATGCAAATAAAATGAGCCCATGTGAACATAGTAGTGGGGACAATTAGTCGGTGTATGACTATCTCGATATACATGTAACCCAAGCTTTTTTGCCCCAAACTTTGATCCAAAACCACTAATTAATTGATTTATACGTAATGTTATGCTATAGGGAGTTGTGTGATAGAAGTGTGTGGAGGGGGGGGGGGGGGGGGGTTTGTTCCTAGTTCTAGATACCCATTCTTCTGCATAACACTTCTTCGTCATATGCATTACAAACACACTTCATTTAATATTGGATAATAATTGTTTAATTGACAAATGTTTAATCACAAATGCACTTAATATTCGAGAAGCTCAAAAAAAATTGCAACATATATGCGAAAAATTGCATGATAAAATGCCACAACTCCTTTTCATCTTGATATGAAATAAACTGAGCCCACGTTGACACACTAATGGAGATATACACATAAAAATAAAAGCCACTAATTAATTGATTTGTATATAGGATTAAGAGATATGAGGAAGAAATGTGAAAAGGGGAAATGTATGTGAAGATGCACAACATTTCCAATGAAATTTTTTGTTCCTTCCTTTATGTAACCATTCTCCAGCACAAAACTTCTTTCTCACATGCATTGAAAGGATACTTCATTTAATATTGGATACTGAGTTTATGCTTAAAGTTAAAATAGTTTCATGTCTATGGAATAAAGTTCCCTCTACAACCTCATTCTCCCGCACATACCCCCTCTTTCACATGTCCTTCATTCCACACAGATTTATAGTTCCATGCACTTGTTATATCGCAAAGGTGAATCTATAAAATTTTAAAATAGAAAAAAAAAATGAAATGAAATAAGACGTAAACACACTAGTAGTATTTTTGTTAGTGTGAGTGTACCTTTGCATTCTGGTATCAAATAAAATGAACTAAACCAAAAAATTTATGTCCCAAACTTTAATAATCCAAATAGTTAATTTAAATTTATGCATAGGTACAGAACATTGCGGAAGAAAGTTTGTGTTCCTTACTCCGCACACTTCTTCTCCCACACAACACTTTTTCCTCACAAGCATGAAAAATAGTAAATACACTTCATTAAATATTGGATAATAAGTATTTAATTCACAAATGTGCAATCACAAATGCACATAGTATTAGGAATCTTGAATACCAAGATTGTTTGTGTCTAGTTCGTACATGATCAAATGCATCAAACAAATTTTTGAAAAATGTACTTCGGATCATTGGCAAAGTAGCTTTTCCATAGCTCCTTTTCATCCCGATATCAAATAAAATGAACCCATGTCGACATAGTAGTGGAAAGAGTTAATCTCGCCCTTATTTTGCACCCAATATATGCATAATCCAAAAACTTCATGTTCCACGCTTTAATAAGACAAAATTTCTATTTAATTCAAGAATATGTAGTATTGGGAGGTATGTTGAAGAAGCGTGCAAACACCCTCATTCCCCTGCACATACTCTGCCTTTTGCACATCCTTCATTCCACATAGATTCACGACTCCTCCTACTGTTTTCCTTGACAACTAGTAGTTCTTGTATTAGTGCTAATGTCAATGCCATTGTTAGAGCACTCAGTAATGAAACACCCCGTGCTTGCATAAAGGACCTCATCATAGCATTGTGTCAATGTTAGTGTGAGAGCTCACCGACGGAACTACCACTTACGAAATTAGTTTTTTTTTTTTAATGATTTATGAGGCACTCACAAATACTAAAAATAAATTATATTCCACTAGGGGAATTATATCACATCAATGTCTGCTTAGCCAATGGAAAATTAAAAATAAGATTTCAAGAAATTATATATATATTTTTTAATTTACAAAAAATAGGAATGTTTAGCATTTTCCCAAAACTTTAATTGAAGTTACAAAAAAATTCACCAAAATACTAGAAAGTTATGGGACTTTGACCACTATGTGAGTACCCAAAGGAGAGACTAAAAAAAAAGGACATGTTGAATAAAGCTTCTATGTCTAACTATAAAAGCCTTATTTACAATTTGACAAACTCTACGCATTTTTCATATATATGAAATTTTGAATGAGAATATTTTAATAAGATAATTTTTGTTTATATAAGATAATTTTAATTTAATGTGATAATCTTCAATTAAAATAGGCATGGATTCTCAATTGGAACAAGTATAAAGCCATCCTAACCTTAAATATATTAAGAGTTAAAATATTTGTTAATTTTATACTAGTGAAAATATCCACACCCACTCATAAAAATTTTGAATTTTCCATATATTTAATCATAAGCCAAAATTATGATAAATCTACACTATTGAATATCATAAATTTTAATAAATCTAACAGTACTAAAGATTCTCTTTTATCCCATTATTTTAAAGGAAATCAATGTGCACAAAGATAAACGGGATTGGTACAATCTTCACCATCTCGACTCAATCCTACATGAAGGTTTCTGCAGCTGACAAAACCTATCCAAATTGATGAAGGCAAGGGCTTCGTTAAAGGACTTATCAACAATCTTTTGAAGCCAGTCTACTAACCAAGAGGAAACCAAATTAGCAATTAGGGAGAAACTCTAACTATGTTCAGGAACAGGTTTTTTGTGCTTCATCCACTCATGAACTTGTGATTTATGTTCAAAGATGACGGGCACATGTTACACATCAACAAGGGAAGAACATCTCATTGTTTATTGATGTTATTAACCTGGATCATAAATAAATGTATACGTATCCCCAGTTAAGTCAATTTAAAGAAAGAAAAAACAATTTGATTTGTGCGCCTTGCTCCCTTGATTTGTTAAGAATACCAATGTAAGAAAAAATGTTCTCTTTCTGTGGCATTCCAAATTTTCAAATCAAAGCTTTATATATGGAAAAACAATGTAGAAAAAGGTTGTATTTTGTTGTATTCCATTCAAACAGAAGCACACAGAATCAAAGATTGGTATTACAAAACAGCTTCTTTACAATCGAAAAGGCAATTACCTTGGAAATTGACTAGTGCCAAAGATGAGACAACAAAGATGAGACAACCAATAGCACACTGATATAGGAGTCATTACATCTTTTGTTCTTATTGAACTGAACTGCATATACAGAGAGTTGCTGAATAATTGCTTTATTGAACAGTACAAGCAGACCCGTTGCAATCAAATATACGGTAATAGTGGACCAAAATGAGCGAAACTTTTGACAGAATATCTGCACGAAGAATCTTATTGCAGAATCCCTAAACGTAAAATCAGTCCGGTAAGTGAGAAAGCCAATACACAACGTTCTTGGTAACATTAACTATTCAACACGAATAAATCAATTTGGTAATAGTTGAACAAAGGAAAAATGGCATCCTTATAGAACAAGGTTTCAAGAGGTAAATACCATGCAGTAAGTAGGTATGCAGGGTCCAGTAAATCATGAATAACGTGTATGTGCTCTGGACAGTTGGTTGAAGGTATGTTGAGACAGTAAAAACCCTAGAATACCCAAAACAAACCAGTAAAAGTACTACCAGCAGTTCTACACTGTCTAGAGATGAACAGCTGATCTGAAGTCTGTGGTGAGGATTGAGATCAATCAAAAGCATCTTGAGGACGTTGGTGATGATGATGAGAATCTGACACTGGAGAATGAGATCCCAAGCAATACTGAATCGTTGTAACTAGGTTTGAATTTTGCTCAAATATTTGCTGAATGGCATCCATTTCTTGGGATATATTGATCTCATTATTTTGGATTTGCTCCAGATATCTAAATGAATTGCTGTCACTTTGTTTTATATCAATGGCTGCAGATTCTTCGCTGGCATCATAGAGTGGAGGCAAATAGCTGCAACTATTTTCAGTGCCATGGTTGTACTGTTCACCACTGTATAGGCACTCAGAATAACCTAAATCAACCCCATTAGAGCTGGAACCAGATTCCCATAATGTAGCTACGTTGGCATGATCAGCAGGATCCAGTGTTTCTTCATGGTGAGAATAAATTAATGGCCCCATATCCAGGGATCTCATGAAGTCACTCTCACTCACAGAAGATGTGGTGTGAACTCCATTACTGTTTTCTGAATTTGGATTATAACAAAAGGAACCTTCAATTGGGTTCAAGCTGCTGTAGCCATGCCATGTATTTGATAAAACTGGAAGTCCTTGAACCTGCAGACCATTGTCCCGTTGTAATATATATTGGAAATCACTGTTTTTACAGTTTTTGCTGCTAGAGTTAGTCAGAATTCCAGAAGGATCCGGCCAAGTATTGAATTCCTTAATAGCTCCTGTTTCTGAATCTGTGCGAATTATATTAAGGCTATCGATGGTAAGAGCAGTTTTGCTGTCTTCCATCTCATATAGAGAATTCCTTGTGGATGGAGGATTCATCATCTTATAATCCCATAATGGAAATGTTTCACAATTTTCCTTTGAAGGGAGAACATGGCTGTGAGGAGCTGCATGTCCGTCTGTAGTCATCTGAGTTTTTAGCAGCTTGTTTTCATTGCCCAGAGTTGCAGATTCTTCGAACAAGAACTGGGGCAGATTATTATGTACTTTGGAAGCCTCAATATTCTTTGAGATTATCTCAGCCTTAGCAAGTTTTTTCTTTATCCAAGAGTTCCAGTAGTTTTTAATCTCATTATCTGTTCTTCCAGGTAAATGAGATGCTATGTATGCCCACCTACACATATTTAATCCATTAAAATATATCTTAATGTCAATCCATGAATGCACTCCTGAAAACAAATAAAATGAGTTTTTTTTTTTTTCTTTTCTAGCAGCTAGGTTGAGACTATCTCAGGGCCAGCCCAAATGTTGGATGGAAATATTATCTGTCTACTAAATGCTATCATCAAAATTGTGCCAAACTATCCTAAGTTAAACCAACCTGTTTCCAACCATGGTATGCAGATGAATGATAAGTTTCTCTTCATTTGGACTGAAATTGCCTCGCCTGATATCAGGTCTCAAATAGTTGATCCATCGTAATCTGCAGCTCTTTCCACAACGTTGAAGACCTGCCATGAAAGTAAATATTATGGATGTACAACCACGATCTACACTTTAAGCTTCCAGCATTTTTATTTCTAGTAGGCAGCAACATTCTGTTAACAGTAGAAGCTAATGCTTAAAAAAAACCATAGTTTCCACGTTGATTTTCCAAAATATTTGCAAATTAATGCCTGCAAACTCTGATCTAACCAGATAAATTCAGATAATATTAAAATTTTTAGTGGCATGAGGATGGGAATTAGGCCGAGCAAGCATGTGACAGCTAATGTACTGAACATAATTTTAAGCTTTACACCCATGAACTGATCATGTCAGATCAATTTGCAGTGCATTCTGCACCCATACCAACATGACTTGAACTAATCATGAGAAAATTGAAATTGGGCAGATCAACCATTACATCTTCTCTACATTAGATGTTCAAACCCACATTATATCCCTAAGGTTTCATTCAACAATAATGGGAAAGAATAGCATGAATACCTGATTTTTCAGGAACTTCACTCCAACAGCCATAACCATACTTGGTTATGTAATTGATGAGCTTCTCATCCTCATCTGGTGACCATAGCCCACGTTTCACTTTCTGCTGGTTGCAGCATAAGTGGCGTCCCATTGCAATATCAAGTGAATCCTCCTTTGAAGTTGGTAATCATACATATACCCACACATATATATATATCCAAGCCTTGCAGAAACTCAAAATATACAACGGTTTCAAAACCTCAGTCTAACCGTTACCACAAACATCCAAAATTCTTCCCACCTCAGACAATTTAGGCTTGTGGCTATCGCCTAGATAGCTCCCAATTGCTCACACGCTGTCACTGTCGGAGAAGAAAAAAACCCAAGAAGAAAAACGATATGACGGATCCCATTTCTGCATCAGACTTGGGGGATTATATTAAATCATAACTAATTGTGACATGACTAGGCATCGACCATGGTTGCAGCTTGATTACTCATTGTAGCCATGCCGGATCTACTGCATAATATCTACATTGATTATTTAATGGGTTTCTTACCACCTTACGCGGGCCATACATAGAAAGACTCGCATGACTTACTTTTTGCATTCAGAATCAACGTTTCCAACTACTCTTACTTTCCAGGATTCTACCGTATCAAAACTTGTCATATTATGAGATTTATATTATAACGACATACGTAAAGGTTCATATCACCTATTTCTTCATTTTTTCCTAGTGCTCTTCGCTAAATTTAGATGTAGGCTTCTCAAACAATTATTAAGTCTTTTCTGTGCCTATACCTTTCAGCAAATTGGGTCACATCCAGGTTTCCATAAAAGTTGTATAGTTTGCAAGCTAAGTTTCTTTTAATGGAAATGGAATCTGAGGGGATAACAATATATTTTTAATAGAAAGCAAAAATGAAAACACAATCTAGCCCAGTGGTTAGCAGGGGCCGAATAAACAGGTTAGGGGAAACATCTGAGATATGGATGAGAGTCTGAGTGAAGGTTTTGGCCCACTGGGTTTCTCTCCTACCAACACTCCACATCTTTAACTTACTCAATCATTGCAAGCTACAAGGTTAAAGGTTGTGTTTGCAGCAAACTAAAGTAGAGACGATGGGGACATGTGAAAAAAGTAGAATATATTCCAACTATTTATTATTAGCTCAGCCACGTACGAATAACATGTCTCATAAATGCATGCCTCAGCCTTTTGTATAACGTCTCTAACACCGTGACTGCCTCAGCTCCTCTGACCACTTTATCACTCACCCAAAAACTCCAGCAACTTCTCGTTTTTACTTTGTACCGGACTGGTAAAACGTTCTTTTATTCACAGCCTCTAGCCAGTCCACCGGTTGGTAAAATCTAAAATCTTCCATGCTGCACCAATGTTCCATCCCATACTTCTGCACCTTCCCCCCCAAAAAAAAAAATTGTACTATTTATAAAACCTTACGTCATGTAACAAAAATTTGACCCCCCATGTAACCTTCGTGGATTGTGGAAGAAATAACCACCAACGTTACCCTGTTTTGCGAAGGAAAATAATGTCCAAAATTTGGCTGTTGCGTTGTTATGTAACACATTGCTAAAACTTTACGTTAGATATCTTATTAGTTACAACTAACCTCAAATATCCAATATTATTTTAAGGTTTTTTTCTATTCTAATGGTGACATACGCAAGGTATTTCAGTGGGCAAATGGGTGTCAGCCCAATTCAGTACCATACCTTTTATAAGTCATCCTGCGTGTAAAAGTACATGAGAACCTTTATGTAGCAAAGCTTCTTCTTGAAGGACATAAATATATTAAAATATATTTTCCTAAGTGATATTTTATACATAAGGGAGGGATGATCACATTCTCCAGGAACGATAACACCAAATGTAAAATAATAAAGATGGTCAGTAATTCTAAGCTTTTTGATGTAGATATACCATTTTCCTAGACAACGGTTCAAAGTACCAAATACCATTAATTTAGTGACAGTCTGGAGGTACAAGATCAACACACCCACTCTCTTTTCATCAAAGTACAAGAGAGGTGGGGGATATAATGCCTTTTTTCTCTTTCTTATAGACATGAGACAAGTCGGCATATAAAGTCATTCTGCCTTTTAAGTCTTTCTGCCTCATGAGGTAGACTTCTTGGAGATCAGAATTTTATTTTATATTTATACCCATTGATTATGTCTATATGTCTATTTATATGAGAAATATTAATATAATTTTTAATTATTATATTATTGTTAAATAAAATTAATTAAAAAATATTATTTTTAATAGTAAAATATTGATATTAATTATATATCTAATTTATGGTTTAGATTTGCTTTGAATTGCAAACATTAATATTATATAAAATTTTGAAATTGTTGGGTAATATTAATTTTAATTTGATGTATTATTTGAACAATTATAACTCATCATATCTAATGTAATTGTTGGGTGATATTAATTTTAATATGATGTATTATTAGAACAATTATAACTCATCGTATTTAATGTATTTTTCATGAAAACACATTTAATGTGTATCATAATAATGTAGCATTTAAGAATTAGGTATAGAGATTTATTGTGATATATAAAGATTGTTGAACATATATATGATTAGTATTTAGTAATTAGATAAAAAAAAGTGATTATATTATATAAAGTTATTTTTGTAATTAAAAGTGAGGAAAAAGAGAATTTGGAATATTATTATTATTAGTAGTATTAATAAAAATGTAAAACTAAATTATAAAACTCACATGAATAGTAAAAATGTATGTAGCTTCTTAATTTAGTTTTGTGATTTATAATGTTTTGATGTAATTTTTCCGAATCATGATAAAAAAATTCTGGATAAACTTTTAAGAAAATAATAACTTAAAGAATTCACTTATATTATTTTAATTCATTTATGATATCCATAAAATTAAATGGTAATGTATATAATTCATTTATAATATCTATACAATTAAATGGTAATGTATATATTTTTCTCTCTTTATTTTAAATTGTTTTAATTTTAATTTATTTTATCATTATTAATATTTTTATATATCCCAACAATATTATAGTATATATAGTCATTATAAAAAATTAATAATATTTAAAAATATTTCTATTTAGAAAAATTAAAATGATTAATAAATAGAATAATATTTTTTTAATATTAAAATTAATACTATAATATATATAATTATTAATATAATTATTTAATATTAATATTATTAATATCTATCATCGTTATAAATATTAATTTATAATAAATATATCAATTAAAAAAATTACCTACTTTTTCTAATAATTTATATAAATATTAATGATGAATAAACCAAATGTAAATTGTTAAATTTGTGTTATTAATTTTTTTTTTTAATATATATATATATATATATATATATATATATATATATATATATATATATATAGTTTGTGATCTCTAGTCTCACCTATATTAATGTTGGATATCTAATTCGTTCGTAAAAGTCACCTAAAGCTTAGGCCGCACCAATTTTAAGAATTCATGATTTTTAGCATGTCTTTTCCTCTTAATTTGTCAAAGTTATCCAAAATCACCCAAAGCCTATCAAAGTCACCCAAATCCTAGGTCACACCAACTCTAAAGATTGGATGATCTTTTAGCATGTCTCATTCCCCTAATCTGTAAAACTCACCCAAAGTCTAGGCCACACCAACCCTAAGGACTGGATGATTTTTTAGCATGTCTCCTCCCCCTCACCCAAAGTCTGGGACACACCAACCCTAAGGGCTGGATTGTTTAGCATGTCTCCTGATGTCTCACCCCCCTAACACAGAGCATAACCCCAAAGTCTCCTCCCCTTAGCATAGGGCATAACCACCCCTGGCTAAGTTTGATCATGGGTAGCCTTGCTAAAGAGGCCCATCTTAAACTAGTTGTACTAGTTAAATTTGACTTATAAAATTGAAATTCTTAGTAATATGTTTATTAGTTTCTTGAAATTATTAATAATATGTCTATTAAAATATTTCTAAAGCTTTATTACATTTTCCAATACTTTCATCAACCAATAATTGATAGTGGATAAATTAAGTACGAAGATAAAGGAATATAATATAATATTTTTTAATAAATTTTATTTTTTACTAAAGTTTTATTAAATGTCCAATAAATATTTAATTAAAGATAAAAATTTAAAAATTTTATTTAAAATTTTTTATAATACATTACTAAAATTTGAATTTAGATTGTCAAAATGTCAAAAAAATAAATAAAAAATAAAAATGGAATTGATATTAAACCTTAAATTTCATTTAATCTTTTTATAATTTATTACTACAAATTTGAATAGTAATTTGAATTTAGATAGTGAAAATAAAAATCTATGTACATCTTAAATAAGGATAATTGACATTAAACCCTAACTACTTAGTGTTACTACTTATTATCATTTTAGGTCTTTTTCCTTCTTACATATTCTTAAAATATTTTAACTAATAATCATTTATAAAAAAATAAAATAAGAACATTTTAACATTAAAAAAAGGATGTTTAATGTATAAAAACCTTAACAAATTATATAAATATAATATCATAATTATAAGATGTAAAATTTAAAGCATAAAGAAATATTTTAAATGAAAAGTAAATTTCAAGGAATTATATAAATATAGTATTCATGAGTATTAAATGTAGAATTTATAGAGACACATTTAGATTAATATAACTAAAAAATGAAGAAAATAATGAAAAATAAATAAAAAGTTGTGAAAATTGAATATAAGTGAATTAATTAATATTGATTTAATAAAATATCTAATCATTTAAAAGATATTATGTTAGAAGAAGATGGTTGACCTACCTATTAAGATTTGAAATTTTTATTTATCTTTATTAAAAATCAAAATAACAATACAAATATCATTTAAGAATTTTAAATTTATTACATTAATTTCAAAAAATATTATTTTAAAATAATTTACATGTGACAAATTAAGAATTGAGACTTATAAAAAATAAAAATATTCAAGTAAAAGTTCAAAATACGTATTATGTTTTTTTCTATAATATAAGATACCTTTTTATATCAATAAAAAATACAAATAGTAAAAATCATTTAAAATGATTTACATATAAAAAAAAATTGGAACACCCCTCCAATTTGTTGTTTTTAGGGTTTATCTCTATCCACCTATGTTGTGCCTTATCCATATGTTGCTACCTTATCCATATGCCCTCATAGTCGTGGTTTGCTGTGGCACCTTCCATCTCTATTTTCGCCAATTTTTCAATGAAATTATAAGCACAAATGCTTTCTCTCATCTTCTTATGAGTATAGGTCTATCTAAATATAAAATCTCATTAATTAAATTAATAATACATAATTAATAATATGCAGAAGGCATGCATTTTTTACCGGACAACTTTGAACGAAAATGTATATATATATATATATATATATATATATATATATATGTGTGTGTGTGTGTGTGTGTGTGTTTCATTGTATTAATACACTTTTAGACAACATGTGAAGTTGGGTTACACTTTTTTCCCTTTCAGTTTCGATAAAAATAAGAATTGTCAGAAAAATTTATTTGCTTTCTATTACTTATTTTTTGGAATTTTTTATTCACATTTGATATGTCAACTTAACAATTCTTTGACTATGTGTTCTTTAACAAGCAATGGATTCATAAAAAGTCACGTTGAGTATCACTGGTGTATTCTTTGATAACTTGGTGTTTTTGAGAAAAAAATGTGTGTTGCAACAATCTAGACAGATTCTATTTCGGTATCGTTATATTTACAAAACCAACTCATGCATAGCATAATTACTAGATTTTTTTGAACTCAACCAATATGAAAAAACTGTAGATTTTGAATATGTTTCGGTTGATGTCAAGTTTCTCAACATATTAGTTATAAACTAAAAATCTAAAAACTAGCCATTACAGATGACGGACCAATGTAATACACCATAATTTTTACAATTTTTTTTATAGTTTATTTGGGGAGATACATAATTTTGATTTCACTGAATCATAATGACCTTCAAAACAAATTGGCACCCATTTTATTAGAAAATTAATTAAAATTAGTAAATATCTATAGAATTCCATAAAAGTTATATCTGTTGAAAGTAGATTGAATTCTGCAAATGCTAGTCTTCATTCTGAAAGTTAATTCATAAAATTTTGATGGATTTTAACCACTCCAAACTTGAAGAAATATGTTTAGAGCCGAGTTGTAGCGTAGTTGCAAATGTTTTAGTTTGGCCGAACTATTGTAGTAGTTCGACCAAACTTTCATTGGTGCCCCATCCTGTTAATTTTAACGACAAAAAAAGTTCGGCCGAAATTTTATTAAAAGTTTGCCCGAAATTTTTATTGCACATTCCATTGGTTGGATAAAATTTGATAAAACCCCACAGAAAAAACAAATTTCGCAACACTATAAATAACCTAAAACATAAACATTATTTTCGCGCATTTCTGCATTTGTACTGAATTTGCAAAAGAATTTTTTTGGGTTGAATTTTCAAAAGAAACTTTTTGGTCTCAAATTTCAAAGAAAACATTATGGGCTGAATTTTCAAAGGTAATATTTTGGGCTGAATTTTTAAAGAAAAGGCTGAATTTTCAAAGGTAATTTTTTGTGCTAAATTTTCAAAGGACATTTTTTTGGTGTAATTTTGAAAGTGGCCCTTTTTTAGAGTAGGTGTTTTGGGCTGAAATAAATATTTTATGATGATTTGTTAAAGAGTTTTTGTCTAAATTTTTCAAGTGAGATTTTTTTACAGGACTTTGAAGGAAATATTTTGAGCTTCATTTTTAAAAGACATTTTTTTGGCGGAATTTTTAAAGAGAATTTTTTTAAAGTAAGTGTTTTGGGTTGAAGTATGTCTTTTGTGCACAATTTTTAACGTGAGTTTTTTTTTAATTAAATATTTTGTGATGATTTTTTGATGTGAGTTTTTGTCTAAATTTTGATAGTGAGTTTTTTTGCAAGATTTTGAAGCAAATTCTTTTATCTTCATACTAAATTATCATGGGGAATCAAAGAAATTTCAAGATATGATCGAACAAGAAACCTTGAGGCTCGTAGAGAATACGAGAGAGAATATGACAAAAAAAGGAGAGAAGAACACTCAAATATTGAAAGGGAAAATCAACCTTAACTAGAAGTTGAAGAAGGTATGTAAATGTAAATATTATAAATGATATTTAAAATTTAACTAGTGTATTGTGAAACTTAATTTTTATTTGATGAATTAATTTGAAAAATATTTTGCAATGTAAACAGAGAGAGATATTCCTCATAATATTGATGATGAGATAGAAAGTTTTGAAAGGGAAAGTGAAAAAGATAATGATTGAACATGTTTAAAATGTTGAAATAAATTCAAATGAAGAAATTGAATCACAAGGTATGTATATATATGTCATGTGTATGATTAAAATTGTACATATTTATTAATATTTCAATTTCATTCAAACACTATTTTTTAATTTAATTATTTGTTGAATATTTAAACTCATTTTGTACGTTTAATTATTATATGTACAGATGAAATCAATATCGATGATGAGATGTCAGAAAATGTTGACACTCACACATATGGAGATAAAAAAGGTGACCACGTTATACGATATCGTGTTAAGCGAATTATTGATATGTTCTTCAAACATGAAAATGTGGCAGTTCAAGCCCAAATTTTGAGAAGTCTCTTAACATCAAACAAATTAAAAGAAGCTATGACTCTATTGGGTATTCAAAAATCAAAGAAGAGTAAAAAATGAAGGAAAATGAGGTTCAAAATATAAATAGTGCTCTAAAGTCAATTGGAAGAAATAGAAATAAAAATGATTTAGATGCACGTAGAGAAATACAAATGGTGGTGGTTTCATCAAGTACTAAAGAAAATTGTTTGGTAAAATCTATGGCATAAGAATTAGGACCTCACAAAAAAATTTCACAAACATCGGAAATTTCGATTGCAAATAGATGTAAATGATGAGATTGATTGTTGGATAGTTATTTCTAGGAAATCATACAAAGATAGACTTGGAGAAGATGTTAAAAAAATAATATATGAATATTGGATGAAAAAATCATGTGTTTCACCAAAAGCAAGGGATGTGATGCAGCGAAGAATAACACGAAATCAATATGAAAAATATGCAAACCATATCTTGGACACCACTCAGATAGAGTTGTTCAATAAGCTCATATAAGAGAATCGTGGAATTAATGTCTTAATCAGTGCTTTTGTGCATCAAATACCATGGTATGTTAAACCTATCACTGTACACGACACTTGTTGTTATCATTATCATGTGGATTTCAGTTATAATATGACACATTCCTTAATTTTCGTAAAACATTTTGGATAAAACTTCCACTATCCATGATTTCATATCCCAAATTCTATGTGCAAGAGAAATTCATGAATTATTTTACCAAAAGAAATGTGTTGGTGGTAAAAAATGTGATCATTGTGGAAATTTGACTTTATTTCACAAAAAATATCCTATTGATATAAATGATCAATCATTGCCCAACATAAAAGTGAAATGGAAGAGATATGAATATATTCATACATCGTTTGGTTCAAGTAGTACTACAAGTGATAAAAGGATTGATTTACAAGAAGAAGAAATTTTTGTGATAGATATTTTGAAAAATTTTGAGGCAGAAATTTATAAATACACCAGGCATTCCCATAGAGCTCGATGGAAGGAATTTCAATTCAAAAAATCCTGTGAATTTTTGCCTCAAGGGAACATTTTGTCAATAGTTAATTTTGTAGAGAATTACACATTTGTTGCACAAAATGAAATACAGAGTGAATACTATCATTCTGACCAAGTCTCTATGCTTGTCCATATTCTATATAGCCATGCTGAAAAAAAATTTGATCATATAGAAAGAACCAGTGAAAATCAACATGTTATTAAAGAATATCATGTTTATATCAATAATGATCGTACACATGATGCACATTTTGTACATTGTTTTGATAATATTTATGACTCATTGAAAGGTCGTGGAATAAAATTCAATGAACATTAGATATGGTCAGATGGATGTGAAATTCAATTCAAATATTCATGATCATTCTTTTGGTTGTGTCGTCTTCATATGAAAACTTGCATTAAACATTGTTGGAATTTATTTCAGACTGGTCATGGAAAAGGAGAACATGAAGATGTAGAGGCATGTATAAAATGAGCACTTCGAAGATATCAAATGGACCACTCTGCAAACCGACTTGTCTTAGCTGAACATGTTATTCAATGGTGCATCACTGCACTAAGCCATGAGACTAACCAATCAAGTGAAGTACGAAGGTACATGTTCATATATACAAATTAACTTGCATATACATATATAACTTTAATATATGATCCAATTTTTATTAATTTTCTAATTTTAAACATTATTTATCACAATGATTATCTTTGATCATATATAAAATTGTATTTTAAGTAACATATTTATATTCTTGCTTTAATTTTCCACATAGGGTTTTTTGGCATATTGGGGTCCAAGATGTAGATAGATCCATTGGAAGTGACGCTGAAACAATAAAAGGGACTCGAAAAATTCATTAAATTAAAACAAAGGAGTACCAAGATGTGTTTCCATTTGATAAAATAAAATATTCTTATTTTTGTCATGCTTGCATAGACGACACAAACCCCAATGATGTTTTTGAAAACAATATGTATGTAAAATATTGGCAACATACATAACTAAATACAAAGGGGAAAATGTCAATTGCAAACTTTGAAGAGATGCAATCAGATGAGACTATAGTATCATATGAAGGTGATCAAGTTTATGATCTCGTTAGAGAAGGTAACATTTTAATTTCTTTCAAATGATGAAGATAGAAAAATAAATAGTAAATTCAAGTACATGTTAATTTTAAAGTTAAATTTTCATGTTAATTATGACATAAATTTATGTACTAAGTTTTATTGTGTAGGAAATGTTTTTGTTGTAATTGCACCTACTAACAACGTAGAAAATGTCAAGTATTATTTGGTGTGATGCACTGAATGAAAGATGAAATTATTGGAATACTATGATGATAATAGGTTTATATATGACAAAGAGTCTATCATACTAAAAGGTTATTTTTTTCCAACGAACTCATCAAAGTCGGAATATTTTTTACTTTCAAGACTATGAACTTGATGTCATAAGTTGTCAATATAGTCACTTGGTGTGTGCACCGCGCATAAAGTTGATATAATTTCAATCAAATAAAAAATTGAAAGTTAAGAAATGGAAAATGTCAAAAGCTGACCATGAGCGGATCATTGAGTATGACATTCCATTAGAATTTTTTTATTGAACTTACCAGCAATTTCTTCTCCTTGGATTATCTTTGAGAACTTACAGTTCAAGTAAAAATTGTTAGCCGTTTTTTTTGTGGATTCTTAATAATGTATTAAGATACTTGAATTTATATGTATATTTTATGCTATGTAAAAGTGTATTGAAGATTTGATTATAATGATATTGTGTTTTCACATGCACACAACAAGTAATGTATACATCTACACATACATACATTCTCTGTTATGTTAGTTAATTTTATGTCATTATTGCAAAATGTATGTATCTAGCATATTTTATATAATGTAATTTTAAGTTATGGTTGTTTTAGACATCTAAAGAAAATTATAAGATTCATTCAAATGCAAAATGTGTATCGTGTTTTTTAATTTCTAGTTTTATTATATTAAAATTAAACTATCAACTAACATCCATAGTAGCCTTTCTATGTATATTAATGCAAAATGTTGTATACCATATTTTTTAATACAATTTTAAAATGTTATAATTTTTTTAGACACATCTATGTACACCTAGAATTTTGTGATCATATATATATATTGTACATATTAACATTATAAGAATGATTTCAAATGCAAAATGTATGAGTTAAATGCAAATTTACCTTCATTGCTACATAGTCATGAACTTAAATATATGTATTTAACCTTTAAAAGCATCAAACCACACTCACACCATGCAAATTGTACATGGTCATGTTTTATAACTTATATGCTTATGCACATGTTCATTTACAAATTTATATTAAAAGTTAACTATCACCTTTAATAGACATATACACATAATTATATAACATTCACACATGTTCAAATGCATAACCTGTACCACATATATTTTCTAATTTGCAATATCAATCTAGATTCATTTTAGATAACAAGTAACAAAACAACAAGCTTTAAAAACAAAACATAATCTAAGATCATCTAAGTTAACATTATAACAACATGTGATCACATGCAAAATCTAACACCTAAATGAAAATGTAATTCAATCGTTGTTACATATTCATGAACTTAAATATGTAAAACCATCTATGATTGTTTTAAATGACACATGATCATGAAAAATGTACCTAAATATCACCTTTAATAAGCATCCTAATTATATAACATTCACACATGTTCAAATTCATAACATGCACCACATGTGTTTTGTAATTTGCAATTTCAATCTAGATTCATTTTAAATAACAAGTGACAAAACAAAACATAATATAAGATCATCTAAGTTAAAATTTTAAAAACATGTGATCATGTATGAAAAATGTAACAACTAAATGCAAATGTACTTCAAACATTGTTACATATTCATGAACTTAAATATGTAAAACCATATATGATTGTTTTAAATGACACATGGTCATGCAAAATGTACCTAAATATCACTTTTAATAAACATCCTAATCATATAACATTAATACATGTTCAAATGCATAACATGTACCACATGTGTTTTGTAATTTTCAATTTCAATCTAGATTCATTTTAAATAACAAATGTCAAAACAAAACATAATCTAAGATTGAATCTAAGTTAACATTATAACAAGATGTGATCATGTATCCAAAATGTAGCAACTAAATGCAAATGCGCTTCAAACATTGTTACATATTCATGAACTTCAATATGTAAAACCATATATGATTGTTTTAAATGACACGTGATCATGCAAAATGTACCTAAATATCATCTTTAATAGACATTAACACCTAATTAATAACATTTGCACATGTAAAAAAATATAATATGTACCACATGTGTTTTGTAATTTTCAATTTCAATATAGATTCATTTTAAATAAAAAGTGACAAAACAACAAGTTTTAAAACAAAAACATAATCTAAGATCATCTAAGTTAACATTATAACAACATGTGATCGCATGCCAAATGTAACTGTTAGTCTCTTGTATTTCTACAATATCACTAGATGATTGTTTATTTCTCACAGTCTGCTAAAAACAAGATTCCCTGAATAACATTTATTTTAGAAATCTCACTGCCTTCATTATTTTCCTTTTAGCCTATCCATTGTCTCTCACTTTACCTTTTTCCAATACTCTCATGCTCTGAAATCCCAATTTTTACCTTAACCCCTCATTTAGCCTTGCCCTTTTCTTAAAACCTCTTTCCCTATGCTAAAAACCACATTTTCCTCACTAAAATCCCTTCCCCTTCACTCATTCCCCTCCGTCCATTTAAAACAATGTAAGAACCGATTTTTATATTGTTTTTAAATAAATATGAACTAGGGTCCCACTTGAATAAACTCTGTTTATTTGAAACTCCCAACCCTGTTATATTCGAAACCTCGACTCCCCGTTATGATAAAGCTTATGCTTTAAACCTTTACCTCTCCACTTTTATGTTTTTCTCGGGTCCTGCATTATCATTTTTACCTGCCACTTCATTTAAAACCCCGGCCCCACATTTCAAATTAACCCACGACTGGTCCATCGTCTGACCACCATCTGATTTCCCCACGCCTGATCCGACGACCCTAACCTCATATTGCAACCGCAAATGCTTGAGGTTTAAAAACATGGAGTGCTTGCAAAATAGGAATTTTTTTACCCCTTTTGTCCTCCACGTGTCACTGCTCCATTTTATCACATGCCCCCATCATATACCTCCATACTGCCTATGTGCCATGCGATAAACCCGAAACCACCCTCACACCATAATATGAAATCGTTGACCCTTGTTTGAATATTTTAAATCCCTGTGTTATTACAATAAGCCCTCGAACCTCTGTGTTCACCCCAAAAATGTTTCTTGAAGGCCTGAAAGGCCATATCCAAATGCGGAAAATCAACAACCTCCAATATCTTGACTCTTTCCACAAATTTCCCTACTACCTGTAAGCCACCATTGCTCCCCTCCCTGTGGAGCTTTGTTTTTTATTAATATTTTTTTTAAGTTTTGCAGGTGCCATACATATCAAAAGATGCGATAAATTTTCATTTCTAAGTCCAAGAATTGTTTAATCAGGGCTCTCTGGATGACAATTTAGAAGCTTTGTTCATCAAAGGATTAGGAGCGCAAGAATAATCAGAAACAACAATGGATAATGATCAATAAGGATCATACTATTACTCCAAAGAAAATGAGGTTTCTTCAAAATAAAAGGGCGAGGAAAAAGAAGAGTTTCAAAATGACTGCACAGGCAGAGATGAAGACAAATAAAAAACACAGTTAATGAACAGTAAAAGATAAAAAGAATAAAAATATCACTCAAGGGTAAAAAAACGAAAGACAAAGTTAAAGGCAGGTTAAAGATAGAATACACAGTAAAAATGCTGCAAGAGGTAAAAGAGGTAACCTAGGGTAGTCAAAGAAAGATCAGAAATAAAAAAAATTAAAGGAAGTAAAGAGAGCAATCATGGATAAGGAAAATAAAACAGATAAAAGATAGAGATGAAGATAGATCAAAGTTTAAAGATAAATCAACGAAGAAGACTGGGCCAGGTGTCAAGGTGATTCAATATTTACTTCTTCACAGTCACATTGGCCACCTACAGCCTAATTTTTCTTTTAATGAAGGAAGCTACAGTCAATATTACAGTCAGAGATATTTTAGCAGTATTCTAGAAGTTATTGTAAAAGTTAATGTTTGAAGGCAAGTTAGTCAAAGATATTGTAAAGTTATCTCAACAGTAAATTAGAAAGTTATTACTACAGTAGGTTAGTCAAAGATATTTTGGCATTGGGCCTTACATGGCCTCAATTGTCAAACATCATTTACTCTGTACTAAATACAAATATGTCACCCTATATTAGGGAAACCTTCACATCTGTAGTTAATTAATGCATGTATTGTTCATTGTTATTGTTTGTTTCTAGGTTGGATTTTGATCAGACTCTGAGTTGCAAAAAGTATTGCACTAGAGAATTGTAAAGTTGTTTTTGAGCTAGATATCAGTAGTACAAACACATTCATAGGATTCTTGAGCTATGTTAATGTTGATGTTATCCCTCTTTTTTTAATGTTTCTCCTTTGTTTTCCATATTGTCCATCAATTTCTCTGATAATAGAACACAAATTTTAGATTGAGATATGCTATTTGGGCACCTTAACTCTGTTTTTCGCCATTATCTTTATGTTTTCCTCTGAAAGTATAACTAAATAATTATTAATTTCTCTTTAGTATTACTGGATTGTTGCCTTGAGGTTTTCTTAGTGAAGTTTAACTATAGAATTATTAATTTCTCTTTAGTTTTACGAATCTTCTATCTTAAAGGTTTTCTTTGAAGTTTAGTTAAATAATTCTTAAGTGCTCTTTAATTTCACTGAACTGTTATCCTGAATGTTTTCTCTATCTGAAAGTATAACTAAAGAATTCTTAATTTCTCTTTAGTATTATTGGATTTTTGTCTTGATGCTTTCTTAGTAAAGTATAGCTAAAGAATTCTTAATTGCTCTTTATTTTTACCAAACTGTTATCTTAAAGGCTTTCTTGTTGAAGTATAGTTAAAGGATTCTTAATTTCCCTTTACTTTTACTAAATTCACAACTTTTTTCATCTCATATTCATCTTGCCTAAGAAAGGTCCATTTGATATAGTTGGCTTGCCCTGTGAAAACCCTTGAAAAGTTGTTGTAAAATTTAACCCTTTTATGAATCCATAGCCCAATGGATTGAGCTTCCCAAACTTTATCTGTCCAACCAAACAATCAATAAAAATGAACAACCCCAAAACTTCATAACTAGCATGAAACCAGAAAAAATGATCATAAATATAAATCAATTAATCATAAACATAGAGAGAGCCCTCTCTAAGCCCACGAAGGCTAGGTCCTTGGACTCCAAAGTGGTTTGATGTGGTTCCCTGCTAATTTTTCTTGCCAATATTGCAAATTACAGGGATCCAACATAATGGCGACCATACTTGGGAGCCTGAGTTATTAAAAAGCTTAATATTTACTCAAGAACTCAGAAACCCCACTCAAATTTAGATGACTCAAATATTAGCCAAGACTGGTATCTGGCTGCTGATGGTGGACAAGTCAGCCTCAAGAAAGTCGAAATCATCCACCTGGTGACTCCACTATTTTTTAGTTGGCCAACAGACTCCACGGGGAAATTATTCAAAAAAACCTAAGATTATCAAAACTCAAAGAAACCCAGTCAAAATACTGTGTGAATAAAGGATTTTTATTTTACAGATTGGTTTGTTTTCAAGATATTATAAAACTTTCAATCTCTTTGTGCCTTGGGTCTAAGTTCTGGCTTCTAGAAGAATCTGTATGAGATCCCATCCTGACCCAAACCCTCCTGCAATAGTTGACAATCCTGAGAACATCCTAAGGAAAAATCCTAGGTCTAAGAATTCAACTGTTAGCAAACTTATTCACAAAGAAAGTTCCTTACCTTAAAACTTTAAAGACTTGCAGAATAGCCTATCTGACTGACACTTAGAGCAAAGCTTGTTCAGGATTAGATCCTAGAGTTGGATAACCCAGATAGTTTTAGACCCATCCATATTACAGCAAAATCCTGTTGTGCAAACCCCTACCTCAACTCATACACCCACTGCTCACCTTCCCCCATTCAACCCTCCACCTCCTTTTGTCAACCCTCCACTTGTTAACCCCCCTTTGTTTCCCCAACCAAAAACCATGGCAACCTGTTATGCCCCATTAGTCCTACCATTACCTTTAGTGCCTCTACCACAAGACTATCAGTCCAAAATCCCCTTATTTGATGCGGGTGGTTTTACAACTGCTCAAAAACATGTGGATAAAATGGATGACTCTTTTGATAGACAAGAGATAGATGATGAAACTGTTAAGATCAGAATGTTTTCCCAAAGCTTAGGAGGAGAAGCAAGAAAGTGGTTTAAAGGCCTAAACCCTAATAGTATACATGACCTCCCTACTTTTCATCAACTATTCTTGAATAAATGGGAATTCAAGAAGAACCCTCTCCAGATCTTATCAGAATATGAAAAAATTAAGAGAAACGTTGGAGAGAGTATCCAAGATTGTTGCACTAGGTTCAACAGTGTATATAACGCCCTCCCTCCTGACATAAAACCCCCACAAGGTCTAGCCCTAATGAAATTTCTAGATGGTTTTGAATCAAAGATGGCTTATCAACTAAGGGAAGGAGACCCTCCTACATTAGAGGATATGCAAAGGGGTGCAGTAAGTGTAGAAGAAAATCTGATTGTCAAGAGGGTTAGAATGAAAAATGAAAAAAGAGTCACATATAGGGAAGAGGCTATAGCCTCCACATCTGATACTAAGATTGATAACCTAGTTAGAACCATGGAGAGGATGATGAAGAGAATAAACATGATTGAGAGAGATTTCCCTAGAGAAAACCAGGAAACTCCTCAGAATAGTAACCGGAACCAAAACCAAAAATTTAGGAGAAATCCCCCTCAAATAAGACAGAGACAATAGAGGGAACCTGACCCGCAAATCAGGCCTCCTTTTCAAGAAAACTATGCTGATGAGGATGAGGGGGTGATTGAAGAACCATAGGAGAGTCAAATTAATCTAATGGGAGTTAATAATGAGGATACTATTTTCCTCATTAACGAAGAGCAAGGCATGTTCACCCCAATTCAAAATGAATAAGAATGCCAAGAATCCAAGGATTATAAACAAGGATTTGAAAATGCTACCATGGAAGTGCATAGACAATACGACCTCAAAAGCAAGAAAACCCAAGACACTCCCAAGAGCAAGAACCCTGAAATTTCTACTAGGAAGAACCCTAAAACCGGTCCTAAAAAGAGAGCATAAAGTTCAACTTAAATGGTTCAAAGCTTCGATAAAAATAAAAACAAAAACAGCCTAGAAAGCAGCACTAGTAAATCAACTAGTAGTCCTAAAAAAACTGATTTAAATGATATTTGTTACACTAAAATTGTCACCATGATGTTTTATTGTCTATATGGGTTCATCATTACCCATACAACACTCCCTTAGAAGTCCACAAACATAAAGTTCCTAAAACCAAACCTTGAAATTGAGAGAAAAGCTTACAAAAGTCATAAAAATACTTGTACCGCACTTTGTCTTAGTATTACCTACGGTGCCGCATCTATTTGTTCTAGAACATGCGGAGATGACTTCACCTTTTCTTCATTAAAGGTGCGGATTCCTGTAAAAGGTAAAATGAAGGCGGAAGTAAAATTTGGAAGCTCAACTAGTTGAATATGGAAGCTTCTGGAAGCAATTATTCGGTGGAAAGTTCGCTCCTTTCATGTACATTCATCCCTCCATTAAAGGAACCTACGCCTTGGTATGTGGAACTTAATCCCTTTGAAAGAGGATTCTATCCCCTCTTATTTGGAGCTGCAACCTCTTCTCTTTTGCTATAAATTAAGGCCATAGTTCAGCCTCAAGGGGAGATAGGCTTTAAGATTTTTTGAGGAGAATTGTTGGAGAAACTCAGGCTCTCTTAACTGATTATCATATGGGAATGATTACACACTCATGTGTATGTTAGTCAGGAGAGTGCAAAGGCTTGTCAAAGTAGAGGAAACACTTGTTCTGGACCCCAGAAGGACCTGTACGACATCAAGGCGAACATGGTTGTAAGGCTCCTTTTTTCATTAAAGATAATACAAATGGATCCTGTTTTCTCAATGAGTTGTTTATTTAAATGGCTTATTTCTTGAATTCCTTGATCATCAAGATAGATTTATGGTTTATGAATTAGTATATATTATGCAGGTGCTTCTGATTCTTTCATGTTTTTTATTGCAGATCCTGAAAGGAGACGTATTCAAAGCGATAGGAAAGAAGACTACGATCAACGCTGGACTACATGTAAGTTCTAAATCCTTCATTATAGATAATTCTAGATCAAATATAATCTAGAGAAAGTAGTTTACATCTGTATTTTGGTTTCTAGTTATCACAGGATACTAGGGAGATCTGTCTTTTCTGCAAGAACGATTTATCCGCCAACAAAATGGCGACTCCACTGGGGAATGTATCTTGAAATTTGTTTTATTTTATTTTTTGACTTGTGCGATTATTTTTCTGATTTTGATTGATTGATACTAGCTTGGGTAATTTATTCCTGCAGAATTCCTGAAAAGTGCTTTAGAATTTTTTATTTTTCTTTAAGTTTTCTGGTCTCCGCACTTTATCCTTAGGCACAGTGCGGTCATCTCCGCTATTTTTCTGTATACATAGTGCGACACCGCACTTGTTTACACTAAAACCTGCGGACCCTAACAAATTTTTTGAAAAAATCAAAATTCTCTTTTCTGGGATCAGCTTGCAAGGTTCTCAGTATATACCTAGACTTGTATTTTTGTCAGAAACCTTTGTGTTAGAGTTTCTTCCAGCTTTTTTAAGTTTTGAATAATTTTCTACAAGATCTGCATGTTATAAGTGATTTTTGCTTTGTCTTTGTGTCACTCAAAGATCAGAAACCTCTGTATACCTTAGATCACTGGTATTTCATTGTTTTCTTGCTGAGTCTTTGACTTCTTAGCAGAAATTACTTTATGAGAATTAGATCCCATTTTCTCATTTGCAAATCTTTAATAAATTTTTCATTAAGTTTTGAATTTCACTTAAAAAACCATAATTGGATGTTTTTGAGTTTTTGCTGATTTCAGCAAAGGATTTCTTAGTTAGATCACAAAATAAGCAAAACGTCCTAAAAATATTTAAAGTTTTGATTTTAGATGTAATTCTTAGAATTTTTAGATCTCGAAATTAGTGTTTTTAGTTTTGAGTGTCATTTCTATAATTTGTAATTTTCTTTTGGAGAATGTTTGATTGTAGTTTCGATCTTGAAGAATAAAGGGATTTATTTTTGAGAAATTGTTCATTCTGAGTTCTCATAAGATAAGATTTCTTTTCGTGTGTTCTTGTTTTGAAGGAAAGAATTGTTTTAAATGACTGCATCTCTCAACTCGTTATTTTAGATAGAATTCATCGAAAGGAAATGAATTGTTTCTCATAATAGATGCATTTTTAGTGTGTTTTGAGTTGGGTCACTACATATCATCAAAGTTTCACTTTCGCACCTATTGTCCTAAGAAACAGCCTATTTAAAGAAATGCTTAAATTAAAATCGATATAGTAATTTTTATATTTCTAGGACACTTTTCACCAACATAGCTTAGGCTATTGTCTTGGAGTAGGGAGTAATTAACTCTCCAAGACAGATAAAACAAACAAGTAGTTAATCTTGCGGTAGGAAAAATTCTATAGTAGCTTGTATTCTCTAGGAAGCTCCTCCAAAAGGAGTCAAGTACGAGATCATATCTGAACTAGTGAGGTGATCAATTCCATCTCATTGGGAATGATAGAAGATGTGGGCATATTAACAACGGTATACCTCAGATTGACCATTGTCGAGGAGCTGGGGTCACTTGTCGGTATACCTTGGATTCTGTCAAGGAGCCTTCAAGGGGATTGAGATTTGTTACTCTACCCTTGCGCGTATATCAGATCGTAGAATCTTCCCCCAGGTATATTTGTTCCTGTTGGTGACCTTAGAGGCCATAAACTTAAATATTTTTTCCTAAGGTGACAATGGAGGAAAGATCTCATTGTACCTGGAGCAGATGTCGACTAGACTCACTTGGACTCTCCGGAGGGTTATCTTCACTCGAGATGGTTTAAGAGGAGAAACTTGCACTGGTTTGTTTCATTAAGCAGGTTGTCGGGGTAACTGTTCCAACTGCTATTTATACATTAAAATACTACGATGTTGGATTTCATCACCAACTAGTGTTTTTAGTGTGGGAATCTACTGTTTGTGTGCGGTTTGATCTCCTAGATTTTATAAGTGTTTGATCATTTGTTTGTCTCCTTAGTGACTTTAGGACTTTTGATTGAAATTTTCTTTGATTGTGTGTGATTAATAATTTTTAATCGTGGCTGAATTACCAAGACAACTGTGTAGACTTCAGGGGAAACCCACAGAGTATACACCAAGCCAACTTGAAGAACTGAAAGCTCTGGTACCGCATAGTATTAGAAGAATTAGATAAAAAAAACTAGGAGAATCATCAATAATTACTCATCCTGATTATCATGAAGTAAATCAATCACAAACAATAGAATATATTCAAGAGCCAATTTCAATTTCTGAAGTCACTGACATTGCTTCTGCAACCAATGAATTAGCTGAATAACCTGAAATTTCTGAGCCAGAAACTGAACCTACTATGTTAGAATCATCTTTAGGATTTGTTACTCCAACTTCTAGTGACCCTGATTCACCTAGAGTAAGACATCACATTACCTAAAATATTCCTTCTGATCTCATATGTATTGAAGAACTTGTTGGTCCAGGCGAAGACGTATTTCTTCCCGAAACCCAAGAAAATTTAAATCTTAGAGAGCGTGAATCAATATTCTACAGTCCTTTTAGAACTGACGCTTGGTATTTATCATTGACAGATTTTTTACAAAACGTGGGTCTTACTTATTCACCACCCCGAATTCATTTTTACCCTACACTGAAAGGTTATCGACCTTCATTAGCTATGTCGAGTGAGTCATTTATGTTTTCTGAATCTCCAGAAACATTTTTATAAGGTGGTTCGTCTGTTCGTCCAGGATACCAGTTGCTCTCTAGCACATTCTCAGGAGTAACTCCTCAACCAATTGATCAGATGTTATCATCTGGTACAAATGGAACAAACACTATCATGTTGAACACATAACATATTTTTATGATGTTTGGCAATATTCCAAATCATCAACCTCAAGGAAGTCATTTACTGCCTGGGGGGAAACCTCAAGGATAGTACATACCTCAAGATCAATATCAACCCCAAGGATAGTACATACTTCAAGGTCAATATCAGCCCAAAGGACAATACATACCTCAAATTCAATATCAACCCCAGATTAAATACATGCCTCAAATTCAATATCAACCTCAGGGTCAGTACCCAGCTCAAGGTTTTCAACCTCCTTCAGGTCGACCATTATTACAAGGAGCTGAAATTTTCCAGTTAATTATCAAACTTACGTTCAACTTTGTTATGGTCCTTCATATGCACAACCTTCTATGTGTCAATATCCTAGAATTAATATGGTGTGGGATCCATCTCAAATTCAACAGACTTTACAACCTAATGTGCAGTTACCTAATAAACTTGGACAACCCATAGGTTCTCGTCCAATCCAGCGACCTGTCCAGCCTACCATTCAAGTCTTTGCACTTGGTTCTGTTCAGTAGCCTGGGCCTAGTACACCTAGAACTCTACCTCAAACTTCTGCTGCTACTTCAACTTCTGTTCAACCAACCAAACCTATTTCTAGAGTATCTGCAGCTCCTATTTCTACTACCCCTGTATCAGTGAAAATTCCTCAAGTATCTGTGTCACAGTCAGGACCTACAATTCAGACTACGACTCAGATGCCTACAGGACAATTTGGTACGAGTACGGTTCTCACTAGTCAACCAAAATTTACTTATCAACCGTACCAGGGGCAGTATCAATTTGGAAATTCTACACAAAATAGAATGTATCAGTATCAGCCATATCCTGGGTATACTTATCAAGTACCTCAACCACCCCAGTTTGGTTTGGTTAATACTAGTTTCACAATTCCCAATGCTCATCCAATTCCAGGATATCTTGGATATCCTCCTCCTAGAACTGGTTTGATCACACAAGGTTATCAAGATCCTAGCCGTCGGTTACCATTTATAGCAACTTTAGATTTACATGATTTGTCGCGCCTTACGAATGATCCGATCTTTTATCTTCTGTATTGGCTGTCGATGCCTAATAACTTTCCCAGTGATATTCCAAAGTTTGAAGGTAAGTCAGGAGAAGACCCATCTATTCATGTTATGACTTATCACCTCTGGAGTGCATCCAATTCACTAATCAATGATTCGATTCGATTACGTCTTTTTCAGAGAACTCTCATTGGTCTAGCTGCCAAATCGTACATTGAGTTACCATGAGGCTCATTTAATAATTTTAATGCACTAGCTATTGCTTTCTTAACCCATTTTCAGCTACCTGTCAGATACGACAATGGTACGAAATTTTTGACCTCATTAAAAAAATCTATGTCTACATACATATCTGATCACATTCATGAATGGAGATGTAGGAGAGGTTTAGTAAAAGTATTTATTCTAGATCAAATTTTGGCTGAATGGTTTATCAAATCATTATTGCCAAAAATCATTGAAGATGTGTCCAAAGGAGGCGTTGTTACAAAAGAGAAAGTCATTGCTCAAGCTCAATACCTTGACCTTGTATATACACAGTCAGGTACTCTGTATGACAAAATCCCCGATTTACCAAGACCTGGTCAATAAAATACAAATCCTTTAGGCTCTCATGCCACTGATGGTGTAATTGGTTCTGTTAACACTGGCAAGGGTAAGAAGAAATCTTCCAAGACTAATTCTCCTATTATAACTTTACCTGATTCACCCAAAGGAGATTCACCCATTGAAACTTTTGCCGATATTCATGTTGTAGAATCATCTACAGCCAAACCTAAAACTGGTGGTAAGAATAAAGGTAAGAATAAAATCAAAAAATCATCTTCAAAAGATAAAAACAATAAAATTGAACCAGCTGACGATAAAAGAAAACCTCGTTATCCTTGTCTGATCTGTGACGAGGATAATTTTACTAAAGAGTGCCCGCATAGAGCCAAGGTATCAAAATTCGTTAAGGGTTCATCCACACTTTTTGTCTTTAAGGATCCCTTTCCTGCTCAAGATAGTAATATGATTGGATCTTCCTCGAATACGCTACAAGATATCTTGATGGTTGCAACGCGATCACAAGATTATGGTAGTAAAAATCCTGTTGGTGGTAAAGAAGTAGAAAATTCTAACTACGCATCAAGTACATCTCCCTCAGTTTCTGATTTGCTACAGATCGAGAAACCGTATCCTGACTTAGTAATCAAACCGCCTGCTAAAGGTGTACTTTGTAAATCAACTTTCAATCCACATGCGAGAGCTACTCAGAACTACAATATTGTTGAAGACTTGGAAATTTCCCCTTCAGCAATGTCGGCTTTGGAAGTGCTGCAATCATGTCCAGCCCAAATACAATTACTATTTTCAGCTATAGGCGCCGTAGACCTTCAGGATTAAAACCTAATGATCTTTGATTTAGAGAATTTTACACCCCGCCTACCCCATCAAATGGATTTTCAGATTCCAGTAATAGTAAAAAACAAACGTTGCTTTCGTAGTGTTGTTGATGAAGGAGCTTCTACATGTATCATGTCGTTAAAATTTTGGAAATCACTTGGTTCTCCAACAATTAACCAATCCCCAACTATCCTCAAAGCTTTTGATGGAAGAGGATTCCATCCATATGGTATTTTACAGGATCTACCAATAGAGGTCGAAGGAAAAACCGTTAATCTAGATGTGGAAGTGGTTGTTGCCCCTCTGGATTACAGCCTTCTCCTGGGTCGCAGTTGGTCTTATGCCACAACTGTTGTTGTATCATCGGTCTTTCGTCTCATCATGTTTCCTCATAAAGGAAATATCATTAAAATAGATCAGCTCTCATATTATTCATCCGACCTAGCCACTTCTGATAGCATCCAACATGTCAAAAAATTGACTATCCCTTATAAAGATGTTGGAGTAGGTTTAATTAAAGATTTTTCTTTACTGGGAACTTTTTCCCTACCTGCTCCCAACGTACCACCTCCTATTGCTAATATCAATATGATTAAATCAAGTACTATTTCCTTTGATGATCCTTGGATAGTACCTTCAGATTCAGAACTGGATTCTTTCGATGTCGCGATGCCTTTGAGTCCTTTTGAATTAGCATATTAGGCAGTACAGTCATTTTCTGATACTCCTTCAACTACACTTGATCTAGTGAATGTGATCAATGAGGAATCACTTTCGATATCAAGCTCAGCTTCGCCATCAATTTCCAATCATGTTCAACAAGTATTCAATACTGATGAGCATATTCGTGAATTTTTGTCTATAGAAGAATTACCATGGGAATATCTACATCATCGATCTTCGTTTTTTCCTGATCTCGATCATTTTGAAATTGATTTTTCCTCCATTTTTACCGCTGATTATGTCAACAAACCTCAGAATCCTCTCACGAATTCCGATTATGAATTGAACTTAGCAAAAATTTCTATGACAGTTCCTATTGACATCTCAGTTAAACCAGGAATTGTTGAAAACATTCATATAGGTGATTCTTGTACGCCAGATGAACTCCAAGCATACAAAGCCCTATTTCAAGAATTTCGTGACATTTTTGCCTGGTCATATGAAGAAATGCTAGGAATCGATCCATCAATTGTTGTTCATGAAATTAAAACATACCCAGATGCTAAACCTGTCTGACAAATATTACGTCAGATACATCCGCGAAAGGCTATCGCTATTAAAGCAGAAGTTGAGAAATTACTTCGTGCAGGTTTTATTTATCCCATTCCTTTAACGGATTAGGTATCTAATATTGTTCCTCTTAATAAAAAACAAGGGACGATACGAGCATATATCGATTATAGGGATATAAATCGAGCTTGTCCAAAAGACAATTATCCAACCCCTTATATCGATCAAATTATTGACGATTGTGCCGAAAGTGAAATGTTTTCGTTTATGGATGGATTTTCGGGCTACAATCAAATCAACATACTCCCTGCTGATCAACCCAAAAAAAAAATCATTTTTCTATGGGGGAATTTTTCTTACTGCAAATTACCTTTTGGACTTAAGAATGCTAGCGCAACTTTTCAGAGGGCAATGTCTTATGAATTTCATGACATTAAACACATTGTGCAACCCTATCTTGATGATTTACCTGCTCATTCATCATGCAGAGCAAATCATCTTAATCATATACGAGCTATATTTATGAGATGTAGGCATTATAAGGTTCGTTTGAACCCTCACAAATGTGTCTTTTGTGTTGAATCTGGACGATTTTTAGGATTTGTTGTCTCAAAGGAAGGCATTGGTGTCGACCCATTGAAGGTTGAGGCTATCATCAATTTACCTCCTCCTTCTACTCTTTGCCAACTCCAAAGTTTGCAAAGGAAAGCGAACATTTTACATCGATTCATTCCAAACTATGTTGAGTTAACCAAAGGTTTTACTAGGTTGTTAAAGAAGAATATTCCTTTCTTTTGGGACGACATCATTGATCCATATTTTGATGCTCTGAAACATGCGTTGACCCATGCACCATTATTACATCCTCCCAATTACAACCACGATTACTTTTTATACTTAACAGCCTCCAATTATACGATTGGCATGGTCTTAGATCAGGAAGATGAATTCCACAATGAACATGTGATTTATTATCTCATTCGTAATCTACATCCGACTGAAATCAAGTACTCACATGTGGAGAAATTGGCCTTGGCAGCCGTTCAAGATGTCCAACGATTCCATCATTGCATATTGTTATGCAAAACAATAGTGATTTCTGATTGTAACCCTATGATGTATATTTTGACCAAACAATTGCTAGGGGGGAAATACTCCAAATGGATTGTTATCCTGTAGGAGTTTGATTTGGAATTTGAAAAATCCAAATCAAAGAAATCATTGGTATTCGCTGAACTTATGTGTGACCTCCCAAGTACTGACACAGAAACTGTGGCAGAACATTCGATCGTGGATGAATCTTTGTTTCTTATCAGTGCCATTGATCCTTGGTATGGAGATATCATCATTTATCTCCAAAAAAAAAAATTTCGGCCCGAAATTTCACGGTCACAATGACGAAAAATTCGTTTCCAGTCTCAGCAATATCATATTGTTGGTGACACACTATACCGTCGTGGTGCGGACTCTGTTTTTCGATTTTCTCTCACTCTTGATGAAGCTGAAAAGGTTTTAAATGAGTGTCACTCTAGAGCATTTGGTGGTCATATGTCTGGGTATGCCACAGCCCAAAAGATATTGCGCGTTGGCTATTTTTGGGCGTCCTTATTTAAAGATTGTATTTCCGCTATCTGAAAAATTCCACAACTGTCAAATATTTGATCGAAAGATGCGTGCACCACCCACTCCTCTTCACCCTATAATTGTTGTCGGTCCTTTTGCAAAATGGGGCATTGACTTCATTACATGTAACCCTCACTCGGCCGGGGGGCATGGGTATATTATTCTCGCAGTAGATTATTTTACCAAATGGGCCGAGGTGATGCCTACATTTGCGGTAGATGGAAAAAATGTAGCTACTTTCATGTTCAATCATGTGATTGCTCATTTCGGTGTACCCCAAGTGATAATTACTGACCATCGGAGTCATTTTCAAAACATCATGATGACCAAAATAACTGATCAACTTGGCCTGTGCCATGACATTTCTACACCATATTATCCGTAGGCTGATGGTCTGGTTGAAGCTATCAGTAAAGTTTTAGTCACCATGATCAAACTGTAAAAATTTGAATAACTGTTAAATTATTCATCGAGATTATCTTGATCACACACTATTTGAGCTTCATGCATAATACATAACCTCTTCTAATATTGATCATTAATTGCGGAAATATAAACAATCGCATGCGCACATTGAACCATAAACAATCACACATATAAACACAGTTTTTAATGGGAAAGCTTAAAGTTGAAAACCAAAACTATCTGTATATTATAATGATAGAGATAATGTAACAATAATTGTACAAAATCCTCACAAGCTCTCAGTACAATCTCCAATTGTTACACACTACACAAGCTCAGATCATACAAAACACATGCTCCAATCTGCTCCACCTGTTAGCCTGCCTCTATTGCGCAATCCAAGATGAATAATGGCCCAATCTGAGTTCGAATCCCTCTGGTGTGTACTGCGCAATCCTCATTGGCATATCCATCAATGTGTGGTGCAAACTCATGCACCAGTATAGTCACAACTGATAGTCACACTGCTCTTTCACCTACCTCTCCACTGGTCTTCACTGAAATTGTCCATGCACTGAAGTTAACTCATGTATTATTTAGTTGATTTATGAGTTAATAATTAGTGAATTAATTAATAATTAATTCACACCACTCTCACTAGTGTATCAATCAGTTAGACTAGATACAACTAGCTCAACTATGTTTAACTCAGTTAAACTGAATACAACTCCACTAACTTCCTCAATCAACTCCACCAAACTCTGTCACATGAGTTATAACTGAAGTCAACATGCAATAGCTCCACTAAACCCTAGGAATAGCGTAATTCCTTCTGTCAGCTGCATGTGCCACATCCAGGCATCAAACTGAAGTGCTCCAAGAGGATAAGATAATGTTTAGAGTCCAAATATTATTAAGAGCTAATAATATTCGAAATATCTATTTTTAGACTGGCAATCTAAAAATAGATTCCGCCCAGTATGTCTAAAAATAGAAGTCCATCTATTTTTTCCAACTTGACCAACCATCCACAAATAGCATCCTGCAACTCATAGAACATGATCCGTATGTCTAAAAATAGACATAGTCTAAAAATAGACTTTGCGCCAAAAATAGCCTGCGGGCCCACTTAGTGAAGGTGACTCCTTTCCACTAAGCTCATCATCTTGTTGCAATATCAACACTCCCTCTCCACAAGATATGGATTATCTGCAACCCCTATCCTGCCCCTGTGGTATTTTAATTTTCTCTTGGTGAGTGCCTTCGTCAAGATATCAGCATCCTGATCTTCTGTAGGAATGTATGAAAGTAACATGACCTTCCGCTGCACACAATCTCTGATATGATGATACCGATCCATGAAGCCATGCTGCCTCAACTCATCCTTCTGTCTGTACCATGATCCATATCCCGATGTGCCTCTGAGATATCTCAATACATGCTTCCCTGCCTTCCAAAAGAGCTTGGTAGGCTTAACCATAGCTTGTGAAAGCTGGTTAACAACATAGCATATGTCGGGTCGTGTATTGACTAGATACATAAGTGACCTCACCAATTGTCGATAAACAGTGGCATCCACTACCTTCGCTGAAGTAGCATCCTCCTTCCTCCAACCACCAGGAAGAGGGGTATCAGCCACTTGCAGCCATGCATGTTGAACTTCTCTAGTATCTCCCGGGCATACTTACCCTGAGAAACAAACAGTCCATCACTGCGCTGCCAAATTTCCAATCACAGGAAATAATGAAGGAGGCCCAAGTCCTTCATCTCAAACTCTTTTGCAAGATCCTCCTTGCATGAGAGTATCAACAGCTCATCACCTGTCAAAATCAAATCATCTACATAAAATACAATGATCAGCAACTTACCCTCCACCACAATCTGGTATAGGTTAGGATCCGCCTCACTTTTGGAGAATCCAAGTCTGGTGAAATAACCCAACTCCTCTCATGCCTTTTAGAAGCACGGTGCTTATTCAACATAAACTCTCTTGAGCACACCTCGACTCCTTGCTGAAGATCTGAGAACACGTTGCTCTCTCTGCCTCATAATGAATCAGGTAAGGAACACAATCTGCATCCTTGATGGTATACACCCCATCTCATTGAGAGCAGGTATGTATGGAAGAATACATGGGCAGGTGCAAATGTCTCCTCATAATCCGATCCCTCAATGTTCGAAGCCTTGGGCAAAAACAACCACGCCGCTACACTCCATGGGCTGCTTCCGCGCATCCTGTAGGCCACCATTGGTTTCCCCTCCGGCCTCGGACAGCTCCAGCCACGCTGTTTCTGTATTGAGTCTGCCTCTTCTGTGGCATACCCGCGCGGGTCCTCCAAGCTTCCTGAAAGAGGATGACTTATCAGCAACCACTTGCTCCCAGGAGACGCCTCCTCCGATGTCAGGATAATTGATTGTCTACATTTGCCTTTATGATGTGGGTGCTCCTACATTCTGTGCTGCATCAAGATTTAGTCGCTCAGCTTCTGTAGTGCACTTCTGCCCTCTGATGTTTGGCACTGCATGAGTGGTCTCTTCCACTCCATGAACCTCCTCTTGTGGCTGATCCACATCCTGAGGCTCATCCTTAGGAACTAATAACTCCTCATCTGCATGCAAGTGTGGCTCCCTCTCAAGCGAACACTTCATGGCTTTCTCCTCCTGAAATTTGATATCCCATCGCACAACAGTCTTGCGACTGTCTGGAAAATACACACGATAGTTGTGGGGTGTATTAGTGTATCCCACAAATATCCCAACCTCTGCAGTCGGCTCCAGCTTCTTCCTGGCATCCTTCGTCACATGAATGTAAACAGGTGAACCAAAAATCCTCAAATGGGAAATATTAGGCTTCTTGCCAGAAAACACCTCCTTGAGTGTACTCATGCCAAGTATCCTGTGAGGAAAATGGTTCTGCACATATATTGCAGTATTGCATGCCTCCACCCACAAGTGAATGGGTAGGCCCTGATCATGCAACATCGCCCGTGCAGCACCCACGACTGTTCTGTTCTTCTGCTCAGCAACCCCATTCTGCTGTGGGTTATGAGGTGCTATGAGCTCTCTTCGAATTCCTTCTATGCTACAAATGTCCTTTAATTCACCAGAGATGAGTTCACCACCATTGTCGCTCCTAAGAGCCTTCACCTGCTTCCCCGATTCTTTCTTAACCAGTGCCTTGAACTCACATAACTTTGAGTATGTCTCGCTCTTCTTCTGCATGAAGAAGATCCAACACTTCCGAGAAAAATCATCAACAAAGATCACATAGTACTTGTGCTTTGTTGTCGAAGCTACGAAGAATCTTACACGTATGTGTGTTCTATCAAGTTGTGTGTCTTCCCTGCGTGGCATTCGCTTTCTAGGCCACTACAAAATACATCCTGCCTAATACGACTGCGCAAGTGCCTTTAAGATACGGTAGAAATTTGCTGCAGTATCTTCAAAGCTCCATGGTGAAGGTGGCCCAATCTCCGGTGCCACAACTCGCCATCATCCCGGCTCACCACTCCTTCTGCCTTGCCTGCCATTGCTGCGCAGCCATCTACCTGCAATTGATAAAGGTTCTTAACTCGAACCCCTATCCTTCGGGTCTCACCAGTTGCCTTACTGCACAGGAAAGCCTTTCCCTCGCTAAAGACAACATCATATCCCTTATCTTCTAACATCGCCACAGAGATCAGATTCTTCTTCAATCCTAGAACATGCATCACTTCCTTCAATACGAAGGGTTTACCAGACTCCCTCTCAAAGGAAATGGTGCCGATACCGGTCGCACTGTATCTACCATCATCGCCCATCTTGATGTGCACTCCAAGATCTTTCTCATCCAGATCAGTAAACAAATCTCGATCTCCTGTCATGTGAAAAGATGCACCACTGTCCAGAAACCACACTAAACCCATCACACTTGAGACCAAGCATGCGATCAGTGAAAAATCCAGCTCAAACTGCGAGGCTAAGGCCTCTCCAGCTGCAGATCCAACAGCCTGCTTATTTTTCTTCTTCTGTGGACAATTTGTGGCATAATGTCCGTGTTGGTGACAGTGAAAGCACTTCACCTTGGACATGTCCTACTTCTTGCCTTTTGCACCGGAATGAGAAGCTTTCTTGCTCTTCCCCTTCTTTGCTTTGGCATCCAAAGCGCAATTCTCTTCATCAGAGTTCTTTGATGAAGATCCGTCCCTGGTACTCTGACTTATCTCCTCTTGCACAAGATCCGACCAAAGTCGCTCCCATCCTGGCAATTTCTCCCAACCATTGACAGAGTCCTGATAGGAATGCCAACTCTTCGGAAGCCCAAGGAGAGCCAAGCTCACAAATTACTCATCATCTATAGTCACCCCCACACTTCCTAGCTCATCCCTGCATTGGATGAAATTTGTGAGGTACTTGGGCATACTGTCGCCTTTTTCCATCTTTATGTTTCTGAGTCTATCCTTGAGCGCCAACTTCCTCTGGTCGCTCTTGCTTTGGAATAAATCTTTCAAGGCTTTCCACATCAAGAATAGATAAGCCTTAACATGAATTCTGGACACTATGTGATCCTTCACGCCCTCCAACAGAATCCTTCGACACTTTGCTGTCTTCTTTTTCCAAGCCTCAATTACGGCAGCATCGCTAGAAGTAGGCTTTGGGACTTCAGCATCTATGAACTCCTTCAAACCATTTTCATCCAGCACCACCTCCATCCTGTCCTTCCATGCAATATAATTCGAGCTACCCTCAAGGGCATACTCCAATCGCAATCCGTTGAAATACATATCAACTTTGACACCAAGAAAACACTGCTGCAAATTCGAATTCCACCAGCACAAAACTCAACTGCTTCAATGTTTTGCAATTGCTCCAATAATCAATATCGCTCCGATACCATGTATAAATTTGAATAATTGTTAAACTATTCACCGAGATTATCCTGATCACACACTATTTGAGCTTCATGCATAATACATAACCTCTTCTACTATTGATAATTAATTGTGGAAATATAAACAATCGCATGCGCACATTAAAACCATAAATAATCACACATATAAACACAGTTTTTAATGGGAAATATTAAAGCTGAAAACCCCAAATATCTGTATATTATAATGATATATATCATGTAACAATCATTGTACAAACTCCTCACAAGCTCTCAGTACAATCTCCAATTGTTACACACTACACAAGCTCAGATCATACAAAACACATGCTCCAATCTGCTCCACCTGTTAGCCTGCCTTTACTGCGCAATCCAAGATGAATAATGGCCCAATCTGAGTTCGAATCCCTCTGGTGTGTACTTTGCAATCCTCATTGGCATCTCCATCAATGTGTGGTGCAAACTCATTCACCAGTATAGTCACAACTGATAGTCACACTGCTCTTTCCCCTACCTCTCCACTGGTCTTCACTGAAACTGTCCATGCACTGAAGTTAACTGATGTATTCTTTAGTTGATTTATGAGTTAATAAATAGTGAATTAATTAATAATTAATTCACACCACTCTCACTAGTGTATCCATCAGATGACTAGATACAACTAGCTCAACTGTGTTTAACTCAGTTAAACTGAATATAACTCCACTAACTTCCTCAATCAACTCCACCAAACTCGGTCACATGAGTTCTAACTGAAGTCAACATGCAATAGCTCCACTAAACCCTATGAATAGCGTAATTACTTATGTCAGCTGCATGTGCCACTTCTTTGCACTCAACTGAAGTGCTCCAAGAGAATAAGATAATGTTTAGAGTCCAAATATTATTAAGAGCTAATAATCTTCGACATATCTATTTTTAGACTGGAAATCTAAAAATATATTCTACCCATTATGTCTAAAAATAGAAGTCCATCTATTTTTTTCTGACTTGACCAACCATCCACAAATAGCATCCTGGAACTCATAGAACATGATCGATATGTCTAAAAATAGAAATAGTCTAAAAATAGACTTTGCGCCAAAAATAGCCTGCGGGCCCACTTAGTGAAGGCGACTCCTTTCCACTAAGCTCATCATCTTGTTGCAATCTCAACAAAAATGAATCATCGGAGTTCATAAATTGAATTGGCATACGATGTTTTTTTCAGCACTTTGGGAATATCGAACCTCAGTAAAAACATCAACAGGTTTTACCCCTTTTCAACTGGTTTACGGCTTAGAAGTGGTACTACCGATTGAATACAAGATACCGTCACTTCAACTAGCCATAGAATTACTACTAGCCACTTCTGAAGAGGAGAAACACTTTTTGTACTTAGCTCAATTAGATGAGAATCGGCGCACCGCTACATTAGCTACCGAAACTCATGCGAAATGAATGAAAGTTCAGTATGATAGAAGTGTTACACCTCATATTTTTTCAGAAGGAGACCTAGTCTTGGTTTATGATCAAGTTAACGACAAGCTAGGGGCTGGGAAATTTGAACCCATGTGGCATGGTCCTTATATTGTCAAGCGACAACTTGTAAAAGGGGCCTATGAACTTATTGACTTTGATGGGGTCTCTTTAGGCAAACCCAAAAATGGGATTTATTTGAAGATATATTATTCTTGACTCTTGTGTGGAGACTTCCCTATATTTTAGTTATTTTCATAAGATGGTGTGTTGTATATTAGAGAGCGTGCCTAGTTTAAGAGTTCCTTTACCACTATCCCTACTTATCTGGATCACTCTTGATTTTGCAGATGTCGATGTCCCTTCAAACATACATTGGTTTTGCTGATGGTGCTTGTTGTAGTACACAAAACATTTCTTCCGCAGCTTGGCTTATTTATTCACCTATTGTTGAGTTAGTATCTATGCATGGGGTAAGCCTCAGTCAAACGATGAACAATATTGTAGAGCATAGTGCAGTTATTGAGTTATTGTCTGAATCCATTTCATTTGGAATTCAAAGTTTGATCGTTAGGTTAGATTCTGAACTCATTGTATTGCAATTGAATAGAGTATATGCAATTAAAAACCCAATGTTGTTAAGATTATTTTTGAAAGTTCGTCCCTTGGAACAAGAATTTGATTATATTGAGTATCAACATATTCCAAGAAATTTAAACACATTAGCTGATGCAGTAGCTTCTAGTGTTATAAACAAACATTTGCAATAATTAAAGCAGTAGATCAAAATAACATTCGATAACATGTTAAGACAGATAACTGGAAATAGTAGTAATATCATAGCGTAAGAGTAGTGTTTTCAAAAAATATTACATCGTCCTCGATCATAGGTTAAAAACGCCTTATGATAAAAAAAAAGGGATAAAAAAAATGATATAAGTCTACAATATCAATCATCCACTATCCGCAGTGATGATTATGATAAAACACTACAGTCCGTGCCACCTTGCTCAGAAATCTCCTGAACGGTCCCGGAACCCCAATAACATATCTCTGTAAGCGGAGCGGAATGTCATCTGTGGTAGTCTCTAGAATATCTAAAGTCAACCACTCCAGATCGATTTCCAGATCGGTAAGGACCTTTGCTGTCTGATCCTGTGGTGGTGGTGGTGTTACAGCTGGCTTCCTGTCAAAAGGACAGAGAGTGGCTGGTCGACGTGGACCCACATCTGCATTTGAAATTTTTTTCATCAGTTTTGGACTATTAAAAAAAAAAAGAAAATTAGAATTTAGAACATGTCAAAATGATTTTTACCTGACTCATCCCACTGTGTCCCTGGAGGAAGAGACATCTCTCGATCGTCGCGGAAGTCTATCCTAGCATAAGGGAAATATTCTATCACAAATATTTGATTCTCCAGCCAATGGAAATATGTTGGGGTAAAACGAACAACCTCGCCTCCTTCACTGTGACGGGCCATCAATACAACCCGTCGAACCATTCGAGGCTCTTTGCCTCTACCATGATCAACTGAAATAAGTTGTGGGGCCAGTAAAGGAATATTCTCTAGATAAAATGTAACCATGATCGCTCCATATGCAAAGTTTTTCAACTTCGCATTTTTTGCTCTAGTCAGTTGGCCTTTGACATTGGCCAACACTGCCTCACACCAATTGAAAATGGCGCCTCTAAAGAAGTCAACGACAGTTTTCATTTCGGATCTTGTAGCGACATGTGGAGCTGCGCTCCCACACAACCTAGTTACAGTAAATGCAACCAATTTAAGCTCAGGATGAATAATGGTTTTTATGTCAATACATTTATCCTTGGGGTCTGCTTCTTCATTGCAAAATTCTTCCTGAAGGCTAGCGACAGACTGGCCACCTGCCCTAGCCCCAAAAAAGAGAGTGGTTCACCCCTCTTTTATAAACCAATGAGGAAGTATATATCTTCCAGCTCAATTTCAAGCCAATGACCTCCAATTATAAAGCATTGTTCTTATATGTCCCATTTGTTGACTAGCTAGGTAAGCAAATCCACCTGAGCCCTCATATCTTGAGTGGCCCAAAATTTGTACAAACCGCATTCTCTCAAAACACATAATGTAGGTAGATGTAACATGGTAGCCTCATCAACTTCTTCATGCTCACATTCTCTCCACTCAAGCATTGTAAATATCTTGCAATGGACAAATTGAAAGATCAAAAACAATTTGAATGGAAAATTTAGTTTAAATTGGGAGATTTTTTCATTTTATTTTTTCTTACAGTGCCTCCACACTTTTCACATAAAAATAGTGCATGGATCCACACGTGTCTTATGCGTAAGGTGCGGGACCACGAAAATTTTCCCTTTGTAAAATTTTCGGGATCTGCAAGCTTCTTTTGTCTTACCTACAGACCTCTGTGAGCTAATTTTTTAACCTATTTTCCTCCTTAAAAATCAATTTAAACCCTAAATTGAGAAATCAAATGGACAAAAATGAAGGTAAGGATGACGTGGATTACTTGGAACTAATGGTTTTCGATTATGACAGGCGAATCTTCCACAATCTCCTCTGGAACGTTTTCTACCAAAAGCTCTCAATTTTCACTCTGAAATCAAATGGTAAAAATGATTTTCAAAAACTCCTTTTTATAAGATTTTTTGAATAAATAGAACATTATTTTGTTTATTTTTTACTTTGAAAAGTGGTTTTCCAAATTATTTTTATTAATCATAAACAGGTATGTTTAATTTTTGAGTTTTTGTGCAGAATACAGGATTTTTTGGGTGAAATGGTCCTTTTGACAAAGGAGAATAATTTTTATCACTTTTTCGAACTCAGTAAAAGTTATGAAAAAGCGAATGAGGAAATTTTTTATCAATTTTTCGAACTCGTTAAAAATTACAGAAAAAGCGAAACTACTAAGTACACTTTTATCACTTTTTCAGACTCTTAAAAAATTACGGAAAAGAAAAACCCTGGAGTTCACTTTTAAGCCCTTTTTAGACTCTCTAAAGATGAAAAGATTGTCGAGTACTTGACTATTCAAACTTGTTAAAGGAAATGAACATTCATCCCTTCAGTATAAGTTCACCCCTTTTCCTGACTGAAATGGAATATTTACGAAAAAGGGTATACGTTGACTAATCATGGTCAATAGAGTTCTCTCCTGTATTGTTTTATCCTTTTTCAGGCCTAAGAGACTAAATTTACGAAAAAGTACACCCACAGAGTTTCCTTAAGTTTTTCTTCTGACTCCCTAAAATTGAAAAACACCCAGTTTCTCCTATACTGGACTCATTAAAAGTTAACAGTAAAGGACCTGTCATTTACAAACAGGAACGAACCACTCCTTCTTAGGGTTTGATTTTGAACTAAGTTGGACTCATTTGAAGGATGAGCTTATATAACAAGAAAATGTTATCCTCCTCAAGCTTGTAAAAAATAAAGAGGTACTTGCCAGAAATGGTGGGGGAAAAAGAGAGAAAATGAATCTTTTTGTCACACTTTGTTTAAAAAGCATTTTACCACTCTTGAACACGACACTTTTTGTCACACTTCTACCTGGGTTGGGAAAATCCTTTGCCTATCAGTTAATCAAACCATATTGAAAGTCTTCAGCCGGTTTCTGGGTATTAGCTTAGGTCAATTGTTACCAAACTGTCTGCAGTGTCATTATGTGTTCAAGAGGACAGTTCAAATAAACCATTCATTTTCAAACATATGTCTCCATTCGCGTTGACCATCCCTAAGTTAGTCCTTGCAAAAAATTTCTACAAAACTTGATATAATGATTTCGTGTCATGAGATTTCCTACAATGGATCACTTTTTATTGAAGACAACTCATCATCTAGGATTTTGATCTAGAATCCTTCAGTACCTTGGAATCTGCATGCCTTAATGGCAGGTTTCTCACCTTCGACGACAAGTTGCATCGTTGAACTTAGATTGAACGATTCCGTGAAATGTTCGACTTCAGATAATTTATTCACATTTCATGGATTATACTGAGTACTTTGAGAGCCATTTTCATTAATGGTGGTTTCTCTCACACCTGTTAAAATTTCACATCATTGACTAGTAATTAAGTGGTTTCTACCATGTTCGACTTCGACACACTCAATTGCATGGATAGAATCATAATAGTTTGGGTAGTGGAAATCAAGACCCTGGATCTAGTTTTGACCATCTAGGCTGCGAGGAGTTTTATTATTCATTATGCAGTAGACTATTCATAAACAGATGGCTGCGTCCATACTGTGTCTACATTATTGATGTGATAGTAAAATTGTTTCCACATCAGAACAAGTTTTAGTTAGTGTTTGATCTGAGTATGGGAATGCCTACCTCAACGATGATATTTATATATATGTTTTGCATTGAATGTTTTTACAGGATTCCGATTGGGGTGTCCACAAGCCAATCCTCGAAATGATAAAGCACATCACTCTTCGAATGGTCTCAGACTTCGCACTTTAGGGGGAAATCTGTTACACTAAAATTGTCACCATAACGTTTTACTGTCTGTATGGGTTCATCATTACTCATACAACACTCCCTTAGAAGTCCACAAACATCAAGTTTCTAAAACCAAGCATTGAATGTAATTTTCCGAAATGGAAATCAGCAAAATTTTCACCACTGAATTGTTCCTTTGTCAGAAATATAAACAAGGCTATGTCAGAGATAGAATACGAGGGATTTTACCAGTTATTTCACCTCTAAAGAGAGGATGAGACCTGGAGGCTTCCTGGCCCTTTCTCAGACTCTGCCTATAGCTATGCAAATATTTCTTCCTTAGGAAGATCTTGCTCAAGGGAATGAGCTACAACAATATGCAAAACATTAGCATGAAGAGTAACTTGCTCAAATTTCAGAAAATTCTGGAGAACTCATAGCCATCTTATTGTAATAATAGTAGCTGCAAATGTATACAAAATCTTGAGGGAAATGATGCTCAAGATGAACAATGCCAATCCTCAAGGCAGAAATACAATAATCATGTGATAAACATAGCTACACAAGTGAACCCTAGCCATGATTGCGCAGTAACATGGAGACACTGCAACATGTAAAATGGTAATAAAATGATATTACAACAATAGCTCAATAAATGAGGGGGAGCATGCTCTCAATCCCTGAAAACACTACTATAACAATGATACACAATCCTTAGAAGGATTGGCTGCAATACATGTACAAAATATGAAAATATAATAATGTTGGAGTTTCTAGGTAGCAACAGCAAATCAAAATATACAATAGAATGAGGAGAATGAATATAGCCTGCAAACTGAAACAACCTCATCCAATAGATTCCTTAAGGGCAAGGTTGATCCCGTCACAAGAAATCTCTTCCTCCAAGATTATGGAGCAAACCCCCACTACAGAAAAACTCTGAGATAACGCAGTCTATGGAAGGGACTACGTTGATGAAGGTGGGAGAAGCTTGGCCTCTTGCCAAAATATGAAAATCACCTCTAGAAACCCTCCTTGCTGATCCTCCCAAAGAATAGGAACTCCTTCATATGAGAAATGATACAAGGAATGGTGTTGTGGAATCTCCTCCACAACAAATCCTACAACACAACCCAGTGATTGCGCTGTAGATGAAGAAGTGGCTATGGAAAAATGCCTGAATATGGAGAAATGAAGAGCAATCCTCCTTGAGCTACTCAAGGGAGGAGAGGAACTCCTAAACAGGAATCCCTCGTGCCAAAGGCATTGCAATTCAGCTGAACAGCTGGAGATTGCAAATAGACTCAAAGTCCAATTATTCCATGATCCTATCTATGGCTGCCTCATCCTCCTTATATGCAAAATGATGCCTCTATGCCATGGACCCCACCCAATTAGGGTTTATTCCACAAGGAATATTCCTCCCTCTCTAACTGTGTTGTCTTCCCAAGAAAGCTACACCCTCTTATGCTACGTTGTTGACTTGGTCAACATGGCCTCATCCTCATGTGTTTGCCCCGTTTTCATACTAGGAGGTGCAAAAATGGCTACTCCATGGATCCCCTTCTCACCTCATGTGGGATTTTATTTATGCAAATGGGTCTCCTTACCCATTTTATTTATCTCCTAGATAATATGAGCAAAAATTAATGTTCCAATTTATTTTCCAAAATTTGGAACATTACAGTACTCCCCTCCCAAATATTTCTTGCCCTCAAGCAAGTGAAAGGATAGACTGTGTATTCTTCTCCTCTACCTGTAGCATCCCTGGATGATGATCTCCTCAAAGTGCAATGATGCTATCTCATCAATCCAATCCTCCATAATGCTCCTCCCTAGCATACAAGTAGTTGTCAAGCCATCATGATGTAAGGTATAATGCTCAAGAGGATATCAAGTGGTGTCTAGAGGTCCCTCCCTGAGGAATGGAGTTTGAAATCTAATGGGAATTGTCTCCCGCATATGGTCCATCCATCCCCAAGCTATGTGCCATGAAAATTGAGTCACCTCCCAACTAGGCAACTCAGGAAAACTGTCATCCACCTTTGGCTCCGGCAAGGAAGGTGGGTTGGTAATATGCACATGGTAGACCATATAGTCTACCCCAAGCTATCCCTCTCTCCACTTAAGATAAGTGTAGAGTGTCTGCTAATCCTGGGCTGCAATAATGTTACCATCAAGTGGCAAGAAGAAGGCTGGACCTCCCAAGGTCTCTCCCCGAACGCTGCAAGACATGCTAGCCCAAACATCTCCATATGTGATGAGTCGGGAATCATCCTTATATGGTCTCATACCTATCATATGGCTCACCCCATAATAAAAAATTGTTGCTGCTGTAGTGGCCATACCATTTCTCATGTTCCCATCAGAACATGCAATGCAAAAGATGTGAGGGACTCCTCCCTCAATGGACACATCCATCCTATGTGTCTCCTCCTCAATCCTGCTCCTCATAAAGTCATGAACAATAGAATCATAAGGAGCAAATAGGAGCATCATGCTTGCTGCCATGTGTAACAAATGAGAAGGGAAATGGTCCCTCAAGTGCAAGCAGCGTAGCTTAGTGCTCCACTACCATAGAGACTGATAAAAATTGAGGTTGTTCAACCACCGGTGTGTTGCATCAATCTCCTCACAAGCTTGGGGAAGGTAAATGATATCTGTTGAAAATTGAGCATGTACTCCATGATCTCTATCCTCCCCAAGTCCTCCAAGATAATGGCCATTAGCCATGCTTATGGCCCCCCACTAAACCATGAGGTCTTGCAAAATGTATGCTCCTCCTTGGAGCATTCTCCTGCATATGTATGGTTAAGGGATACATACATATATCATACAAATGGTCATGTGAAAAAAAATGTACACCCTTACCATGTTCTCTCCTCATATCAATTGAGGGACTCATAGATGAATCTCTTCTCATCCATACAGGAAAAATGGGTGGTTGTGCTGATTCCCCCATCTCCATATGGCTAGTGCATCTCTTCCTATAATGATCATTAGATGTCCTGCAGGAGAAAGAATCATTGGAAGATCCCACCAATAGCCGGAAGTTCCAATGCAGATCTATCCTCCATAATGATAACGCAGGTAGTTCCTCATGAAGAACATCTGTCATATGGTTGTCCTCCTCCTTGACATCTCCTATGCCCAAGTCACAAATTGGAAAGTTGCTATCCTTCCTATCCCGCTTCTACCATAGCACAGAATCTACAATGAGAGTAGGTGTAGATGAGGTTGAGGAAATTTATTCCTTCTTCATGAAGTCATCCAAAACTCCCACTGTTGTCTCAAGCTCTCCCAAGGTTCCCACTTTTATAGAATCAATGAATGGTGCCTCCAAGTGTGGAGCAACCATCCTCCTCTGCTGAACTAGTGGCCCCCTGGGTGAAATGCCTCCATGTGGTGAGACATCTCCATCAAGAGAAGACTGAAAATTTGGATGAAAACTTATGTTCATGCCCTGACTACGCAATCCAGCCTCCCTCCTTGGTGCAATAACCTCCAAAAATGGATATGGGTGAGTACTCCATAACTCATGCTGTTGGTTCTTCTCCCCATCTCCTCCTTGTGACTCCATGGTTTCACACCTCCAATAATGGCACAAATAAAACATGAGATGTGCCTTGATCTCCATACATGAGATCTTGGGGACTTCCTTGCAAAGATGCAAGCATCCCTCTATGTGGAGCAAGAGCTCCTCTTCCCTCTGCATCAGGTGATAGATCAACTCCAGATCTAACAGCGTTGTTGCCCTCAAAATTTGTAACATGAGTGGGAAACCTCTCAATAATTGGATCCTCCTTTGGAAAATAGATCCCCATGCTCCCTTGCTCCGGGATCTGAGATGAAAGTTCCTTCTCCAGCAAGTTTTGGTTCATATTTTTGGCCTCCTCCATTTTTTTCTGAAGAGACATTGTATTGTCATGCAAGGGTTTTATTTGGTCTTATTTGTGCAAACCCATCATGTGTGTCTCAAGAATCCTCCCATCAAACCTCTTCACTAATGCCTTAGTGAAATTTGCATAAGATGAAATGTCATTGTTCTTCAAATAAAAGGATTAAAAGATCCACAAAGCATAGGCCTTACCTCTCATATGCAGTGCTGCAACTCTGGTAGCTTGATTTTTCAAAATTTGGTGTTGCTGCAAAAAGGTGTCTAATTCCTCCACCCAAGCTTTGGCTGAACCAGCCAGTGAGCCATCAAAATGTGATAGATAGGATCTATCATGCTGCCTTTCCTCTTTGGTCACTCCTTCTTCTTCTTCCACCTCCCTTATGGGGCTGTTGGGACTATGACTGCGCTGACCCTCATAGTGTGTGGCTAAATGCTCACACCCACTAGGTACAAATCTAGAGTTTGCTTTAGGATCAAACCCTCTTGGGGATTCTTCATCTGTTTCCCTCCTAATCTCCTTGAGATCTTCACGAATGCTTTGTGCAGATTTAGGAAGAAGCATTGTAAGCTTATCCCCTTTTCCTCCATCAGAAAATGGAGTCTTCTTCCTACTCAAAATTTCACCTCCTTCTTGATGATAATAGGAAGTGCAGGGTCCTTCCTCTTCTCTTTCTTATTTCTCCTCAACCCCCTTTGAGAGGTTCTTTCCGGATCTAAAAATTGATGAGAAAAATCTCATCCTCTTCATCATATTGATTTCTTCTTTCTTGGGCTTGAAGGCCACAGGATGAGCCAAGAAAGATGCTCCAATACCACTGTAATGTTACAAAATGGAAATCAGCAGATTTTTCACCACTGAAATGTTCCTTTTTTGGAAATATAAAAAAGGCTATGTCAGAGATATACTGAGAGGGCTTTTACCAGTTATTTCAACTATAAAGAGAGGATGAGAACTGGAAGCTTCCTGGCCCTTTCTTAGACTCTGCCTATAGCTATGAAAATATTTCTTCCCCAGGAAGATCTTGCTCAAGGGAATGAGCTATGGCAATATGCAAAACATAAGCATGAAGAGTAACTTGCTCAAATTTCAGAAAATGCCAGAGAACTCATAGCCATCTTATTGTAATAATAGCAGCTGTAAATGTATACAAAATCTTGAGGGAAATGATGCTCAAGATGAACAATTCCAATCCTCAAGGCAGAAATACAATAATCATGAGATTAAAGCAGCTACACAAGTGAACCCTAGCCATGACTATGCAGTAACATGGAGACACTACAACATGTAAAATGGTAATAAAATGATATTACAACAATAGCTCAAGAAATGAGGGGGACCATGCTCTCAACCCCTAAAAACACTACTATAACACTGATACACAATCCTTGGAAGGATTGGCTGCAATACATGTACAAAATAGGAAAATATAATAATGCCGAAGTTGCTGGGTAGCAGCAGAAACTCAAAATATACAATAGAAGGAGGAGAATGAATATGGTCTGCAAATTGAAACAACCTCCTCCAATGGATTCCTTAAGTGCAAGGCTGATCCCGGCACAAGAAATCTCTTCCTAAAAAATGATGGAGCAAAACCCCACTGTAGACAAACTTTGAGATAATGTAGTCTATGGAAGGGACTGCGCTGATGAAGGTGGGAGAAGCTTGGCCTCCTACCAAAATATGCAAATCAGCTCTAGAAACCCTCCTTGCTGATCCTCCCAAAGAATAGGAACTCCTTCCTATGAGAAATGATACAAGGAATGGTGTTGTGGAATCTCCTCCACAGCAATTCCTGCAACACAACCCAGTGACTGTGCTGTAGATGAAGAAGTGGCTATGGCCAAATTCCTGAATATGGAGAAATGAAGAGCAATCCTCCTTGAGCTACTCAAGGGAGGAGAGGAACTCCTAAACAAGAATCCCTCATGCCAAAGGCACTGCAATTCAGCTGAACAACTGAAGATTGCAAATAGACTCAAAGTCCAATTATTCCATGATCCTCTCTATGGTTACCTCATCCTCCTTATATGCAAAATGATGACTCTATGACGTGGACCCCACCCAATTAGGGTTTCTTTCACAAGGGATCTTCCTCCCTCTCTAACTGCACTGTCTTCCCAATCAAGCTGCACCCTCTTATGCTACTGTTGGGGCCCTTGTTTTGATTTTTGAATAAAGAACAAATTTTGGGTTGTGGATCGACACATGCAGGTGCAACAACGGTAGGTAGCAGAGCTGCCAAGGTTGTGGAGGAACAAGAGATAGATGATGAGACTGACGCAGATAAGTGCAGACGAAGAGAAGATATGGCAGAGAATAGATAGCGGAACTCATATGCAACAGAAAGAAGCCAAAATCAGCTGAAGAAGATCACAAGAGGAACTAGCAGTTGCGAAGGCGGGTGAATAAATAGGTCGTCACCCAGCCGAAAAAGAGATCATGCACGGATGCAGAGGGATTGAAGAGGATCAAACGGATGCTGCAGAAGAGCTCTGTCCTGAGCATGATATCCTTGTAGTTCCTAGGTTTCTATTGATCTATCATGGCTATATTATATATATCTCTGTCTTGTGGGACATCTATAATAGAACTATAAGATGTTCCTGTTGAGCAATGTCACTGTGGATCCAGCTAAAGGTTATTAATATATTTGGAGGTTGTTGCCTTGTTATATGAGTTACATGCATGCATGATATCTGTGGTACCTTAAAATTTTATTTGCTTAGTATCTGCATAATGTTCTGAGACAATCTTCTATGTATGATGTTATGTATGCAAATGGTTCTATGTTAACTTCGAGTTGTGGATCCATCCGCCGCTACCGGTCTGTTCCCCTTCTGCATGTGGTTGCGGCATGCCTCGAGTGAGACTCTCTGATCTCCGGACTGGGGTAAAAATGCCAGTGTGGTTCTAGACTATAACAGACTCCTTTGTTGGCCCCAATCCTTGAACCTAGGTCTTGCCCATGAGACCTGTTTTCTCGCCAACAAATAGTTCTGTTACTGGGATCCTAAACTTCATTAGGGGAATTATATCATGGTATCAAGGATCTTTGAAGGAGAAATACAGAGATGGTGGGATAACCACCTAGACCAGTTTATAGCTCAGCAAGCGGAGCTAACGAATCAAAAGGAGAAGGTGCTCAAGGATCTCGTCCTTTTCTCGGATTCCTCCAGTGATACCTACGAGATCCTCTAGGGAAAATTCCCTAGCGACCTCTATAATTTGTTGCGGAGGTTGCAGACCAAGGCGACTAAGGAAAAATCATGAAAGATCAACTGCAAGTGGGTGCACGGAGATCTGGTAGCCCTTCATCAGCTGGATACTGAGTTGACCTACTCTGTAGATTTCTGGGTAGAGTCTACCTTCGACTGGTATATTGTGGAGTTTGCTGCAGAGTGCTACCAGTCCTTCTCCAGAGCTGAGGCTATCTTCCGATCCGGGCTAAGAGGGAAGCTGCTTAAGGAAATTCCATTATGGATTAAGGCCCTGATGGTGGACGAAGGACTGATGGAATTCCAAAAATCGAGCATGGAAGCGTAAACCTCCAGTGCTGGGGGAAGGGCCTGAGGGACAAATGCTACGTGAAATGTGAAGTGGGAAAGTGGGGGAATGGATGCTGAGACCGCAGGGATCTTGAGGGAGCGACGTGCACATCGGAGGGCGCAAATCGCCGATAGGTGGTGAGAAAGGGTGATGCGAGAGTTAAAACGAAGAGGGAGTAGTAGGAAGGATCAAGAGGAGGCGCCTCAGAGGATAGTGTATATGGAAGGCCAGGTGGGTCCCCAGGAGATGGAAGGGACCATTGTGGGAGTGCGGTGAGTGCATGGGAGCCCATCCAGGAGGAAGAGGGAGATGGTGTCTAATGAAGGAGATGCAGATGTGCGGCCCGAAGAAGGTTCTGATGGTGAGTGGTATGTCGCGATGCAACAGTTATTCCAAGAAAGGACGACATTCATATCTCCAGGTATTCCTACTTCCCAAAGTTTGAATGGCAAGGATCCCTACCTTCCCCTAGTTCTTTTTTCCATCGGGGAGGATGTTGTCACTAAGATCGCCACAGAGACGGACACATTATTACATGGCTGGCAGCAGGATGTGACAACCTTCAACGAGCTTAAGGCTTCAATGTTGAACAAGGTGCCAAAGTTGGAGCCCTTGTCTGGGTAGAAGAGTGAAGGTGCACAGCAAGAACAGGGCATAGGGTCCGACGGAGCTATGGAGGTGGAAACAGTGATTTGTGATTGACTCGAGACGAGTCAAGAAACTGTGGTCGGGGCCTGTTGGGGCCCTTGTTTTGAATTTTGAATAAAGAACAGATTTTGGGTTGTGCATCGACACATGGAAAGTGCAACAACGGTAGGTTGCAGAGCTGTCGAGGTTGCGGAAGAAGAAGAGATAGCTGATGAGGCTGACACAGATAAGTGCAGACGAAGAGAAGATATGGCAGAGAATAGATAGTGGAACTCATAGGCAATAGAAAGAAGCCAAAATAAGTTGAAGAAGAACACAAGAGGAACTAGCAATTGCGAAGGCGGGTGAATAAATAGGTCGTCACCCAGCCAAAAAAGAGATCATGCACGGATGCAGAGGGATTGAAGAGGATCAATCAGATGCTGCAGAAGAGCTTTGTCCTGAGCACGATATCCTTGTAGTTCTTAGGCTTCTATTGATCTATCATGGCTGTATTATCTATCTCTCTGTCCTGTGGGACGTCTTTAATAGAACTGTAAGCTCTTCCTGTTGAGCAATGTAACTGTGGATCCAGCTGAAGGTTATTAATATATTTGGAGGTTTTTGTCTTGTTATATGAGTTACATGCATGCATGATGTTTGTGGTACCTTAAAATTTTATTTGCTTAGTATCTGCATAATGTTCCGAGACGATCTTCTATGTATGATTTTATGTATGCAAATGGTTCTATGTTAACTTCAATTTGCGGGTCCATCCGTTGCTACCGGTCTGTTCCCCTTCTGCATGTGGTCGTGGCATGCCTTGGGTGAAACTCTCTGTTCTTGGGACTAGGGTGAAAATGCCAGCGTGGTTCTAGACTACAGCGGACTCCTTTGTTGGCCCCAATCCCTGAACCTGGGTCTTGCCCGCGAGACCTGTTTTTTCGCCAACAACTGCGTTGTTGACTTGGTCAACATGGCCTCATCCTCATGTGTTTGCACCCTTTTCATACTATGAGGTGCAAAAATGGCTACCCCATGGATCCCCTTCTCAACTCATTTGGAATTTTATTTATGCAAATGGGTCTCCTTACCCATTTTATTTATCTCCTAGATAATATGAGCAAAAATTAATGTTCCAATTTATTTGCCAAAATTTGCAACATTACATTGAAATTGAGAGAAAAACTTATAAAAGTCATAAAAATACTTGTAGCACACTTTCTCTTAGTATTACCTGTGGTGCCACATCTGTTTGTTCTAGAACATGCGGAACCGACCACACCTTTTCTTCATTAAAGGTGTGGATTCCTGTAAAAGGTAAAATGAAGGTGGAAGTAAAATTTGGAAACTGAGCTAGTTGAATCTGGAAGCTTCTGGAAGCAATTATTTGGTGGAAAGTTCGCTCCTTTCATGTACATTCATCCCTCCATTAAAGGAGCCTACCCTTTGGTATGTGGAACTTAATCCCTTTTAAAGAGGATTCTATCCCCTCTTATTTGGAGCTGCAACCTCTTCTCTTTTGCTATAAATTGAGGCCATAGTTCAGCCTCAAGGGGAGTTAGGCTTTGATATTTTTATGAGGAGAATTGCTGGAGAAATTCAGACTCTCTTAACTAATTATCCTATGGGAATGATTACACACCCATGTGTATGTTAGTCGAGAGAGTGCAAAGGCTTGTCAAAGTAGAGGAAACGCTTGTTCCGGACCCCGGAAGGACATGTACGACATCAAGGCGAAAACGATTGTAAGGCTCATTTTTTCATTAAAGATAATAAAAATGGATCCTATTTTCTCAATGAGTTGTTTATTTAAATGGCTTATTTCTTGAATTCCTTGATCATCAAGATATATTTATGGTTTATGAATTAGTCTATATTATGCAGGTGCTTCTGATTCTTTCATGTTTTTGATTGCAGATCCCGAAAGGAGACGTATTCAAAGCGACAGGAAAGAAGACTACGATCAGTGCTGGACTACAGGTGAGTCCTAAATCCTTCATTATAGATAATTCTAGATCAAATATAATCTAGAGAAAGTAGTTTACATCTGTCTGTTTCTTGCTAGTTATCGTGGGATACTAGGGAGATATGTCTTGTCCACAAGACCGATTTATCCGCCAACAATATCTCTAATTCAAACCATCAATTTTAAATTTTTGTAAAAACAATGTCTGATAAAATTGATTTAAATCTGCCAAAAACACATACACCATTCAATATTGAGAATGAAATTGCCAAGATAAAGATTTCCAAACCTCTCACTAAATTAGTTGGCCAAGATGTATATAGATCCCAAGTTTTGAAATATTTAAACATAGGAGAAAATGTTGATACTTTGAATTTAAATGATGACAAACCTGAGCTTTTGTTTGAACCTAAAGTAGAAGGGAAGTTCTAAGAGGGAGGTGTACCTCCATTTTATGTCAGTTTGAACATTCATGATAAAATCCTCCATAATGCCATGTTAGATTGAAGAGATTCTATAACCTCATGCCAAAGGTAGTTATGGAAAGGCTAGGCCTTGAGATAACTAGAACATACAAAGACTTGTACTCCTTTGGCTCCAGTAGAGTTAAATGTCTAGGCTTGATCAAAGATATTTGTGTTAATCTAGCACAAATACCAACCAAAAGCCTAATAATGGATATTGTAGTGGTTTACATTCCCCCTAAGTACGACATGCTCATATCACGCTCATGGGGAGCCAAACTGCTAGGCACCCTCCAAATGGATATGACCTATGCCACCATACCAATATTTGGTCAACCAAGAAGATTATATAGGGAAACTAATATGAAATACATGGTAAGCAGTCAAGAAATTCCTGATAACTTACCTCTTTATTCTGTTCACACATAATTTGATTCGTTTATCCTTTAAAATGATGAAAAAATTAATGAAAAAGTAGCAATAAATGAAAAAACAGCTAAAAAAGAGGAAGAACAGTCAGACCAAATAGAAAATGAACAACATAAGTCTAAACCTGAACTTCTCTGGAGCATGAGCTTTGATGGTTCTTTTGGAAAAATTGATTCAGGGGCAGGTTTTTGGGCACACAACACTAAGAAAAATCACACAGAGGGTCACTCCTACAAACTGAACTTTCAGTCTACAAATAATATAGCAGAGTATGAGGCCCTCCTTATAGAATTACAACTTATGAAAAAATTACAGGCCAAAAGGATCTATGTCCATGGGGATTTTGAGCTATTCATTAGGAAAGTTAAGGGAGAATATTCACCTAAACATCATAGATTAAGAGCATACATGAATGTTGCCCTTGACCTCCTAAAAACATTCAAATAATATGACCTTGCCTCTATCCCAAGAAATAAAAATATCCTTGCCAATGGAATAGCATTTGCAGCCAATACTTATCAACAACATCATTCTAATAAGAAATATATAGTATAGGTTAAATATAAACCAGTAGTCCCTGATAATATAATATATTGGCAAGTTTTTTAATGTGACAAATAGATTGAAGACTTCCTGTGGTCCAAAGATGAGTTTAAAATGCCAAATTCAGACCTAGATCATAAAGAGGACTGCTCTACTGAGGAACAAACATGCAAGGAGGAGTCCCCTCATGATGCTAATATAAATATGTTATCAAAAGAAGACCCACATGGGACAGAAATGTATGAAGATCCAGAAAAAGAAGAGGTTGAAGAATTATAGTTCAAATATAATACCTTGCCAAGAGGACTCGTCCCTCTAGAAGAAATTTTGGATTTCAATGATGTTGCTAGAAAGCCAAAAATAGAATCCACTGAAGCAAATGTAGAAGAATGAAATATAGGCAGTAATCAAGAACCCAAAATTGTAAAACTGTCAGAGAGATTTCCAGCACCTATAAAACATAAATATATCGAGCTATTTAAAGAATTCAGTGATGTGTTTGCTTGGAGCTATGAATATTTGAAATCCTATGATATTGATATCATTCAGCACAATATTCCACTCAAAGAAAGTTAGAATCCCTTAAAATAGAAATTGCACAGAATAAATCCTATCCAAATGCCATTGGTTGAGAAACAGATAAAGAAAATGTATGATGTTGGAATAATAGTCCTGCTCAGGTACTCAGAATAGTTTTCAAAACTTGTATCAGTGAGGAAGAAGACATGGGAGATTAGGCTCTGCATATACTTCAGAAATTTAAACAAAGAATCCCTGAAGGACAACTACCCTTTTCCAAATATGGATCACATACTATAAAGGGTAGTAGGATCCAAGAGGATATCTCTGCTTGATGGCTTTCTTAAGATACAATCAAGTACTGGTTCATCCAAATGATCAACACAAAACAACTTTCACTACTCCTTGGGGCACCATTATGTATGTAAAAATGTATTTTGGGTTAATGAATGCTGGAGCTACTTTTCAAAGACCAATGGATATTTATTTCTCTGAATAAATAGGTTACTTCATTGTAATATATCTTGATGACATCACAGTCTACTAAAACACTGATTAAGAGCATCTAGCCCATTTGAGAAAGGTCTTTGAGAAATTCAGAAAGTATGGCCTGTATTTGAATCCCAAGAAATCCTTATTTGGCCTTCAAGAAGGAAAGCTTCTAGGCCACATCATATCTGAAGAAGGGATCAATATTGAACCAAATAGGATCGAGGGAATATTGCAAATCAATCACCCAAGAAACATCAAAGAGCTACAATCTTTCATTGGAAAAATCAATTTTTTAAGAAGGTTCATACCAAACCTTGCAAAACTACTGAGAAACATCACTAACATGCTCAAGAGAGAATCAGGAGTCAAATGGACCAAAGAAGCAAAGCAATATTTTGACTTGGTGAAGCAAGCTCTTACACAAACACCAGTTCTGATCAGCCCTGATTTCACTAAGGATTTCTTTATATTTTCCTTTGCATCAAAACACATAGTTGCTGTTGTATTAGTGCAGAAAACTATGAAAGTACAGGAGCAGCCTATAGCATTCTTCAGCTAAGCTCTAAGAGATGCACCTCTGAAATGCAATATCATGGAAAAGTAGGATTTTTCCTTAATCAAAGCACTAAAAGATTTCATAGTCTACATTCTGAATTCACACATCATTACATTTATCCCTCATACAATGGTTAAACACATCCTGACACAAGATCCTGATGGAAAAAGAGGTAAGTGGATTGTTTTCATATTGGAATATGACCTAGAAATCAAGCCCACCAAATTAATCAAAGGACAAGGAATGACTAAACTAATGGCTGAAACAAATTTTCAAGCACTATACATCAATATGATTCATTCGTTGGATGAAAAAGAGGAATTGGTGACTCCACCTGTTCAGGAAGAATTCCTAAACTCTATTTGGTATGCTTATATATTATATGTGATTTTTAATCTAAATTTTCCTCCTGGTTTGTCCAAAACAAAGGCCAAATTCTTGAAACTAAAGGTTGTAAATTTCTGCATTCTAGAAGAAGTTTTATATTGGAAAATTTTTGGTGGTGTATTTCTTAAATGTTTTACTGAATAATATGTAGATAGGATTATGCATGAATTTCATGAAGGGAAGTGTGGAGGCCACCTCTATTGGAAGACCACTGTTAATAATATCCTTAGGGTTGGTTTCTATTAGCCTACCCTCTTCCAAGACATCCAAAAAATTGTAGTTACACGTCATAAATGCCAAATATGCGAGGGAAAGAGAAAGCTGCTGCCTTTGCCATTACAACCAATTTCCGTTGAAGCTCCTTTTCAGAAATGGGGACTAGATTTCATTGGAGAAATCCACCCTTCCTCCTCTTCCCAACATAAATGGATCCTTACTACAACTAACTATTTTACTAAGTGGATAGAAGCCATTCCTTCTAGGACTGCCATAGACTCAGTGATTATCAAATTACTTGAAAAAAACATTCTATCTAGGTTTGGTTGTCCTAGGAAAATCATTACTGACTATTATACTGCCTTTAAATCCAGGAAAATGGTGGATTTTTGCCACAGATATCACATTACTTTGGGAAATTATATAACGTATTACCCTCAAGGTAATGGATTGTTTGAATCCTAAAATAAAAGTTTGGTGAACATCATTAAGAAGTTGCTGGAGGAAAACAAGAAATCATGGCACAACAAATTGGTACATGCACTATGGGCAGATAGGTTAACAAATAAGAATTCAATTGACTTGTCACCCTATCAGCTAGTCTATGGAATAGATGCAGTCTTCCCAACAACCTTGGGAGTGCTAGTAATGAAGCTCATTGAGGAGGTGCAGGTTGAAGATAATAATATAAAAAGAATAATAAACCAAAATATTCAACTGTAGCAAACAAGAGAAGGAGTATACAACAGAACACAATTTTTGCAAGAAAACATCAAGAAAATCTTTGACAAAAGGACCAAGGAAAATTATTTTAGCATTGGAGACAAAGTGCTGAAGTGGCATTATAGAAGAGAGGACAAAGGAAAACATGGAAAATTTGATAACGTGTGGAAAGGCCCATACACCATTCATTCTACAAGAGGTAATAATGCATTTCTCTTACAAGAAATGGATGGAGCAGAGTTTTTTCGGGGTCTTGTCAATGGCATGGTGCTCAAGCATCATTTCAGTCGAGAATCTCAGTTTAAATTTTTCTTCATTGTATATAACATTGCTTAAATAAATCTCAAAAGAAGTTGATCTAAAAAGACAAAAGAAAGAAAGAAAAAGAGGAAAAGAGGGAAGATAAAAAGAAAAATATAAGCCCCATACCAAAAAATAAATGTTTCTGAAAGTGTTGCAAGTCAAAATTCCACTACTTTTAAGAAGGCCTTATTCAGTGATATAGTATAAACATGATTGTAACAACTTTGAATTTTTGTCGATAAGTTAGAAAATGAAGATTTTCCAAAATGCTTAAACTTGGCTTATCAGTAGGTAGGTAGAAAATGACATTGGTTCCAAAGCCTAAATCTGAAATCAATAAGAAAAGTTAGGGATAGGTGATAAATTAAAGATTCAAGATCAAAGCTCTCAGTTTAGTTTACTTTTTGCAAAATAATATTATGTGCAGCTTGTCCAAAAATGCCACAATTCATGATGATCATATTGCCTAATCTTGATTCATTCATGATTTAAATTTCATGTTGATAATTAGTGAATAAAAAATTGTCAAAATGTTTAATATTGGTGTTGGGTGTAGGTTTTGCACATTTTTTCCTACACTTATCTCCCTTATCTTGCTTCGTAACCTTAACTTATGGGATTATCTTTACCCTTTTTCCCACCTTTTTACCCTGACTTGCGTTGTTCACCTTGCTTTTGTTATTTTGCCAATTCACCAATTATTATGATCTATTATACCTTTTTATGACTAACTGATGGTGAATGTTTTGGAGAAATATCGATGGTATTTTGTTGTCCTTTCAAATGTCAAATATCTCGAACGTGAAGTTCATCGAAGAATTTTAGATGATGCTATTACAGCAAAGTGATGTTGTTACACCGTGCTGTTATAGACCCGCCAGAAATTTGTTGTTACACCCTGTTGTTATAGAATCATTTGCGAATCACTGATAAAGTTGTACCATTGACCTCTCTTGTCTATATTGTTGTTGATCTATTCCTTGGCAGTTGCACTACAGTTGTGTTTTGTTATGATAGTTGTAGGAGTTATCAACGTTATATTTTTTGGATAAACAGCCTAAGGGCAGTTCCAATTGTAATCTTTTAATTCCTAATTAGAGCTTTATTAAGGAGTGGTTATAACTGCATGAGTTCTATTTCGATCAACATGAGAATCATAAGATTCTCATGACTGATCTAATCCTAAATTTTCTGATGTAACAACGATATATCTCTCGACCCTAGAGGTCAATAGGTTAGCGAAGAACAATGTTGTTTTCCTCTGTAATTGCATTCAGATTAATACAAATCATATTTTCACTGCTGTTACATGTGTGATTCCATTTAAGTTCGGTTCAAGTTTCTTTTCTACCTACGCCCTGCTAGGGAGGAAGGACCCTCCTTCTTAGGAGGGATTGCAGTGGTTACAATAGCTATGTGTTTATGTAATTGGATTTCAGTTTATATATCGTTAGAGTGTTGTTGTTGACGGTTCAGCTGAGTATATATATTCTTCGATTTCTATACTTTATATGTTGTTACACATCTGATTAATAAAGACACCATCTGGGTACTTACTGTGTGGCAAGTTAACAAATCAATTGAAGTGTGATTTCAATCTTGTGGATTCTTTTATTTCTGCATGAGTGATTTATTTCCAGCATTTTACTTCAGCAACGATTTATTTTCTTTGAGACTTCTTTTAGCTGATGTACCGGCACAGAAAGTGCTATTGTCACTGGAATAACAGATGTCCCTGGATTGACAATTAAATGTGTGTTGTTGAGTCATTAATAAGTGATTTATATACTCCAACACTTGGCAGATAAGTAGTTAGGTAGAGAACAAAATATCTCTTCAGTCTAATCTGAGCCTTTGGAAGTTATAACGTTAGAAACAGATATTTTGATTTCAAAAGAAAAATGATGTTAAGGTTTTCAAGTCTAAATGCACCCAATAAATGAATAAAACATGTTAGAGTAGGTGATGGGTAGGAAGAATTAATTTTTAGGAAGCATGGTTTTCAATTTTTGGAGGTCACAGTCACAAACATTTGTAGCACATCAGCAATTACAGAATGAAAATCAGCCAAATACAAATAAGCTACTGATCTAAAAATGTTCTTGACACCTCCTAAAGGAGCTGCCATCCCTAACTGGAGCCACTGTTAGTCTCCAGTATTTCTACAGTATCAATAGATGATTATTTATTTCTCACAATCTGCTGAAAATAAGATTCCCTGAATATCATTTATTTTCAGAAATCTCACTGCCTTCATTATTTTCCTTTTAACCTATCCATTGTCTCTCATTTTAACTTTTTACAATACTCTCATGCTCTGAAATCCTAGGTTTGACCTTAACCCCTAATTTAGCCTTGCCCCTTTCTTAAAAGCTCTTTCCCTATGCTAAAATCCCCATTTTCCTCACTAAAATCCCTTCCCCTTCACTCATTCCCCTATGTCCATTTAAAAAAATATAAAAACCCATTTTTACATTGTTTTTAAATAAATATGAACCCAGGTCCCACCTGAATAAACTTTGGTATTTGGAACTCCCGACCTTGTTATATTCAAAACCCAGACTCCCCGTTATGATAAAGCTTATTCTTTAAACCTTATCTCTCTACTTTTATATTTTTCCTAGGCCCCGCATTATTATTTTTACCCGCCACTTCGTTTAAAACCCCGACCCCACATGTCAAATCAACCCACGGCTGGTCCATCGTCCGACCACCATTTTATTTCCCCACGCCTGATCCGACGACCCTAACCTCATATCACAATTTCAAATGCCCGAGGTTTAAAAACTTGGAGGGCTTGCAAAATAGGCTGTTTTCACATCCCTCCCATCCTCCATGTGTTGCCCCTCCATTTTATCACATCCCCCCATCATATACTGCCTAACGGCCTATGCACCATGTGATAAACCCAAAACCACCCTTGCACCATAGTACAGAACCGTTGACCCTTGTTTGAATATTTTAAAGTCCTATGTCACTGCAATAAGCCCCCGAACCTCTATGTTCACCCCTGCAACATTTATGGAAGGCCTAAAAGGCCATAGCCAAATGCAGAAAATGAAGAACCTCCAATATCCGGACTCTATCCACAAATTTCCCTACTACCTGCAAGCCACCATTTCTCCCCTCCCTGCAGAATTTCGCTTTTTATTAATATTTGTTTTTAAGTTTTGCAGGTGCCATACATATCTAAATATGCGATATATTTGCATTTATAAGTTCAAGAATTGTTTAATTAGGGCTCTTTGGATGAAGATTCAGAAGCTTTGTTCATCAAAGGATTAAGAGCGCAAGAATAATGAGAACTAGCAGTGGATCATGATCAATAAGGATCATACTATTACTCCAAATACAAATGGTTTCCTCAAAATAAAAGGGTGAGGAAAAAGAAGAGTTTCACAATGACTATACAGGCATAGATGAAGGCAAATAAAAAACAACGTTAATGAAAAGTGAAAGATAAAAAGAATAAAAAGATCACTCAAGGGTAAAAAAACGAAAGACAGAGTTAAAGGCAGGTTAAAGATAGAATACATAGTAAAAATACTGCAAGAGGTAAAAGAGGTAACCCAGGGAAATCAAAGAAAGAACATAAATAAAAACATTTAAAGGAAGAAAATAGAGCAATCACGGATAAGGAAAAGAAAATAGATAAAAGATATAGATGAAAATAGATTAAAGTTTAAAGACAAATCAACGAGGAAGACCGGGCCAGGTGTCAAGGCCATTCAACATTTACTTATTCACTGTCACATTGGCCACCTACAACCGATTTTTTATTTTAATGAAGGCAACTACAGTTAATATTATAGTCAGAGATATTTTAGCAGCAGTCTAAAAGTTATTGTAAAAGTTAATGTTTAAAGGAAAGTTAGTCAAAGATATTTTAAAGTTAGCTCAACAGTAAATTAGAAATTTATTACTACAGTAGGTCAGTCAGAGATATTTTGGCATCGAGCCTTTCATGGTCTCAATTGTAAAACATCATTTACTCTGTAGTAAACACAAATCTTTCACCCTAGAATAGGGAAACCTCTTCATCTGTAGTTAAATATTGCATGTATTGTTCATTATTATTGTTGGTTGCTAGGTTGGGTTTTGATCAGACTCTGAGTTGCAAAGATTATTGCACTAGAGTATTGTAACTTTTTTTTAGCTGGACATCAGTAATACAAGCATGTTCACAGGAATCTTGAGCTATGTTAATGGTGATGTTATCCCTATTTTTTTAATGTTTCTCCTTTGTTTTCCAAATTGTACATCAATTTATCTGATAATAGAACAAAATTTTTAGATTGAGATATGCTATTTGGGCACCTTAAATCTGTTTGTCACTATCATCTTTATGTTTCCCTTGAAAGTATAACTAAATAATTGTTAATTTCTCTTTAGTATTACTGGATTGTTGCCTTGAGGTTTTCTTAGTGAAGTTTAAGTACATAATTCTTAATTGCTCTTTAGTTTTACCAAAATTATATCTTAAAGGTTTTCTTTGAAGTTTAGTTAAATAATTCTTAATTGCTCTTTAATTTCACTGAACTGCTATCTTGAATATTTTCTCTATCTGAAAATATTACTAAATATTTCTTAATTTCTCTTTAGTATTACTGGATTGTTGTCTTGAGGCTTTCTTAGTAAAGTGTAGCTAAAGAATTCTTAATTGATATTTATTTTTACCAAACTGTTATCTTAAAGGCTTTCTTGTTGAAGTATAGTTAAAGGATTCTTAATTGCCCTTTAGTTTTACTGAATTCACAACTTTCTGTCATCTCATATTCATATTACCTAAGAAAGATCCATTTGATATAGTTAGCTTACCCTGTGAAAACCATTGAAACGTTGATGTAAAATTTTACCCTTTTATGACTCCATAACGCAATTGATTAAGTTTCCCAAACTCTATCTTTCCAACCAAACAATCAATCAGAACAAACAACCCCAAAACTTCATAACTAGCCCAAAATCATAAAACATAATCATAAAGAGAAATCGATTAATCATAAACACAGAGAGAGCCCTCTCTGAGCTGAGGAAGGCTAGGTCCTTGGAATCCAAAGTGGTTTGATGTGGTTCCCTACTACTTGTTCTTGCCAATATTGCAAATAAAATGGATCAAATAGTAAAAACTATCCAAAAGTTAAAATCATTCAATAAAAGTAAATGTAGTTCAACTATCCAAAAAGTAAAATATGTCAGAAATTCATATCATTCAATAAAATTAAATATAACAATGTATAACATTGTATGCATTTTTGACTAGGAGGCTCTTGGATTAGGTTGTGAGCTATCTTTTCTTTTAATAGCAGGTTCTCAAATTCCCTGGCGATCTAGCATTAAAAGAGGCCACGACCTACATGTATCCAATTTTTTTGTTTATTTTTTCTCCATGATGATGAAGAATAAGGGAAAGGGTAATAATTTGAGACAAAGAAAGAAAATTAAAATTTTAGAAAATATTTTGAAATTCTCAAAATTTGATTAATTTCAAACATTAAAATACATTTATACTGTTATGTTAAAATAAGAAACCATTTTCAAAGTTGAAAATTGTACACAACCTCAGAATTATAAGTGGAATTATAAACATCACTTATTGAAGTGATGACAACTAATAAATCTCTAGAAAATTAGCCATCGTTTGAATAAAACTTGGAAAAACATTACTTAATTTTAAACTTAATTTAAAATATTACTTTAGGTTTAAAAATTTGCATATTGAAAAAGTTATCAAGTATAAATCTATAGTTGGAGAGTTCCTTTGATACCCTGATATCTCATGATATTTTTCCTCTATATTGAGATTTAATATCTTTGAGTTTCACCAGTATGATAGACACAAACCTGCTATTTTATTGATTATAACCTACTAGAATTTTTTGACATTACTGAAGTAGTCATAAAAATTGGAACACAAGAAGTGGGGGAACCACTTAGATTTTCCAACTGAGTCTCCTAAGTGTGAGAGCTTGCTTCCTTTAGCGTGACATGTGATTTTGAAAGCATCCTTGTTGTTAAAAAGGACAAGGGCTATGCAAAATCCTTAACAAAAATCCAATCAACCTCATTCAAAACATTGGGGCACTAGATTAAAGAGACATTGTGGAATTACTGAACATTGGGGCACTAGAATTTTTTGACATTACTGAAGCAGTCATAAAAAGTGGAACACAAGAATTGGGGGAACCACCAATATTTTCCAACTGAGCCTCCTAAGTGTGATGAAGAGATTTCTGCCTCAGATAAAGGAAAAATATAGTAGCACGACACATGTGATTTTGAAAGCATCCTTGTTGTTAAAAAGGATAGGGGCTATTCGAAATCCTTAACGAAAATCCAATCAACCTCCTTCAGAACATTGGAGCACCAAATCAAAGAGACAACATGGAAGATGATGCCCAAAATCATGATAATAATGTTGCTGCTACACTAAGTGATTTTTTATGCCCATAATTCAAGAAGAACAACACTGCTAACATTTTTAAAGAAGGTGCTGCAAATCTGAAAGAAACATTCCTCATCAATCATGATTCCCAAATGAATTTGGATATGTGCTTTCAGCAAAATAGAGGCAAATCATAAATAATATTTTTTAATAACTAATAGGTTTATGATAAATTTTATATCTCCCTTCCCAAACTTGAATTTGTTTTTTTAGAGGTCTGATTGCACAAGAAAGAAACGATGTTTGGTGGAACATGTTTTTTACTCAGAGTTTGAGAAAAATAGTATTTATCACTTCTTAAATGCACCATCCAATGAAGACATGGTTTTTAACCATTTTCAAGATGATCATCACAAAGTTGAAGCCATAAAATGGCAAGATTGTGTGACAATTATGACAATGATAATGGAGAATGTGGTGTTTCACTTAGGCCATCAAATATAAGAGTTGGGAGTGAGGCATTCCAAAGAAACAATGTAGCCAAAACTAAAGTTTAAATAAATGGAATATGTTTGAAAGAGCAAGACAGATGATGCACAAAACGTTGATACATATGTAGTTGGTGGCACTGTTGATGTCAAAAATGTCAATGATGTTGTTGGGAAGAGGAGGTGATGAATTTTCCGAGGCAGAGGATGGAATTTTACAGTCACCCATTGATACAACTGATGACAATCTAGGTATGTGCCTACAATTCTGAGAGGGTAGCAAATATTCCAACAAAATGGAGTTGTCACCAAATAGGGGGGTCTAGAAGTCCTAAAAACCTGGAATGTAGAAGTGGAAGGTTGCAAGGAAAACGATTATAATGAATATCATGAAAATTTTACCTTCTGTTATATGGACATTAACTATGTCAACTTCCAGTGTTTCTCAAAGTCCAAAGAAATTTTTGAAAGGGGTGATAAGAAGATGAAAATGCAAAGTTGTAGTGTATATCAATTGTGTAAATTTAGGCATTGTAAACAGAAGTATGGTCTAGACGGTATGACAGGAAAAATTCCACTGGTTGATGGTAAAAATTTTAAACAACAGTAGGTGAATTATTTATGGAGAGTAATAAAAGTTAATTCTTGGTTTTAAACATGTAATTTAGCAATTTAACAAAACAATTAAAACAAAATTTTTTAATAATTTAACAAAAATTAGAACAATTTAACAAAAAAAAATATTCATAGTTATAAATGAAATTTTGAACAACAAAATAATAGATTTTAATTGTAATTATTTTTTGAATTTCAGAGTTATTTTTTATTTTTTTCTGTCAAAAATTAAAATTGGAAGAACAATGTGGCTTGGCATGGCACTGACTTATCTGGAATTTTCATTCTGTACACTAAATCTCTTTATCTGATATCTACCTTTTTTTAAAGTTTTTCAATAGAATATATCATATAAAATATCATCATATTATTGATGATCATCCAAGTTCCCGAGTATTTTTATTATAGCTATAGTTTTTTTCTAAGACATGTGTCAACTCAAGGCTAATTACAGGTTAAATTACATATCTCCCTCATACTAAGTTTTAAAATGAGCCTCTCAACTCAATAATGCTACACTTGGCTTGAATACTTCTCAACTTGGTGACTAGAAGGATGCAAAAACATAACAAGGTACCAAAATTCATTGGTTTGTTAGTGGATTATGTTGTTTAAGTCAACACTAGTGGGGTAATTATTCGACTTTGTCCATTACAAGCACAATTGAACCTATTGGACGAAGGCCTATCAATTTAGTAGGTAGTCAAAATTTTCAATTGCAAGCACAATCGACCCTGTAAAGTGAAGGTTATTGATTCAGTGACTGGTAGAATTTTCATTACATTGTGATATCAATTTTTCAACCAATGAAATGATAAAATTATGCAAACTGTTATAGAGTCTAGAAATCTATAGACTCTAAGTTCTTATATAATGATGTAGGAATGGAATTTAGAAAAAAAATATTTAACTTCAGGAAAACATATGTCCATTGTCCATTGATCAAGTATTTCAAAGGAAGACAAAAACACTCTTTTGGAAAGGTAGTTTTATGTAGATTTTAAAATATTTTAGGAATCTCATAAATATTAAATTTTTTTTGACTATTTATGTAACTTCACTTGTACATCAAAATTTTTAAATATTCTAGAATTTAGAATAAATTACATAAATACTAAACAAACTATCCTTATGTATGACCATCAAGATAATTTGAATTCCTACCACATTTTTGTTTCATTATTTTTTAGGAGGCTTGACAACTAAATTACTACATCACATGTACATCTACCTGTACTGCCATAAAGATCATACACTAATTTTGGATTTTTCTATGTCATATGACATGTTATTTAGAAAACACTTTTTCATGATAATTTCAGAGCAATGTCATATTGGTTGCATAATGTTTGTGTTTTCCTATAATCTCTTAATAAAGCACCTAGGTTTCAGTGGTTTAGACCTTGGTGCTTTAAAAAAGTAACGATGGTGCTACATGATTTTTAACGAACATTGTGCATGCATATTATAAAAGTGTGCGGGATATATTTGTCAGTAACCTCAATTTCATCTCATGCTTATATATGATATTATGCCATACATAGTGGAACTGCACTCTTTAGCCACTATATTTTCTATGCTATGATCAATATGATCTATATGGAATATATATACAACTGTGTATGGCTTGTATGTGGGATATATGTATGCTGCTGCTATGGGAAATGACTGGCTATGACCACCTTGAGGCTGTGATTTTCTATAGCTATGACCAGAGTTTATAGCTATGATGGCTTAACTCAATTTTGGGTATGATTGAATCGGGTCCCTCTCTCACTGTATGTCAGAAACTTGTAATACTTTAGTTTATGGAATGGGTGATTCGAGAATAGGTGGAAAATAATAAGTGTGTGCCATATATTTGCGGTAATTCGAGAGTCTATTATTTTAATCTAACAATTTAACTTAACAATTTAACAATTTAATAGAATAATTAAAACAAAAACAATGTAACAATTTAACAAAAAATCAGAACAATTTAAAAAAAACAAATATGCATACATATAATGAAATTTTTGAACAATAGAATAATAGACTTTAATTCTAATTTTTTTTTGAATTGCACGGTTAATTTTGATTTTTTTCTGTCAAAAATTTAAAATAAATAGTGTGGCTTGGCATGGGACTGACTTACCTGGAACCAAGATGAGGAGATGAGGTCGAGCACAGCGAGGATGCAGAGAAGACGACGAGGAGACAAGGACGAACACGCCAAATGAGCACACCAAGGACACAAGAAGACAATGAGGAGACAGGGATGAGCACATAGAGCAAACCCCAGGAATCCTGCAAAACTGGAAAACACTACAAAAAATGAAATTAGCATAACATACAGAAAAAAGCAGAAAAAAAAGCCAAAAACATACCTCCCAACGCTCTCCAATATTCATGCAATGCTACACCTCCCATTGCTCTCCAACGGTCATGCAACAAAAGATTATTGACAACCTTCTTGTGTTCTGAGGGCCACTATATTTATATGAACAAAGTTTGGACAAACTTTTAGTTTGACCAAAATTTTAACGCTGGTTTTTCCGCCTCCAGCAAAAAATCTGATTACCATTGTCGTCAACATAAACAATGAAATAAGTTCAATTAACGACGGAAATTTTTTTGCCGAATTAATTTCAAAATTTCGACCGAACTTTTGGGAGAGTGAAATTTTCAAGCGTGTTTCTCAAGAAAGTGGAACTCAAATTGATACAGTCACCCATTATCATCATATAATTTTACTCATCCATTTATATATTATTTATTTATCTTAATGTATATCTTTATTTTCCAAATAATATGGACATCCATGTTTGGTTTCCACATTTGGTATCACAATTACTTTTATAATCCCAATGTTTGTGTATTCTTTTATTAGATCCAAGTTTTGATATGAAATTATCAATTAGAGTTTCTTTAATTTTAGCATGACAATGACCATAAATTGACCCTTAGCCATTTAAATTTTAGTCAAGAAAGAAAAAACTTAATTACAAGAAATTATGAATATAAATATAAAAAAATAGAAGGGAACTACTTAATAGTTCTATAGTCATACGATACATCCACTTACTACCATATATTTGAATTTCTTGGGCCACACACTAGCTACTAGTTAGTTATCCTTAAATCAATCATACACCATTGCCATGAATTTTGTACGAATTTGTAAATTCCCAACCACCATATAACCCCATTAATTAATTTTTTCAACTATACAATCATCGGATCATGCTTGTACAAACGTCAAATTACCATTTTTTCTTATTTCATACAGGAGCCACTAATCTCCTTCCATAGTCACCCTACCATCAAAACCATCATCATACACTCGATATACATCTACCTAAATTCAAAGATACAATTTTCCATGTTTGTTCATCATTGTACATAGACAATTGCCATTTTCCATTAACATTATAAACATAGAATCCATCACGCTATCACTTGTACAATTTATTGTATACAAATATTTTTTCTCACTCTTTGTAATCCTTAGTGTTGGGTATGTGTTATATTATTTCCATGACTAGCCCCACGCGCTGTACGTTGCGTTGGGCGCAGCAGGGGGGGTCACAAGGGGGGATGGGGCGAAATTTGTTTTTGGTGTGTGGACCCACTCATAGGTGTACCCGCCCATGTTTTGTGCATGAGTTTGCACATGGTTTTGGGGTACGATGGTTTTCGGCCCTTGGTATTTTGTAGATCCGGTCAAGGGAACTACGGTTATGTTCTAATCCAGGGTTAATGGATCGGGGTTTATGCATGCTTCGGCATGTATATATATGTGTTTTAACACTAAAAGTAAAATAATGAAAAATCAAGCTGGTCGTCCCGATTTGGGATCTAGGGGAAAATATCTGTGTTTATCTGTTTTATGTTTTATGCTCTCGCTATTGTTTATTTTCCATTATAAGATTCGTGTGTAGATCATTTATGTTCAAGGTTAAAACATACATTTGGTATCAGAGCTATTTTGGCTTCAAGGGGACGCATTTGCTGCTGAGGGTTTTTTGCTCGAGCCTGAGGTAGACCCTGTTCAGTGGGAGATCTGCGCGATCGATTCTTGCGGTGAAAGAAGATGGCGAGCGGTGGAAAGATAGAGATCGAGAAATTTAATGGTTAGTGTTTTGAGTTGTGGAAGCTCAAGATGGAGGATCTGCTGGTGGATAAATATTATTGGATCGTGGCAGATCCAGGTACTAAACCAACGACAATGTCAGATGAAGACTGGAAGAAACTGGATCGGAAGGCTAAGAGCACAATACGGTTTTGTGTCTCAGATTCAGTATTGTTGAATGTATCTGGGGAAGCTATGACAAAGAATTTATGGGAAAAACTTGGGACTTTTTACCAATCTAAGTCTCTGGTGAATAAGTTGTTCCTGCGGAAAAAGCTGTATAACCTGAGGATGAAGGATGGAGACTCGGTGACAGAGCATCTGAACGTCTTCAATAATGTGGTAAGTCAGCTATCATCTGTTGTTATTAAAATCTCAGATGAAGATAAGTGCATCATTTTGTTGTGTTCTCTACTAGACTCGTGGGATAGTCTGGTTATTGCAATAGGTAGCGATACAAATACCTTGAATTTTGATGACATTGTCTCAGCCTTGCTGTCGGAGGAAATGAGACGGAGAAATATGGAGGGCCAGAATGGAGATGCCTTATCTGTACAAGGAAGGTCCCAAAACAGAAACAAGAATAAGGTTTCAAGTGGGAGATCCAAATCTAGGGGAGATCTAAATCTCCTGGAAAGTTTGTAAAGGTATGCTGGAAATGCGGAAAGGAAGGGCACTACAAAAAGGACTGCAGATCTAAAGCTCCTGAGAAAGGAAAGGGATCCGATGATGCTCCTTCTGCAGAGGAAAAAACCACCTCGGATGAAGGTGGGGATGTGTATTTGGATTCTTCTTCAAATACACATGTAGATCATGAGTCATGGTTGATTGACTCAGGTGTATCCTTTCACTTCACTCCCCATAGGGAGTGGTTCTGCGAGTATGAGAAATATGATGGTGATGTCTTCCTAGGGGATGATAGGAAGGCCAAAATCATCGGACGTGGAAAGGTCAAGTTGAAGCTACAAGGTGGAAGGATTAGAACACTTCCTGGTGTTCTGCATATTCCTGCATTGGCCAGAAATCTGATTTCTGTAAGAAAGATGGATGATGCAGGTGTAAAAACAGTGTTCGAGAAAGATGCCTGCAAGATGGTTCGGGGAGCACTGGTATTAATGCGGGGAGTTCAGACTGGAACTCTGTACAAGCTACAAGGTAGCACTGTTATTGATGGGTGTAACAGTTATCTGGTTCCTAAAAATGGAGCGGAAAGCTTAGCTGTCTCTGGAGAAAAGACCATGCTATGGCATCAAAGGCTTGGACATATTGGAGAGAAGGGCCTTCGGATACTACATAGAAACGGTATGGTAGAAGGTATGTCTAATTGCTCTCTGGATTTCGATTTCTGTGAAACATTGTGTATATGGGAAGCAGAATCGGGTGAGTTTTCCTTCTGGTGCTAAGAGGGTGAACAAGATATTAGAACTTGTGCACAGTGATGTGTTTGGGCCTGTGTCAGTTCCATCACTGGGAAAGTCTGTGTACTATGTTTCATTCATAGATGACTTCTCAAGGTATACATGGATATATTTCTTGAGGAAGAAATCTGAAGTCTTTGACAAATTTAAAGAATTTAAGGCTCTGGTGGAAAACCAGACAGAGAAGAAGATAAAGGCATTGAGGACTGATAATGGTGGGGAGTTCTGCAAGAAGGAATTTGAAGAGTTCTGTAAGAAGTGTGGTATAGCACGGCAGAAGACTACTCCATACACACCTCAGCAAAATGGAGTTGCAGAAAGAATGAACAGAACACTGATGGAAAAGGCAAGAAGCATGCTCAATGGTACCGGGTTAGGACAAGAATTCTGGGCAGAGGCAGTGGAGACTGCATGTTACTTAGTTAACAGATCACCTTCATCAGCGTTGGAGGATAAGACTTCACATGAGGTATGGACTGGTAAGAAACCCTCTCTTTCACATCTAAGGGTATTTGGATGTGATGCATATGTACATGTTCCAAAGGAGAAAAAGACCAAGTTGGATAATAAATCTGAAAGGTGCATCTTTATTGGGTATAAGGATGGTTTAAAGGGTTACAAGCTTTGGAACCCAGAAACAAGGAAGGTTGTGTGCAGTCGAGATGTGGTGTTTAGAGAGGTGAAAGATGTTGTTACACATGAAGTACTACAAAAGGAACCTGAGAAGATAGAGTTTGAACTAAAGGAGGATGAATCAGACTCTACAACAGAAGAAGACTTAGAAGAGGAAGAGCCACAAACTCCAGCTTTGAGAAGATTAGTTCGGGAAAGAAGGCAACCAGAAAGGTATAGTCCATCTGCTTTCTGTTCAGGTTTTGCCTTAACTATCACTGATGATGATCCTAGAACTGTCAGGGAGGTAGTAGATTCAGAGGATGGAAAACTCTGGAAGGAGGCCATGGTTGATGAAATGGCATCCTTGCATAAAAATGAGGCATGGGATTTGTGGAGTTTCCGGCTGAAGGAAGCCCATCCTGGAGAAAATGGGTTTAAGAAGAAGATGAATGTAGAAGGCAAGGTGGAGAAATACAAAGCTCGGTTGGTAGAAAAAGGTTATTCCCAGGTGCCGGGAATTGATTTTGGTGATATTTTTCTCCTGTTGCCAAAGTTACTTCTATTAGATTACTTTTATCTGTTGCTGCTGCATTTGATTTTGAGATAGAACAGATGGATGTGAAGACAACATTTCTTCACGGGGATCTAGAAAAGGAGATCTACATGAAGCAACCTGAAGGCTTTATGGTGAAGGGTAAGAAAGAACTGGTATGCAAGTTGAAGAAGTCTCTGTATGGGTTAAAACAGTCACCAAGGATGTGGTATCAGAAATTTGATACCTATATACGGGGACTTGGCTTCACCAGAAGCAAGGAGGATCACCGTGTTTATTTTAAATTAATTGGTGACCGTGTTATCTATTTGGTCTTATATGTGGATGATATGTTGTTGATTGGAAATGACAAAGAAATTATCCAAGATTTGAAGACCCAACTGTTCTCCAAATTCGACATGAAGGATCTTGGTGCTGCAAACTATATTATGGGCATGGAAATTAAGAGAGATCGGGCAAAGAGGAAGCTCTGGTTAAACCAGAGGAAGTATGTCGAGACTATATTGCAGAGGTTCAATATGCAGGATAGTAAACCGGTGAATGTTCCTATTCCTGTAGGTGTAAAGCTATCTGCTGAACAGTGTCCCAAGACACAAGAAGAAGAGGAGGATATGTCCTATGTTCCATATGCAAGTGCAGTGGGTAGCCTGATGTATGCAATGGTCTGTACTAGACCAGACATTGCACATGCAGTGGGAGTATTGAGCAGGTTTATGTCAAACCCAAGGAAGGAGCATTGGACAATAGTGAAGCGGGTTTTCAGATATTTACGTGGCACTAGTGATTATGGCTTATGCTACCAGGGAAGACCAGGATTGGAAAGAATGTTGGACATTCGTGGTTTTGTTGATGCAGACTGGGCTGGAGATCTGGACCAAAGAAGATCTACAAGTGGGTATGTATTTAGCCTATTTGGAGGTGCAGTCAGTTGGATGAGTAAAAGACAGTCTGTAGTGGCGCTTTCAACTACAGAGGCAGAATACATAGCAGCCACTCATGCAAGCAAGGAAGCAGTTTGGTTGCAGTGATTGTGTTCAAGTATGGGGTTGGTACAGCAAGCTATAAGGATAGACTGTGATAGCCAAAGTGAAATTTTCTTGGCTAAGAACCCTGCTTACCATTCAAATACAAAGCACATTGATGTTCAATATCACTTTGTTAGAGATATGGTTGAGGCTAAAAGGGTGTTGCTGGTAAAGGTGGACACTTTGAAGAATGTTGCAGATGCATTTACGAAGTCTGTGAGCACTCAGAAGTTCTCTTGGTGTAGAGAAACAATGGGTGTTGAATAATTGGCCCAATTATTAAGCTCTCCTGTGGCCCCCTGTGGAAATAAAACAACAAGTGGGAGAATTTTGGGTATGTGTTATATTATCTCCACGACTAGCCCCACGCACTGTACGTTGCTCTGGGCGTATCATGGGGGGTAAAAAGGGGGGAGGCAGCACCCCGGTGAAATTTTTTTTGGTGTGCGGACCCACCCATGTTTTGTGCATGAGTTTGCACATGGTTTTGGGGTACGATGGTTTTCAGCCCCTAGTATTTTGTAGATCCGGTCAAGGGAACTATGGTTATGTTCTAATCCAGGGTTAATGGATTGGGGTTTATGTATGCTTCGTCATGTATATATATATGTTGTAACACTAAAAGGAAAATAATGAAAAATCAAGATGGTCGCCCTGATTTGGGATCCAAGGGAAAATCTCTGTGTTTATCTGTTTTATGTTTTATGCTCTCGCTATTGTTTATTTTCTATTATAAGATTTGTGTGTAGATAATTTTTGTTCAGGGTTAAAACCTACACTTAGGAAATTGCAAAGGAACTCAATCAGATGATCATAACCAAAAAAATAATTGATATGTTCTATTGAACTATAAGGTCACTTACTAAATGATCCAGATTGATGAAGAAATGAAATGAAATATATATTTGAACAAAACACGAAGATATAAAAAAACATAACTTCAATTAATATATAGAAAATGTTGAAATTTTTTTACATGCATAATGAAAGAAATGTATCGTAGGTGATGGTAATTAACTCTAAGAAGAGATGTGATGGCTACATGCCTTCTGAACAGTGTTACAATGAGGCCCTGATGCATTTTCATCATGAATAAATAATAAGAAACTATAAACATCAAAAAACCTAACCCTAGGAGATGAAGCACCAAAAGCTTATGGGCCCTGACGTGGTTAGTCAAAACATCGACTTCCAAAGGTTGTAACTTTGGCATGCGATATTTATTTGGAATGCATGATAGCCTGTTAGAAAGGCTTATCCAAGGAAAACAAATTTGACTACAAATGTCAACCCTCAACTTACATTTTCCCATTTATCTAGAAAAATAATTCGTTTACGGCCTCAAAATGCATCTAGAAGTTCAAAACCCAAAAATTTCCAAACATAGACAACTACCAAAATAAGAAATTACATTGAAAAATATGAAACTGATAGGAAACAATGTTTGGTGTCGAAGTGGAATTAGTGGGTGGCCACCAATATTCAATTAAACCAGTCTTCCCCCCTTAGGAAGCAATGGTCCCCATTTCATTAAGTGCCTCCATGAGATTGGTAAACTTATGTTGAACTAGGTCCCTAGTGAGCCACTTGCCGTGGTGTAGGAGTTGGATGGATTTGACAACCTAATATAGATAGATCCTCTCTTTATGAGTGTTCTTAATATATGTATCCATTATTCAATCAGTTGTGGGTTTTTCAATGCAATCTGGGTTGATCATTGTTGGTTCCAACTTCTCAAAAATGTTTGATGTGTCAAAAAATGGTGTGAAGTATGATTGAAGGTAGTCCACATTGAATATGGGGTGCAGTACAATGAATGGGGGATAATTAGCTCAAAACAATTGTCACCCACATCCTTGGTGTTGGTGTCAATATCGTATCAAAGAGTTCAAAGTGTTTGATGGGATCTAACAAAGAATTCCTTTTGCAAATGCAACCAAATCTTGTCACCCACCTAAAAAATGTGGTAGCCAATGTTGATTATGACATTTTTTGTACTTGGTAATATCTTTATCCAAGATATCATGAAGCTAATTTAAATTTTTTTGAACGTGTTTAATAAATTGGAGGAATTTATCAACATAAAAATGAAAATGTGCAAATTATGTTTGTTTAGTTACAAAAGGAATTACAACATCAATGGGACACAATGGTTGAAATATCAAGCCCACCTAAAACTGGATATGTCCAGTTTAGTTTAGAGAGCTTTTGTTGTAGATATGTTGCACATAGGGGAGACTCTCATCTCATGTTCATTGATGCTTATAGTTTTAAATGTAGAGTATGTTCAATAACATATTATGATGAACTTTGTCTAACCATTGGTCTGGGGGTGGAAGGAAGTCAAATTTGTGAGCTTAATGTCTAACAATTACCAAAGGATCAATTAGAATGTTCTTAGGAACCTACTATCCAAATCTGATATAATGGTCTACGAGATCCCAAAATGTACCCACACTCATTTGAAGAAGAAATTGGTAGTGACTTCAACTATGATACTCTTCTTGTAGGAAACCGACATGGCTATCTTAGAAAATGTATTGATGACCGCAAACAAATAATCATAACCATTCTTGGTTGAAGGAAGGTCAGACATATAGTCCATGGAGATGGATTCCCAAGGCTAACTAGGAGTAGGCACAGGGGTGTACAAGCCGGACTTCTTAATGGTTGGCTTGGCGATGACACATTATGTGTAGGATTCGACATATTTTCCAACATCTTGTTGGAGTTTTGAAAAATTAAAATACTTCATAGTACTTCCACCATCTTCGCCATGCCAAGGTGTCTTGTGCCATGTGTTAAGCCCTATAATTGCCTTCTCTTTTACAAACATTCACTTCATTTCATCATTCTTTTATCACTTCATAAGCCTAAAATTAGTGAAGAATTATTAGGATTGCTTAAAGGTTACATGCAATTGATTAACATGTTTATTTCCATGGTTTTTTTTGTTTTAATAATTTTGTGTAGTATAGCTACATAATACAGACGTTCCGTAGCTGATCAGGCGTTCCACAACTATTTTTGTGGTTGAATATGTTCCAGGTGTCAGTTGGAGGATTGGGCCACATGGGTGTTTCTAGAATGATGCCTACATGGATTCTATCCTACTCACTCAGTCCAGATCAACAGAAAAATGTGCCTAAACTCATGGTCAAAGGTGGAGTCAAACTATGTTATCCAAATGCAGTAGGACTCTTGATTTGAGTCGAGGAGTCCTATTACAAGTCTAAATTCGAATTAGGAAGAGTCCAACAGTCCTATTTCAAGTATAATTTGAATTAGCCACCTGTAGCAAGTATATCTCATAATCAGTTATGTATTTTCCCTTTAAATATTGGTTGTACAAGACCAAAAAGACAGTTCAGAAAAAGTATAGTACAGTTCAGATTTACAGTGATACTCTGTTTTTAAATGTTGTTTTAATAAAGGAGATTAGCCTCTGATGTTGTACTAAAGACAACCTTGAGGAGTTAAAGATTTTTATGCCAAATTGATAGCAGAGGGCCCCTATTATCCAAGGAGGCTTCTACATGCTTTCTAGATAAGTAGCTTTGAATTCTATTTTGTTATAGTTCTTACTTAGACCGTTTTTTGAGTTTATATCTTTCAGTATCATGTCTTACATTGTTTGTTTAAATAAAATATCCTCATGATGTTATAGTTAGCTTTTTCTCAAAGTTTTTCCAACATATCTCTATTCAATGAATGGATTTAATTGTAACATCCTTAGTTACAAGCACTTTGGTTTTTTGTCATTTAGATTAAGAAGATCCTCATTATTCTACAGCCATTCCTTTTCTTAAGCTTTTCCAACATATCACTATTATATGAATGAGATTTGGTTGTCCTATGTTGAGTTATTATCACTTCCTGTTCTGCAATTAGATAGAAAATCCTCATATTATTACAAATAGTATTTTTCTCAAAACTGTTCCAATAAATCTCTAAATCACAGAGAAGACTTAGTTGTAATGTTGTGGGTTACTTCTTTCTTGTTGTTTAGAAGATCCTTATCACATTATGTCTAAATCGACTTTAATAAAATCTTCCAATAAATCTCTAGCTGATGAACGAGATCTAGTTGTAATGTCATAAGTAGTTTCAAATATTCATAGGAGATCCTTAGCATATTGTAGCAATCTTCTTCTCAAGCTATTCCAAAATACCGCTATCATATGAATAAGATTGCACTATAATATTCTAAGTTGTTGTCTGTTTTTAGGAAGATCCTCATCACATTGGAGTTTAACCTCTTTCACAAATTATTCCAACAAACCTCTAACTAAATGGATCAGGTTGAATTATAATGTTTTGAGTTACCTTTCATGTTCATTTTCAAGCTATAACAACCATGGATTAGGATACTATGTTTTTCATCATTTTCCTAATTAGGAACAGAATTTACAACTAAACTCTGTTTTGAGTCTAAGGTTTCCTTTTATTTTCTTTTTGACATAGATTTGATTTCATCTTCTAAACATAGAGTAGCATACTAAGTACTAAAAAGACAAAACCCCCAAAAAAAATAAGAAAAACACATACAACGAAGTAAGGAAAATGTCTCTTAGGCACATATAGTGCACCACACTTCATCAAAGTTACAAGCCCTGGTTGATAATTAATGGAAGCAATTTAGGAACACTAAATTGACTAAACATTTTGGCGCTGTTGCTGGGGAAGTGTAACTAGGTAACCTTATTTATTACATCCAAAAAAAAAAAAAACTTCAATCACCTACCACACCCACTATATCATGTGGTGCAGTAAGAGCCACACATTCACATCATGAATTCATATTTTTGCAGGTAGAAGAAGAGGTGACAAAGGAGGTTGAAGAAATGGATGGAGATGATGACAATGAGGAAGATCCTTTTGGATTTCCCATTCAAGAAACTGATATCAATGTTCAAATGAAGAACATCCATCCATATGTACTTCCTAACTTCAAAGGTATGAGATCAGAAGACCCGAAAACCTTTCTTTTTGAATTTGAAATAATTTGTAGATATTATGGCTACTCATTGCACATTCAAAAATTGAATTTGTTTCCAGCAACATTGAAGGATAGAGCTCTTAGATGGTTCATGACTTTAGGAACAAATTCTATAAGGACATGGGATGATATGAAAAGAGTATTTTTTGGAAAAATATGAAGGTTATTGCATGCACCATGACCTTAGAAATGAAGTCTTTAAGATGAACCAAAAAGAGGATGAAAGCCTAGAAGATTAAGTGGAGAGATTTACTTATAATATCAAAAGATTTAAATTGCATAATTTAGTATCAGATGCATTAAAAACTCTCCTACTAAATTCTATAAAGGATGAATGGATTGATCTTCTTAATCTTGTGGGAAAAGGAGATGTCTATCGATTGTCATTTCAAGAAATTTGTGAACTATGCAAGAACATATCAAGAGGAAAAGAAAAGTGTGTGAAATCCCCTCAAGATCCATTTATGGCAAGAGTAAGTAAGTCAGCATCAGGATTGGTAAGTCAAACTGAACCTAAAAATTTGCTAAACATTCTTGGTAATTTAAATGAAGAAATTGACATGCTAAGAATGAAAAACAAGAAAAAAGTTGCTTCATTTATATTTTGCCTTAAATGTAGAAAGAAACATGCTTTGCATGAATGTCCACTTGATAACATTAAAATGTGTAAAATTTGTGCAGGATCACATACTACTGAAGATTTCCCATCATTACCAGGGTTGAAGGAAATTTACCAAAAGGATAAAGGAGCAAATCAAGCACAAGAGCAACTTTGTTATGTAGCTCCAAGAGGACTATGGCAGCCTCATCAACCCAATACGATGCAATATCCTTATGCACAGTTTCAAGGTTATGCACAACAATCTCAAGGTAATTGGAAAACACCCTTGCCTTGGAAACCTTGGGAATCTCAATCCCAACCTCAAAACCAACCTTGGAAACCTTGGCCATCTCAATCCTAACCTCAAAACCAATCTTGGCAAAAAAGTTGGCAAAGGCCCTACAAAAGAAATCCACCATATCCTCAATGTTTTACTCTCTATCCTCAATACCATCATCAATGTTATCCATACCATTTACCTCCACCACAACATAAATATCACCCTCATTTGACCTCAATTCAACCTTTCCCATTATCATCCACACAAGCATCCCAAAGATCCATTCCCACTCCACTACATGCACAACCATTTCATATCCCCAACAATAAAACACATCAGTCAACTTACAGTTTTGAGGTATTGCAAAATGATTCACCAGCTATCATTGAAGAACAACGACTAGAAGAAGAAGATTCAGATAAGGTCCAAGAATCATGGATGTCTATTGTTAAAGAGAATATATTGGAACCAGAGATTGAAAAGTCTCATGCATGCCTATCACTAGATTCTATGAATGAAGATCACATCTTCGAAGACTTGCATTGCATGATAAAGGAAAGACAAGGAAGACAAGATTACATTGAATCTTGGTTCAAGTCAGTCATCGGATCCCAATGCTCAATTATTCAATATCTTCTAACATCATTTAAATCAAGACAGTTGGTATCTCATATACTAGTACATATCAAAGAGTATCTTTCAAACCTGCATATGAGTTTCTCTATCTTCTTGTTACAAACATGGTTCCATTGGAAGTATTCATATACTTGAATAAAATTTTCTTTTACAAGTAGAGTAGGACATATATAAAAAAAAAGAGAGTAAAGAGAAAAAATAAAGTCCTATTGTGAAAACCAGCTTGCGAGTGCAATTGGACATGAGATTTGCTTGAAAAGCAGGCAACTGGCAAGCAAAGTTCACAATAAGTTTTGCAATTTCAAGACGGTTTCAATCTTTTATGCTTCTTCAAATCATTTTTTTGTTCTATGCTCGAGTTGGATGATGTGGAATTCCTTAAGGTTCACCTTCTAACAGATCTTGTCCCATCGAACTTAAAAATTTATCTGGGATCAAGATCAGAGATTATTTGGAGTGCCTTGGAGCCTGCATACATCAATGGAAAGCTTCGTCATTGATAACAATGGGAATACAACAATGTCTCTTGATTGTCAAATGTTGTAGGCGACTCAACTTCGACACATTCATTCGTCCCTGTCAAGATGCATTGAGGTACCTTGACACTCATTTACATTATCAGTGAGCTGTCTCGCATTGGTTAACGATTTTCATTATTGATCAGTAATCCAATGATTTCTTCCCATGCTCGACATCGACACATTCATTCATATGGTAAGAATTGTACCATGAATTTTGGCTTCGATGAAGACTAATAGTTTTATGGAATAAACAAAAACTTGCAGTAGTACATTTTATTAGTTTCTTGTAGTAGCATGTTCATCTTTTTTTCGATTCAACAACAACTGCGAAAAGTGGCAGTTTCTGCAGCTATTGTTGTAGCAGCCTGTTTCAGTTTTTGCAAATATTTTTCAAAAGGCAGTTTTGGTGCAAATATTGCAAGAGATTGGAGTAGAAATAAAAAATTATAAACTTCCGGGTTTTCTCAAAATATGATAAATTGAGTACAACTTGGATAGAATTAAAAAATAAGCAATTTTGAAGGACAATTCAGATGGGTTTCTAAGGCAGATTTTCATTTTTCAGCATTATGGACAGATTAGGACATATTTCAGTATTTTTGCACAGCAGCACCTTTTCTTCATCAAAATGAAAATTTGAAAGCATGTGCCAGAATAAAAGGTAAAAATACACAGTTTCCCTTTTTAATCACTCAATTCGGCCTTAAAATGAGTTCGTAGCATATTTTTTTTGTTGCAACATTGGGCAGAATGAAGGGTGAAACATGGTAGAAATTGATTTTATCATAACTTTCAAACCGTGCATCCGTTGGTCCTGAAATTTTTATGGTAAATGCATTGAGGTAGGGTAAATAAACACAAAAAATTTCAGAAAATTTTAGTGTGCATTCTTCAAGAAATTTTCCACTTTCTCCTACAGAAATTTCTCGTTTTTCGGGAGATTTGTTCAACCAATGACTGAGATTTTTTGTCGGAAGATGCATAATAATAATGGTAAAAAGCTCAGAACAATTCAGGGAAGTATGATGTACCATTTGAGAGAAATTGCAAAATTCATTTCATTTTACAATTCCACTCCATCTCACTCCACTTTCACTCCATCTCATGCCACTTTCATTCCATTTCACAAGTCATATTCCACTTTCACTCCATTTCATTTCACATCAATATTCCATAGCCATGCTTCATTTATGTTTATAGATTGCATGCTGCAGCCACATCTTATTCAACATTTCTGACACAATTGTACAACCTACAAAAAGATGATGATTACAGGAAATTGAAGGATTCTGTTTTGAAGACCAACATACTAAAAGAGGACCAAAGGAACAGCATCAAGCACAAAAATTAACAAGGTCAAAATTCTAAGGTAAATTGTGAAAATTATTTTAATAGAAAAAAAGTTAAAACATGAAATAGATACAATGTGTATAATCATATGTTTCCTAAACAACTTATCATTCGAATTGATTAACATATCTTGGCCATATCCCTTATCCAAAATTCCATAACGTTCCTCATTAAAACCTTGATTAATGACTAACAGTCATAATCACAAACGTAACCTACTAGTCCACATCTCCTTAAGATTGTATCATTCACTTATTTCACCACAAGTTCATCATAAATTCTCCATCATATTCGTAGCCACTTCATTTTCCCTCATAGCTTAATTACCTCCATACATTCACCTCCATTACACTTTGCAACCAATTTATCTTTAAGCATAGGAAAGTAAATATGAAGGGGAAGATACTCATCACAGGTGAAGAATGGGTCTAATTGTCAGGATAGAGCCAATAGGAGTCAAGTATCTGGAGGGATATCCACAAGTCAGGGAGCTACTACAGCAAGCAGGATGGTTGAATTTTATAGAAAAAAATTGATGGCTTCCATAAGGAGATTACAAAATCATCTGCTAGATCTTTTGATGGAGCAGAAGTAGAGATTGGAGACATCAAATTCACAATAACAGAATCATTTTTGGATAAGACAACAGGACTCCCAAGGCAAGGAGAATGGTGTTTCAAGAATAAGGAGTTTCATAATGAGTCTTGGAAACAAATATTGAAGAATCCAGGTATGGAAATTACAATATTTAGAAAGGGAATTCTGAGCACAGCTTTAAAAAGTAAATGGAGAAACATGTTATTAATTTTGTAAAAAATTATAACATGTGAAGGTAGATTCGATACAATGTATGTTTACCATATTAGGCTGTTAACGAATTTCTTAGATGATGGAGAGATAAATATACCTTTCTTTTTACTCAATAGCTTGAAAAGAATGGCTTCAAATGTTCAAAAGAGGGTTCAATTTCTAGAAACTACTCTCCACCACCACGGCTTAGTAAAAATGCTGATTGAATTCCACTTGAAGAAAATAGGAGATAATTGGGAAGAGTTTACTTAAAGAAATCATTTTCAAGACCGAGAAGAAACATCATCTAAAGAAGAAAATGTTAGGAGAAGTAGAAGAAGAAAAACTGATAAAGTTGTTGAAAATAAACATGATACACCATCACAAGAAGAGAATGAAGAATTGATTTCTGAAAATTTGACAGAGATTAGAAAACAGATTAGGGTCAAAATAAAAGAGAAGATAACAAGTGAATATACTGATGAAGAAAATGAAAATCCGCCAAAGTTAAGGAGAAGTTCTAGACTCAAAGAAATAATGAAAAAGACATTGGTTAAGGAAACAAAAATTATAAATTTTGAAGATGAAGAAACTCCGGTTCAAACACTAGTTGATAGATCTCCTTTACATCTGTTTGAAGAAGACCCTAACAGAGGAACTTCTGATATAGACCCAGCTCAACAATAGATTTATGATTATGTGGAATCTTTGGAAAGAAAGGCCTCAGAGAATCAAGAAAGATCCCTTAATCCACAATAACCTCCAATAGAAGCCCTGAAGAAAGATAATTATGAATTGGAGATATTGAACAGACACATTAAGAATGAGAATGAAATCTTGAGAAAACAAGTTAAATTGAAGAATGCTATGAATAATAATCTCACTCTGCAAATGGGGACACTGCACAAAGAAAACAAGAAGCTAAAGAAGAGGAATAAGAAATTGAACAGAGCCCTCATAAATCTCAGGTTTAAATTACTCATGAAGAAACCCAGAATGACACTAACTAGAAAAATAAGCAGAAAGATAAGATTGGATGTTCTAACAGAGGTTTCAGAGCACATGGGATAAGTTCTGATGAAATTGCATGAGGACATGCAATAGTTTTGCAGTGGGGGTATGTTGAGCCCTAGAATTGCCTTCTCTTTTACAAACCTTTACTTCATTTCATCATTCTTTTATCACTTCATAAGCCTAAAATCAATGAAGAATGATTAGGATTTCTTAAAGGTTACATGCAATTGATTAACATGTTTTATTTTCATGGTTTTTGTTGTTTTAATAATTTTGTGTAGTATAGCTATAGAATACAGACATTCCGTAGCCGATCAGGGATTTCGTAGCTATTTTGTGGTTGAATATGTTCTAGGTGTCAGTTGGAGGATTGGGCCACATGGGTGTTTCTAGAATGATGCCTACATGGATTCTATCCTGCTCACTCAGTTCAGATCAACAAAAAAACGTGCCTAAACTCATGGTCAAAGGTGGAGTCAAACTATGTTATCCAAATGCAGTAGGACTCTTGATTTGAGTCTAGGAGTCCTATTACAAGTCTAAATTCGAATTAGGAAGAGTCCAACAGTCCTATTGCAAGTCTAATTCGAATTAGCCACCTGTAGCAAGTAAATATCATAATCAGTTATGTATTTTCCCTTTAAATATTGATTGTACAAGACCAAAAAGACAATTCAGAAAAAGTATAGTACAGTTCATATTTACAGTGATACTCTGTTTTTAAATGCTGCTTTAATAAAGGAGATTAGCCTCTGATGCTGTACTAAAGAAAACCTTGAGGAGTTTTTTATTTTTATGCCAAATTGATAGCAGAGGGCCCCTGCTATCCAATAAGGCTTCTACATGCTTTCTAGATAAGTAGCTTTGAAGTTTTGTTATATTTCTTACTTAGACAATTTTCCGAGTTCATATCTTTTAGTATCATGTCTTACATTGTTTGTTTAAATAAAATATCCTCATGATGTTTTTTTTTTTTGTAAGTCAGTATCAGTATATTATATCATGAAGAAGAGATTACAAAAGAGTACAAAGGGCCTGAAAGCAATTAGCCATGGAGCGCCACAGGCCTGCTCCTTATCGAGCTGGCTATTAGACTAAGAATTCTTGGACTATAGATAGCCAGTTTTCGTAAGAGCGTGAAACCAGAAACAAAATTAGAGGTCCACCACATAGGGTTGCCTGTGAGACGAGAGAAACAAACTAAAATAGTGTTGAAGGCCGGAGGGTCCCCATTACATACCGATTACGACTGGTAGAAAATATAGACATAGATATAGACCTATTCATAGATACAGTCCGAACATAAAAACAAAGAGAAAGCATAAAAATTATTGAGTAGGAGTTGAAGCTCCAGAATGATGAACTGTGCTTGGATTTTCTGCTTCGTCACCTTTCGACTGAGTTTTGGGCTTGAAATGTCGAATGATAGTGGTCTGCGAGTCATCCGTTGGGACTTCAATGGAAACTTTGAGGACATGGCGGAGGTAGATATCAAATCACCGAACGAAACTGTCTAGAGCCTTGCCATGCTTACGAAGTTCTTCTGTGAGTGAGTTAAAGGCAACTTCCATCTTGTCCAGCCACGCGGTATTCCTGGCTGACGCCATGGAGGTTGCTGCAAAGGTCTCTTTGACCGCGACGCCCTGCATGGAAATTGCCTTCGCCAGCATAGTCTTCATCTACCATGCCACCACTTGGGTTTACAGGAATTGTGTGTGGCAAGTGGAAGGTGTCCCAGGGTCGACTAACCAGTCGACCTCTTCACTGATAGCATTGTCATCAGTTCGAGCTTGGGAAATTTCCACCTCTTCTTCCAGCAATTCAATCGTTTGCTTTCCCCGTTTTGAGACAGAGGCCTCGTAACTATTCTTGGCCCGCTTGAGGGCCTGCGATGCTTTAATGCTGCGGAGGTTGATATCAGCCATAGATTCTAGGTGAAAGAGATCCGAGAGATTACTGAGAGGAGATGAGTTAAACCTAGGCCTTGAGCAAGGATACTGCCTAGCTAAGAGAGAGATGAGAATGAGGTAGCAGAGATGCGCATAAATAGAATGTCGGGTAGTGGAGCGGTAAATGTTGCAGGATAGCCATTTAAAGCTATGATGCATAGCAGATCGCTGTCTGATCCTTCCACTAATGCCGGGGTCATAAACGAAGATCTCCATCCCCTGAGCGGACCTATCACATGCTTGAGACCTCCTCTTAATCTGTTGTAAGGAGCGGATACCCTTACAGTTGTCCTTTCTCATTATGGACTACCGAACCCAAGTAACGCTAGGTACTCTTACCAGGCTATGCCGTCTGACATGATCAATCAAGATATGGGTATTCATGATCTACTGATGACAGATAGGCTGCCGTCTGTCCCAATGGTAGTACCGGCAGTTAAGTCTTGCCTAGAGATGATATAGCACCGATCCCTAAGCTTTTCATGTGGTAGATCCAGCCAACATGTGTCTAGGGCATTAGTTGGGTTATCTACCGAAAAGTTTGCAAGGTGGTCTGCGAGAGAATTGGCTTTACTTCGCACTGCTTGAAGGATGATACCACCGAGGGAGGCGAGGTGCTGCGCTATAGGGTCTATGACAGTAGCTAGACGCCAGTGTTTTATGGCCTTACTAGGCTTCGTTCCATGCTGAATTTTCTTAATAGTTTTGATGGCGAGATGGGAGTCGCCTTCTACAATGGCCAACCCTTTGTCGAGTCGAATTAAAAGCCTCAGACCTTGTTCTAAAGCTGCGAATTCCGCTTCGTTGTTCGTATTTTCTCCTAGGTTTCTGCAAAGGATATGCATAATTTCTCCCTTCTCATTGCGCAGGACGCCTCCCATGCTGGCAGGGCCTGGGTTGCCTTTGGAGGCTTCGTCGAAATTGAACTTGTAGTATCCTGGAGGAGGCCTATGCCATATTGCAGGAGGGGGAGTAGGCTGGCGGGCGTGCTCCTGCATACAACACTCTGCCGTTTCAGAGAGACCGAAAATAGCCAAAATCCTAAGGTCATTAGGAGACAGCGACTCAGCTTTTTCTTCTTTACACCAGGTGAGAGTAGTCTCTATTAGGCCTTGCATAATGATGGTTTGTATTTCGTTGATCTGTCTGAAGCTCCATTTGTGAAAAATGTGATTGTTTCTCTCCTTCCATACTGTCCATATTGAGAAACCAGGACTGAGCATCCAAACATTATTTACCATATAGCTATTGGAATAGTTTGAGCGCCAATGATTAATTGTTTCGTGAATGGAATTTCTATTTCTGTCTGATTGGTGGAATATTCTTTGTATCCAGTCCCACAGGTTACTAGTCCATACACAGTCATTGAGCAAACAATTCATTGTCTCCTCCTGCTTCTCACAAAGGGGGCAGCGAGAGGGTCCTATGAACCCTTTTTTAAAAGATTTTCCCAGGTTAAGATTTTTCTATTCTGAAGAAGCCATAGAAAGGTCTTGATTTTGGGCCAAAGATTACAGTTCCATACATTATCATACCATGCCACCTTATCATCATCGTCCCTATTTTCTAGATAAGAGCGGGCTTCTTTGAGGTTAAATGAACCTTTGGTAAGCTTACCCCAGCGAAGGATATCCGACCCTTGCACAGCTCTGATTAGTCTCTTCCTTAGGATAGTATTGAGGGTATTGAGGAGATTCACCAAGTGTTCATCCGGAGGAGGGGGAAAGAGAGTCCAAGTTCTCCAATGTTGCTGGTCCTCGTTACTAGCCCAGTAATGATGAAATTTCAGTTTTCCATTGTTCTGAAACCATTGCTGTAGAGGTTGTAGGTTAGGATTCTCGATTTTTGGGAGTTGGTGCCATGCATCCTCCCAAAAAAGAGCATGGTGACCATTCCTGAGCTCCCAAAAACAGTGGCCTTGTATGACGTTCTGGTTGGCTCAGGCGAGGTTCCATATGGGAGAGCCTGCAGGGATGTCAGTTATTCTTACGAGCTCTTCAAGTTTCCATTGCGTTGCATATTTGGCTTTCCAGAGGTGTGCCCACGAGGTGTGTGGTTCTCAGAGCCACCGCCACCAGAGTTTGGCGCCGCATGCCTTATTGGTAGAGCTTGGATCCTGTAACCCTAACTTGCCAAAGATCTTAGGCTTGCAAAGTTTGTCCTAGGCTGCCAGTGCCCACTTTTGCTTCCCTGAGTTGCCAGACCAGAGAAAATTCCATTGGATGTTCCTGATTTTCTGAAGCACTCCCTTAAGAGCTGGAAGGATCGAAAGCATGTAGTGAGGAATAGCCTGGAGAATGGCCTTCGTCATGACTAGATGACCAGTCAGGTTGAGGACCCGGTTGGTCCAATGACTACACCTGTCTGCCAACTTGGAAAGAAGCTTCTCCGAGTGACACTTCTGCCATGGTTTGTCTGTCAGGGGAATACCCAGGTACTTAGACGGGAGATTACTTCTCTTAAAACCAAGGATAGCAGTCAAATGCCTCTGAATAGCTAAATGCGTGTTAAAAAAGAAAACAAAGGATTTATCGAAGTTAAAGTCCGTACCTGAGGCGTGACTAAACAAGTTTAGAAGATGCTTGAAACCTCTGGCTTCCTTTACAGTCAGGACTCCATGTAGCATAGTATCATCCACAAACTGTTGATGGGTAGTGGCCGTAAAATTGCTTAAGGGTTGAAGGCCTTTTATCAAATTCTTATCCTTAGCTGATCTGATGAGGCGGCTGAGGCCCTCCATTAGAATGACAAAGAGGAAGGGTGAAATGGGGTCCCCCTGCCTGATGCCTCTTGAAGGGTAAAAAGGCTGAGAGGGGGCTTCGTTGACCAGAATAGAGTGACTAGGAGATTTAATCAGAGCTAAAGTCCAGGTGATCCACTTGTTACCAAAGCCAAAAGCTTTGAGAACGACTTCAAGATACTCCCAACTAACCTTGTCATATGCCTTTGAGAGGTCCAATTGAATTATCATGCCAGCTTTTCTGAGTGTTTGCAACATGTGGACCATCTCATGAGCCAGAAAAACATTGTCCATAATTTGTCTGCCCTCCACATAACCTGACTGTTCCTCGGAGATAATCTGAGGGAGAATAGGCTTCAGTCGATTTTCCATGACTTTTGATATGATCTTGTACAACACATTACAGAGCGCTATAGGCCTGAATTTGGTAGGGGTGTAGGCATCAGCTTCCTTGGGAATTAGCGCTATGAACATGGAGTTTAGGGACTTCAGAATTGAAGATGATGTTCTGGAATCCTCCACTACTTCCCAAATGTCTTCCTTAACCACATCCCAACAGGCTTTAAAAAAGTCCACTGTGAAACCATCCGCCCCTGGAGCTTTCCAATTGGCCATCTCTTTAACTGCCTCCTCCACCTCCTGGAGGGAGATCGATCTTTCCAGGGCTCTATTCTACTCCTCGGTTATGAGGATGGGAATGGATGAGACTACTTCGTTAATGGCTTCCTGTCGTTCCACGTTAGGTTCAGTGGCAATAAGTTCGAAATGATTTCTGAGTTGGAAAGTGATGTCATGGTGCGAGTGGAAGACAGTCCCTTGCTCATCTTGGATCCTGGTGATTCTGTTATTGCATCTGTAATCCATAGAATATCTATGGAAGAACTTTGTATTCCTTTCTCCCTCCTTAAGCCACTGAATTCTTGATTTTTGTCTCCAAATAATTTCTTCCTGCTCGCTTCTTTCATTCCATTTCTACATGATTTCCCTCTCTATGTTGATAGACTCCTGCGATATGCTCCCTTGAATCCAAGTGTTATGGATTTCTTCCAGTTGTTGCTCAAGGTGTTGTTTGTCTGCAAAAATGTTGCCAAAGACTTCTCGATTCCAAGCCTTCAATTTGGTCTTGATAAATTTAAGCCTTGCTTGTAGCTTAAACATTTTCGTTCCTTCTACAAGTAGGGGTTCTTTCCACCAAGTTTTAATATTGCTGGAAAAATCCTTGTGAGTTAGCCAAAATTTCTCAAAACAGAAAGGCATGTTCTTGGGAGTGCCCATAATTGAGGCCTGCAATGTGATAGGCCAGTGGTCCGAGCCTCCAGAGGGGAGGATATCTGAATCTATAGTGTTTCCTTCTAAGAGAATGCTTTCGGAGATCAGAAAGTGGTCCAACCTGGAGGCAATGAGCCTATCTCCTCCTCTTCTATTGGTCCAGGTGAAAGTGCCAGTACGAGGTTGGATGTTCACCAAGTTGACTTCTTGAATGAAGGAGCTGAAGGCTATGGCATCATTACCGAGTGCACGAGTGCCCCCTTTCTTTTCATTGAGAGAGGTTATCATGTTGCAGTCGCCCCCATAAATGGCACTGGAGTGGAGGTGTCTTCGATGTAACTTGGTTAGATTTCTGAGTAGCAACAGTTTGTCCTCTTATCACTGAGGGCTGTAAACATTGGTGAACATAAAGGTTCCTTTCTCCCCTATGACCTACATTTCCAGAGCTAGAAAGGTTTTGGTGGCTTCTGCATTAAGGAGATGAAGAGTTTTCGGGGTCCAAAATATGACTAGACCCCCGCTCATGCCATTTCCTTCAACTGCTAGATGTTCGAGATGTTTTCCTAGACGTTTACCCAGCTCATCCAATTTCTGATTCATGCATTTGGTTTCCTGGAGGAAAACCAAGTTCGGTTTTTCTTGCATGATTTTCTTTTTCAGGAGCCTTTGTTTCATAAGGCTGCCAAGTCCTCTTACATTCCAGGAGAGGAATTTCATTGTTAACAAGTGCTTAAGATGAGAAGGAGAAAGCCTCAAGGGCTTTCATCTTTCCCGAATTAATCAAAATCTAACCCAGTTCATGAAGAGCATCATTATTGGATCTTCTTCCCCGTTTCCTCGTGTGCTTGAGACTGGCTTGTGTGTGGTGGAGGGTTTGTGATTTTACGCCCAATCCTTTGGTTGCTTCTCTGCCTCATTTCATCCCCTTCAATGTTGCATCCTGTCTGGTTAGGAATAGGTAGTTTACCCTATTGATTTCTTCCTCTGGTATTTTGTCTATTCCTTTCTGTTTCCATTTCTCCACTATAGAATTAAGATCTAATCCTTCTTTCTCCAAAATCTCACCTAATTCTAGGTCTTCTGTTGTTCCTTGAGAAACAATTCTTGGCTGTGTACAAGAATCCGTGCTCAAGACATTAAAGATTATGTCACAAAAATGTAGATATGTGTCTCTGTTCTTAATCCTTTAAATATTAGTAATATATTTCCCAAATATTAAATCTTTAGGAGCCATGCAATGCCATATTCCCTTTATACTGAAGTGAAAAGATGAAAGACAGAGAAAGAAAAGGATTTTAACTTGTCAAGCTGCGTTACACAGAAACTGTCATTATAAAATCCAGAGGAAGTGGAAAACATATAAGTTAAAGAAGAGGAGCGCCCATTAAGGATATTTAACTCTTAGACATATAAATATCAAGAGACCTACAGCTCTAATCACTCTACTTTATTCACAGATATGCAAATGAAATGGAAACCAAGAAAACTCTCAACATAGATGGAATATTGGAAACTTGCAAAACTTCTTTATTCATTCGATACTGCTTAGTACAAAATTTAGCCTTCAAAGGTTCAAAACTCGGACCCTTCTTCCTTCTTTCAAATGTCTTTAAATACAAGTTGAACCAAAATGGTTTCAGTTATAAAACTGATTCTAACTGACTGTAACTACTTAACTACTTTATGTCACGGAGGTACATGCCTCGGTAACATTTCATTACATTGCATCATTTGATTTGAAAATAAAATAAAAGATGACAAATCCTAATCTAAAGGAACTGATGTTCCTGGAACAGCAACTGATTCAATGATTTCTTGCGGCTGTACGGTCACTTGTGGCTGCTTGGCGGGAAATCCTTTTTCTATATCAATAGTAAACTTCTTACATTCCTTCCAGAGCTTGTCTTGAGTTATTGGAGCACTCTTATAACGATGATATTCTACTGTGAAGGCAACAATATGACTGTGAGTGAGGTTGCTTGTAAACAACGTTTTCACCATCCACAGTAGAAGGAAATGTCTTTGTAAGAAGTTGAAGACTGTTTCTCCCTTTAGTATCTGCGTCTTCTCATGTCGACCATCTGCTCTGCTTTTTGCAAACACCAACTGATCTTCATAAAACTTCCAGGACATAAATTCACCTCCTTCCCTCCAACATGATGGCAAGCCAGTACTTATCAATTTATCAAATGAAATGTCGAATTTCTTAATCACCTCTTTGATTACCTGTAGCCGCTTCTCTGATGCTTTCAGAAGATCATTTTTAATGATCATCTTGCTTACTTCCTCAGCATAAAAATACCTGTCTTGTATCCCCATGTATTGCAACTCCTCATCTGTTTTGGAATTAATAAAATTCATGAATCTTTTGGCCCAATTTGATCTCTTGATTGCAGCTGGCTTGTCTGATGACAATTCCTTTTCGTGATCATGGATTAGCCAACTTTTCTAAATCTGGTTTACTCACATGAGTAAAAGCTGCATAACCGTTCTCGACCCTTCTCTGTGAAATAATCGCATGTGGGTCATAGGCCCACTTCTCTCCCAATAATAACTGTGTTTCTTCCAACATCCCTGTCACCTCCTCATAAGCTTGCCTTGTGTTAACAACAAAAGGACCTACACTCATGGGCAGCTTGTACATTAACCCCTTCTTCATTGGAAGAAAATGAATTTGATCCACATTGAGACTTTGCCTTATAAATTCCATAAACAACTTCATGGGAACAAAGGATGTTGAAGCCTATAAGGCTGAACACCAACCCATATAACCTGCCTAATTTGAATCAAAACAAACCGGCCTCCAAGTCTACAATTAGGGTCCTAACTGCAGAACTCCCCGAGCCTTCGCAAGAAACAGGAGGCTTAGTTCCATTGAGAATTTATGTTTTATGATCATAAAATTTTCCACAAATTCAAATAAACCAGCTTCATTTTCTTCTCTTCTGATCAAATCAGTCCAAAGTAGAACTGACTGCTTATTCTTGTTGCTATCCATTATATTCAAACCAATACCCATAAACTCTTCCACATTCTGGTATAAAAACAGGTAAACAATTAATGAGGGGAAATCTAAAATAACCATGTTAGTGGAAAGAAAGCAACCGAGAATCTACCACTTCCCTACTAAAGGATGGAATGTATCTAACACCACTCCCGCTTTCATCATAGAGTAAACATTCCAGAGTTGTTTTGGTCAATCTCGCTCATCATCTTCTCTCCTGCATCTCCATAATACAAATTTTCGAGAACCTAATTGTATTGAACATTGAAAACATCCAAACCAAATTTTCCTTAACCAAACTCTGGTCTTCCTGACTTGCACAAAAATGACATGCAATGTTAATGTCACTATCTGAGAGCTCGAAGTATTGAACCAGCGAATCTTCTGAGAATTGCAAAGGAGAATCATTCTCTGGGAAGCATAATGCCTGACGCATCAATTGAGCTGAAACCTGCAAAACACTTTCTCCCTGCGAGTTCATGACATAACATTTACCAGGATACATGGACGAGACCAACCAGGAAATGAATTCAGGAAAAACATGGGTATTAGGGATGCAGGCGAACAGCACTCCAGAACTCTGCATAGCGGAAAACACAGGTGACTGGTCGGTGTTCAAGGTCACTTGATAATGCAAGAGAGGGTGATTGACAGAGGAAACAGTATCACGGACGTCTTTCTCACTATATAGGAGAGGGCTCAGATTGGACAGACCAGACACAGACGCTCGTTTGGCCATGGATGACGAGAATTTTGAAAGCAATTCGGTGCGAAGGTGGCGGGACGGGGTTTGAAACAGAAAAAAAATCACAAATGAACCGCAACGGAACGGCAAACTCGACTTTATAACAATGCAAACCGTAATTAATGCGAAGGTGACGTGGGACAACACGTATGCAGTTTTTCCAACTGTTTAACACTTCAGAGAATGACGTAATGCGGGGGGTCCGTGAGTACGGCCGAGACCTTCAACCAATACCCCCCGCAATCCATCGGAACCGTTGATCAACGATTTTCGTAGATCTGACTAGTCAACTGCGGGGGGTCGGGTTTTGATAACCGGCGAGCAAGTTGACCCCCCGCAATTGCTCATCCAACAGCTTTTGCGCGTGATCGCGGCTTTCGCTCCAGAAGTCGCTCGATCTTTATGATTAATAACATATATAACAATCTAATGTTTGCCGCTCCACAAATCGAAATGAAAGATGTATTACTTCTTCGTATTTCTTCTATACTAAAGTATAAAACCTTATACTATAGCATATTTCGGATCTTTAGAAATATTTTTTCAAAAACATTTTTTCTTTTTCCAAAATTTCAAAACTTAACATAAAAAGGATATGCGGATAGAATGATCCACAACATCTGGCTCCACCTGGGGATAGTGTTTTTACCACGAAACACTAAGAACCTGCAGATTAGTGCCTTCACCTCGGGCATGGAGTCAAAAATTTCTTGATGAAAAATGTACAGTGAACACTCCGGATATATACAATGATGAATCAGTAACTGCTTAATGTCGGAAATAATGCTTGAGATATTGCCCATTGACAGGCATATCCAGCATTTCTCCTTCCAAATTTTCCAACACGAAGGTGTTATTTCCTCTGACTTCATTAATTTTGAATGGGCCATACCACAAAGGATCAAATTTCCCGTGTTTGCCTTTATCTTCCCTTCATGTATCCCATCTCAAAACTAAATCTCCTTCCTGAAACAAAACTTCCTTTGCCTTTCTATCAAAAACTGCCTTCATTTTTTGCTGATAAGTGAGCAAGCGATCCTGAACCTGATTTCTACTTTCACTTAATTCCATCACATTGTTCATTCTTCGTATCATGGGGTTTGGTTCTGCTTGAGCATCTTGGAGGAAAGAAATTACAGGTTTTACCAATTGTGTGGGAAATAAAGCTTGAGTGTCGTACACAAGCTCATAAGGTGACTTGCCAGTAGACCTCCTTGTGGTCATCCTTGTTGCCCACAAAGCGAAGACTAGCTTCGTGTCCCAATTCTTCTGATTCTCACTAATTGTTTTCTTCAAAATCCTAACCAATGTTTTGTTAGAGGATTCTGCTAATCCGTTGCCCTGCGGATGGTAAGTTGTGGAGTGAGACAACGTCACATTATAAGTTTGGCAAAAATTGATAAACCTGAGTGAACTGAAAACCTGAGCATTATCTGTCACAATCTTCACGGGGCATCCAAACCTGCTGAAAATGTTCTCCTCCAAAAACTTCATTACTACCACATCATTGGCTTTCCTAGTGGGAATTGCCTCCACCCACTTTGTAAAATAATCCGTAGCAGTAAGAATCCATTTAAATTGCCCGCTGGATGGTGGATTAATCTCTCCAATGAAGTCCAATCCCCATTGTCTGAAGGGTTCTTCAACGAAGACAGGAAGAAGAGGTAGGGGAGCCAGCTTTTTATTCTCTGCAAATAATTGGCATTTTTGACAGCTTCTGACTGCCTTGTAAACATCTGAAAATACAGTCGGCCAATAAAAACCTGATTTGAATATTTTGTGAGCCGTTACCTTCCAGCTGTAATGCCCTCCACACAGGCATTCATGATATTCTTCTATCACTTCTTGAATTTCTTCCTCTGTAAGACACAACAACAACATACCAGCTGGATCCTTCCAATATAATTTTGCTTCTATTATAACATAAGGCTGAGCTTTAAGTCTCAGGGCTCTATATTTTGTTCTATTAATGGAAGGTGGACATGACAGAAAACACAGATAATGTACAATATCTTTATACCACTCTGAACAGAGATATTTATACTTAACTGCTGTTTTTGATTGCCTGTCACGCGTTTCTTCATTTGCTTCTTCTATGGGGGCCAGCAAATTGATTCCCAGCGCTTGGAAATTGGATTTTGTCAGTAATTTGGCCAATCCCAATCCTTTAACCAGCTTGGTTGGCTTTATATCTAAATCATACTCCTGTATATTTGCGATCCATTTTCCTCTTTTACCTTCCACATCACTTTGTACGAGCACATCTTTCACGGCCGAATTTGGAACATATGCCAAAATCTGAGAGTGAAGAACATAAGTTCTGAAAGCCTTCAATGCTTTTACCAGAGCATACACCTGTTTCTCTAATATGTTGTAGTTCAGTTCTGCGTCACGGAGAACTTTGCTGAAGTATGCAACTGGTTGTTCCCGCTTCTCTTCATTCCTTTGTAACAAAACAGCTGCAATAGTTGATGGAGAAGCAAATGAAAAAATTTGAAACGGTTTCAAATAATCTGGACTTACCAAAACAGGAGCTTCTTTTAACGCCTCTTTGATTCTCTGAAACGATTCCCTCGCCTCCTTGTCCCACCTTACCTCAGCATTCTTTTTAAGCATGTCGGTAATCTTTTTAACGATTTCCGCATAATTTGGGACGAACCGTCTCAGGAAATTAATCTTTCCAAGGAAGCGCTGGATATCCTTTTTACTTCGTGGCAAGGGAATTGTCTGAATGGCTTCAACTCTGGCAGGATCAATCTTCACTCCTTCCTTCGAGACAATATGGCCTAATAATTTACCCTCCTCCAGGGCAAATAAAGACTTCTTCGGATTCAGCGATAAACCAAACTTTCTGCACTTCATGAAAGCCTTCTGTAAATGCTGTAAATGCTCATCATCAGACTTTGAAAAAATTGTGACATCATCCAAGTATACCACTACAAACGTGTCTCCTACAAATGCGATATCCATCGCCCTTTGAAATGTGGCCCCTGCGTTCATCAAGCCAAAAGGCATCCTGGCGTACATGAACGTTCCCCAAGGCGTAGTGAAAGCGGTTTTCTTCTGATCCTCCTTCTCCACTGCTACCTGATTATAACCTGAGAACCCATCCACCATAGACAGTTTATAAGCGCCAGTCACTTTCTGCAAGATGAAATCCATTTTCGGCAGAGGATAATTGTCTTTTAATGAAGCCCTGTTCAAATTTCTGAAATCCACGCATAACCTTATTTCTCCATTTTTCTTTCGAACAGGTACAAGGTTAGATACCCAATCCGAATACCTTAGTGGGACAATTATCTTGGCTTGCAACAACTTCTTAATTTCCTTCTCGATTGGAGCCAATAGCAATGGATTAATCTGTCTTAATTTCTGTTTATGTGATTTAACTCCGTCCTTGAGTGGAATCTTGTGCTGTATAATGTCTTTATCATATGTTTTTAAATCATCATATGACCAAGCAAAAACATCTTTAAACTGTTTAAACAACTCAACATACCTTTCTTTATATTCCTTCGGAAGCCCCTTGAATAGCTTGACCATCTTAGGCTCTTGTGGAGTACCCAAATTGCAATCTTCCACTGGCTCATCTTGGTTCTTCTGCTTTTGATCCACAGCAACATCATTAGCCCCGAATAATCTTTCAAGCGGTACTAAGCCTCTGGGTAAGACGTTGTCTTTTAACTGAATAATTTCCCGTCCACCAATTTCCTTTTGAAAAGTTTTTCCAGCCAACTCGTCCTCATCACTTTCCAGATCAATTTGATGATCCTCAAACTCCTCAGTCATCAACAAAAACTGCTTAATCTGCTCATCATCTTCGAAGACCTGCCAATGCTTAACATTATCAGTAATTGACGGCCTATGTCTCATTTCTATCTCATACCTTAGTTTCACGCTGATAGGAGGTTTGAACGTACTTGCTGCAACTGCAAGTGAATCTGCCAATCTATTTTCTTCTCTCGGCACAAACTGCAAATTGAATGCTTCAAAATAATTTTCAATCAGATCCCATACTTCATTCCGGTATGCTCGCAATCTAGGATGCTTGGTTTGACAAGAATTCTTAATCTGCCTTATAATTAACTCTGAATCTCCAAACACAGTTATAGCTTTAATCCCCATCTGCTTTGCTGTCTGCAAACTAATAATTAATGCTTCATACTCTGCAACATTATTAGTAGACTCGAACTCCAATTTGAAAGAAAAAGGCACCAAATTACCTTCCGGAGAAACAAAGATGAAACCCGCTCCAGTACCTTCTTTGGAAAATGCCCCATCAAAATAACACTTCCACAGTTTTTCTGACTGTAATTCCTTATTCACAACTTCTGACTCAAATTTCCCCTGAGATTCCTCAGCAAATTCTGCAACCTCCTGCAACATGAAACATGACAGATCGTCTTTTTCCTGACCATAAATTGGTGAATTACTGGCCTCTTTCTTGGTGGCAGTCTTTTGGAATCTGGTCTCTCTATACAATCTTCTCTCTTCACCATTAAAAACGGGAATAATAGCATACGTAAAGTCCAGCTTCAAAACTCCTCCCAGCTTCGCTCCCCATGACCTAGATAATAACATTCCAAACCTGGCTGGAATATCTGCCACTACAACATCCATCATAATACTTTTGGCTGGGATTTGAGCCAATGAAACAACCATATCTTTAATGAGGCCTACACATTTAACTCTTTTCGAGTCAAAAGAATAAAGATCTCTGTATGGCTTGGTAATTTGAAAATTTAACTCCTTCATCACACTCAGTGGCATCAGATTGTGTGATGCTCCAGAATCCAACATACAATTGTGCAAAACAAAATCATGCAAGAGAAGAGATATATAAAAAGGAGGAACAGACGAATCTACCTCTTCCACATGAGGTCCAAACGTCACCACAGGCTTTTCTTCTTGCAGGTTGACTGTATCACTCACTTCATCAGGCTGAGTCAGATTGATGAATTCAGCAATTTCCTTTTTGTAACCTGGAGTTTTCATGAGTTCAAGAAGAGGCACTTGTATCTTGACTTTTTCTAATTCTTTGGATAGACTGAAAGTTTGATTTGATCTTGTTAAATTTTCAGGATCTTCTTGATCTTTTTTAGAATTTAAACTCTGATTAGAAACTGTGACCACCTTCTCCAAAATATTAGAATCTTTTTCTTTCACCTGGGATGTTTCAGCTTGCTGCTTACCTTTCTGCAGTGGAGTCGCCTTTGCAGCAGGTGCTGTTTCCGGTTCTTTTTCTTCATTTTCTTGCGTCCTCAACCTCTTTTTTGACCGCAAGTCATATTTTTTATGCAACTCGGATTGCATAAAATCTGTGAATTGTTTACAATAATCATCCATCTCTTCTTGATCAAATGAGGGTTCAGCTTCTTCCTCTTCCTTCTCCTCTTCTTCATCAATCTCTTCTTCTGTTTCATCATCTTCCATATATACAGCAGAAATTCGAGCATCATCCTCTCTATCATCATCTTCGTCTGCTGAGCGCGATGGGGCTGCTTCTATGTATAAAGGTGCTTGCACCTGATCCTGATCCTTCCTTTCTCTTTGTAGAATCTGTAAAGGTTGTTTTTTGAATTGAGGATTAAAAACCCCCCTGTTCTGTCTGGCAGGCTTGCTATCTATCTCCAACTTTACCAACTTATTTGAAAGATTTTTAATAACCTTAGTCATGTCTTCAATTCTTTGGTCCTGAACGGCTTCCTCCTTAGCTTTTCCTTTATCTGAAACTTTTCCAGCAGCAGACATATTTGCTTCAATCTCCAGAGCATCAGTTTGAATCTGTTCCAGCGTAGGAGACCTTCTTTCTCTTAGCGTGAAACTGAAATCTGGTTCAAAAGCACCAGCAAAAACAACCCTTGCTCCAATCGGAGGAGGTTTCATTTCAGCAGGAAAACTATTATACAATTTGTTGAATCTCCTAACAAAATCATTCATATTTTCTTCGGATTTTTTCTTAATGGCATTAAATTCTGTCAAAGAATAACCATGGTCCCTTTTTTCACCCCATCTTTCAATGAAACGTCTTTCTAGAGCCTCCCAATCATTAATAGAACCATTCTGTAATCCTTTGAACCACTTCCTTGCCTCTCCACTCAGAGACTGAACGAAAAGTCTCATGACAACATCTAAATGTTCAACATTTAAATTTTCTACAAAAGTGCAAAACAGGGGCAGGTGATGTTCTGCAGTTATCTCATCTTCACCAGTAAATCTTTGGAGTAACTTGAGGTACTCCTGTGGTAAATCATGCAATGGTTGTGGTAGATTTAAAGGTGCATATATGTTCATCAAGAAAGCAGGGGCTGCAGGAACTGCCATATTTGCGCCCGGGTTAACTGCTCCTTGAGCGGGGGTAAAATGAATACCAGTTGTGGGAAAATATGAATGAGGTGAAACAACTGATATGGGAATGGGACTTTGAACAACGGCAGAAGAGCTGGCAACTGTATGTGACTAAGTTTCTGTAAAGAGAAAAGGCACAAACTCCAATGATTCCTCTTCTGATGTGGGTTCTTGAATGGGTGACGATGATGATTCTTCTTCCGAGAAAATGAGTTTCTTGGAAGTTTTCTTGGATGAAAAAACGTGTGAACTGCTGCCAGGTGCGAGCAGTGTGGGTTCAGGTGTAACAACTATTTTTGGTTTCTGGCCCTTCTTGGAAACAAGCTTCTCAGGATTTGACAAAACGGGAGCTTTTTTCTGAGAGGTGTCTGACCTCGTGTGAGGTTTTTTGGGAGCCAGATCTATTTTCAAAAATCACAGCGTACTATTTCCTCCTCTCTGAACAACCAGAGGAAATGTGAATCAAAACCTAGGGAAGAACTTCGACTCTTCGTTCCCCGGCAACGGCGCCAATTAATGTTGTTCCTTGAGAAACAATTCTTGGCTGTGTACAAGAATCCGTGCTCAAGACATTAAAGATTATGTCACAAAAATGTAGATATGTGTCTCTGGTCTTAATCCTTTAAATATTAGTAATATATTTCCCAAATATCAAATCTTTAGGAGCCATGCAATGCCATATTCCCTTTATACTGAAGTGAAAAGATGAAAGACAGAGAAAGGAAAGGATTTTAACTTGTCATGCTGCGTTACACAGAAACTGTCATTATAAAATCCAGAGGAAGTGAAAAACATATAAGTTAAAGAAGAGGAGCGCCCATTAAGGATATTTAACTCTTAGACATATAAATATCAAGAGACCTGCAGCTCTAATCACTCTACTTTATTCGCAGAAATGCAAATGAAATGGAAACCAAGAAAACTCTTCAACATAGATGGAATATTGGAAACTTGCAAAACTTCTTTATTCATTCGATATTTCTCAGTACAAAATTTAGCCTTCAAAGGTTCAAAACTCGGACCCTTCTTCCTTCTTTCAAATGTCTTTAAATACAAGTTGAACCAAACTGGTTTCAGTTATAAAACTGATTCTAACTGACTGTAACTACTTAACTACTTTATGTCACGGAGGTATATGCCTCAGTAACATTTCATTACATTGCATCATTTGATTTGAAAATAAAACAAAAGATGACAAATTCTAATCTAAAGGAACTGATGTTCCTGGAACAGCAACTGACTCAATGATTTCTTGCGGCTGTACGGTCACTTGTGGCTGCTTGGCGGGAAATCCTTTTTCTGTATCAATAGTAAACTTCTTACATTCCTTCCAGAGCTTGTCTTGAGTTATTGGAGCACTCTTATAACGATGATATTCTACTGTGAAGGCAACAATATGACTGTGAGTGAGGTTACTTGTAAACAACGTTTTCACCATCCACAGTAGAAGGAAATGTCTTTGTAAGAAATTGAAGACTGTTTCTCCCATTAGTATCTGCGTCTTCTCATGTCGACCATCTGCTCTGCTTTTTGCAAACACCAACTGATCTTCATAAAACTTCCAGGACATAAATTCACCTCCTTCCCTCCAGCATGATGGCAAGCCAGTTCTTATCAATTTATCAAATGAAATGTCAAATTTCCTAATCACCTCTTTGATTACCTGTAGCCGCTTCTCTGATGCTTTCAGAAGATCATTTTTAATGATCATCTTGCTTACTTCCTCAGCATAAAAATACCTGTCTTGTATCCCCATGTCTTGCAACTCCTCATCTGTTTTGGAATTAATAAAATTCATGAATATTTTGGCCCAATTTGATCTCTTGATTGCAGCTGGCTTGTCCGATGACAATTCCTTTTCGTGATCAAAGATTAGCCAACTTTTCTAAATCGAGTTTACTCACATGAGTAAAATCAGCATAGCCATTCTCGACTCTTCTCTGTGAAATAATCGCATGTGGGTCATAGGCCCACTTCTCTCCCAATAATAACTGTGTTTCTTCCAACATCCTTGACACCTCCTCATAAGCCTGCCTTGTGTTAACAACAAAAGGACCTACACTCATGGGCAACTTGTACATTAACCCCTTCTTCATTGGAAGAAAATGAATTTGATCCACATTGAGACTTTGCCTTATAAATTCCAAAGCAAACAGTCTCATGGGAACAAATGTTGGAAGCCTATAAGGCTCAACACCAACTCCATATAACCTTATTTCAGAATGGTCTTCAAAAACAAACCAGTCTCCATATCTACAATTAGGTCCTAATTGCAAGAACTCCTGAGCCTTTGGCAAGAAACAGGGAGGCCGAGTTCCATTGAGAATTCTATAAGCGATGATCATAAAATGTTCCACAAATTCAAATAAACCAGCTTCATTTTCTTCTCTTCTGATCAAATCAGTCCAAAGTAGAACTGACTGCTTATTCTTGTTGCTATCCATTATGTTCAAACCAATACCCATAAATTCTTCCACATTCTGGTATAAAAACAGGTAAACAATTAATGAGGGAAATCTAAAATAACCTGTTAGTGGGAAAGAAAGCAACTGAGAATTCACCACTTCTTGCCAAAAGGATGGAATATCTAACACCACTCCCGGTTTCATCATAAGAGTAAACATTCCGAGAGTTGCTTTGTCAACTTCGCCATCATCTTCTTTCCCCAGAATCTCCATAATACAGCTGAGAACTGACCTGTATTGAACATTAAAAACCTCCAAACCAAATTTTCCCGAACCAAACTGGGCCTTCTCTGGACTTGGTACCAAAAATGACATGCAGCAGTTAAATTCTTCAATTGAGAGCTCCTCGAAGTATTGAACCAGCGAATCTTCTGAGAATTGCAAAGGAGAATCATTCTCTGGGAAGCATAATGCCTGACGCATTAATTGAGCTGAAACCTGCAAAACACTTTCTCCCTGAGAGTTCATGACATAAAATTTACTAGGATACATGGACGAGACCAACCAGGAAATGAATTCAGGAAAAACATGGGTCTTAGGGATGCAGGCGAACAGCACTCCAGAACTCTGCATAGCGGAAAACACAGGTGACTGGTCGGTGTTCAAGGTCACTTGATAATGCAAGAGAGGGTGATTGACAGAGGAAACAGTATCACAGACGTCTTTCTCACTATCTAGGAGAGGGCTCAGATTGGACAGACCAGACACGGACGCTCGTTTGGCCATGGATGACGAGAATTTTGAAAGCAATTCGGTGCGAAGGTGGCGGGACGGGGTTTGAAACAGAACAAAAATCACAAATGAACCGCAACGGAACGGCAAACTCGACTTTATAACAATGCAAACCGTAATTAATGCGAAGGTGACGTGGGACAACACGTATGCAGTTTTGCCAACTGTTTGACACTTCAGAGAATGACGTAATGCGGGGGATCCGTGAGTACGGCCGAGACCTTCAACCAATACCCCCCGCAATCCATCGGAACCGTTGATCAACGATTTTCGTAGATCTGACTAGTCAACTGCGGGGGGTCGGGTTTTGATAACCGGCGAGCAAGTTGACCCCCCGCAGTTGCTCATCCAACAGCTTTTGCGCGTGATCGCGGCTTCCGCTCCACAAGTCGCTCGATCTTTATGACTAATAACATATATAACAATCTAATGTTTGCCGCTCCACAAATCAAAATGAAAAATGTATTACTTCTTCGTATTTCTCCTATACTAAAGTATAAAACCTTATACTATAGCATATTTCGGATCTTTAGAAATATTTTTTCAAAAACATTTTTCTCTTTTTCCAAAATTTCAAAATTTAACATAAAAAGGGATATGCGGATAGAATGATCCACAACACTTCCATGCCCATTTTGTTGAGGACCATGTCCTCATCGTCTTCCTCAGCTTTGTCTTCTAATGCAGCTAAGAGAAGATCTGAAGGCTTGAAGGGCTCTCGTGATTGGTTGCTTTGCTCTTCTGTTCTGATGGCCGGCTGCTCCGCTGCTAGGGTTTTTTCTATCTTCTCAGACGGAGAATCTTCTCCTAATATTTCAAAGGTGTTCACTATTCTGGTGAGCGGATCGTCCGATTTAGGTGTGTTTTTTCGATTGGCCCGATGTCTACCAGTAGGTTGGAAAAATCCATCTAAAGCCGGGGTGGATTTCTCTTTGGGATTCTCGGCAAGTTTATTTTGAGGGCATTTGCGGATTAAATGCCCATGTTCGTGACATTTCCTACATCTGAAGGGTATCTGCTCGTAATCGATGGTCTGAAAATAGGCTTCGTCTCTGTATTCCAACCAGAGACCCTCATGCAGAGACCCAGATACATCCATTTCAACACAAGTGCGGGCATAGGAAGTGTACCTTTTTTGAAGAGTGGCTTCACAAGCACGGACAAAATTTCCCAAGGTGTTGCCAATCTGTTCCAGCGCTGCTAGTCTCCATTAGTCTATTGGAAGAGAGAATAGTCGGATCCAAACCGGTACTTGTGTGAATGTTTCCTGTTCAGGCACGAAGTTGGGTTTCCAGGGTTTCATGTAGAGGCCTACTGAGGCATAAAAGTATGGGCCTCCCTCGAAGATCCGATCCTTATCTTCCAGATTCGCAAAAACTACTGTAAAGAAGCCTTTGGCGCCCAAGTGTAACTGTACATCTCATCTTGGCTTCCAGACTTGCTTGATCCATTAACAGAGGGCTTTTTCACTAGGCCAGAACCCCATGAACTTGCAGATCACAACGTGAACAGACAGATGGTCCTTGTAAGCTTTCAAATCTAGGTCGTTGATGATTACCCTGAGGCTTTCGTTAGCCTTCAGCTTGCATCGGCCTTGGTATTTTGGGTGGTTTCCGTTATCCCTAGACTCCCTTGTAGTTGATCGATTCAGATCGGGGCTGCTATTCACATTATTTTTCAGATCTGTTCCTCCTTCTTGCGGATCAGCTTCCTGCGAGGGTTGTTCAGGGATTGTTTCTAGCTTTCTTGCGGTGCCATTTGTCGGATTAACTGTGCGACTGCTTGGGATCGGGTTACTATCCTTAGTGCAACTCCTGGCGGTTGAGGATCCAATAATATTCAGACCCTCCACCTGCCTTTTTCCCTTGTCTATTGTGACTTTCTTGAAAGTGGGGGCTCCGGGGGCCCCCGGTCTTCCCATTTTCTGAGCCAGCGCTATACCCCTTTGCCACAGATCTTAGAGAAGATCTGGACTTCTCGCTAGTGCTTTGGCTGGAGAGCGAAACCCTCTGTGATCCTCAGCTTCAGATCCGACTTCCCAACAGACTGCCGAAGCTCATAAACCATATTGCTTCAAATATCCTCATGATGTTATAGTTAGTATTTTCTCAAATTTTTTCCAACATATCTCTATTCAATGAATGCATTTAATTGTAACATCCTAAGCTACAAGCACTTTGGTTTTTTGTCATTTAGATTAAGAAGATTCTCATTATTCTACAACCATTCTTTTTCTTAAGCTTTTCCAACATATCACTATTATATGAATGATATTTGGTTGTACTATGTTGAGTTATTATCATTTCTTGTTCTGTAATTAGATAGAAGATCCTCATATTATTACAAATAGTCTTTTTCTCAAAACTGTTCCAATAAATCTCTAAATCGCAGAGAAGACTTAGTTGTAATGTTGTGGGTTACTGCTTGCATGTTTTTTAGAAGATCCTTATCACATTATGTCTAAATATCCTTCAATAAACTCTTCCAATAAATCTCTAGCTAATGAATGAGATCTAGTTGTAATGTCATAAGTAGTTTCAAATATTCATAGGAGATTCATAGCATACTGTAGCAATCTTCTTCTCACGCTATTCCAAAATACCTCTATCATATGAATAATATTGCACTATAATATTCTAAGTTGCTGTCTGTTTTTAGGAAGATCCTCATCACATTGGAGTTTAACCTCTTTCACAAATTATTCCAATAAACCTCTAATTAAATGGATTAGGTTGAATTATAATGTTTTGAGTTACCGTTCATGTTCATTTGCAAGCTATAACATCCATGGATTAGGATACTTTGTTTTTCATCATTTTCCTAATTAGGAATAGAATTTACAGCTAAAATCTATTTTAAGTCTAAGGTTTCCTTTTATTTTCTTTTTGACATAGATTTGATTTCATCTTCTGAACATAGAGTAGCATATTAAGTACTAAAAAGACAAAACCCCCAAAAACAATAATAAAAACACATACAACGAACTAAGGAAAAGGTCACTTAGGCACATATAGTGCACCACACTTCATCAAAGTTACAAACCCTGGTTGATAATTAATGGAAGAAATTTAGGAACACTAAATTGACTAAACACCATGGTCGCAATGAGCCTCTTAAATCACCTTGGAACACTCGCTTGAAGGAACACAAAGATGTCTTATATAACATAACGGTCCATCCTAAAGGTGGAGGTCTATAACTAGATTTCCAGCCATCAACATCTTATAGGTGGTAGAAAATTTTGAGTCATTGTTATATAGCTGTAGCCATCTAGAGGTCTCATGCCCAAAAGAGCTGAGAACTATGTGCAGTGCCAAATCAAGTGTCGGTTGAGACACTTTACAACAATATTGGTGATACCCTTCTCTTATTTAATTCTCAAATAGAACTTTTGTAGATATGCGGACCATTTATGATGGCGATCGTTTTGCAACTTCCCATATGTCTGCATAAATTGAAGAGGATGGTCATCCATATGGATGATCAGACCTTCCCCATAATATAATTTGTCCATTTCCAGCAGGCCTGCATGATGGAATACCTTCTCTCATCATAGATGGGGTTGCTTTGAACAATAAGGAAGAGTGTATCATTATGATAGGTCACTAGATGCCCTTGCTAAGTTAGGACTGCACCAATATCATAATTAGATGCATCTATCTCAACATCAAATGGTTTTTTCTAATCTAGAAATGTGAGGAGTAGTGTAGAGAAAAAATGATGTTTTCGTTTAATGTATGCCTTCTAATGTGACTCATACCAAAAAAAAAATGTTTTTCTCCATCCTTGGTAACTTGACTTAAGAGCCAAGGGATATGAGATAATCCCAACATGAATCTCCAATAGAAATTAATAAGGCACAATAAGTTGTGAAGCTCTATTATAGTCGTTGTGGTTGGAAAATCCTAAATTACTTGGATCTTAGTTGGATCTACATGCACACATTGTTCATCAATTAGGTATCCCATACATTAGACCTAGTTCATGCCAAAGGAGAGTTTCTCTATGTTGAAACATATATTTTATTATTGCAGGATTTGAAGTACATGCCAAATATGTTGCAAGTGCCCAACCCAACTCTTGTTGAAGATGAGGATATCATCCATATATATGACGAAGAACGAGTTGGTGAAAGGTTGCAAGATGTCATCCATCAGCCTCATAAAAGTTATGGGAGGAATTTTTCAACCCCAAGAGCATGAACGACCACTCAAAGAGATCCTCCTTAGACTTGAAGGTGGCCTTCCATACATATATGTGTTATAATATTAGAACTCGATGATAGTCAAACTTCAAAGCATTATTTTTGAAGTACTTAGCTGCCTTGTGCTGGTAAAGAAGGTCATCAATCTATGGGATTAGGTATATGTTCCTAACTGTGATTTTTTTAGTGCCCGATAATAAATGTAGAGTCTCTAGTTACCATGCTTCTTTTGTATGAGTACAATTAGGCTCCCATAAGGTGAGGAACTTGGTTGAATGTGCCCTCTTTGTAGTAACTCCTAGATCTACTGCTAGATTTCCTCATTTTACAGAAGAGAGAGGCAATATATTGGCCCATTAAGTAGAGGTGATTTAAGGGTTAAATCAATCGAATGCTTGACCTGACAATGCAAAGGTACCACTGTGGGTGAGGATAATATGTCCTTATAATCTTCCATAACCTTATCCACTTGTTTTTTTTGTCAGTGGATCCATCTCTGGAGTCCATGGATGTGGCCATGATCTTCCTCTTACTTTGAGATAAATTCAGGAAAAAAATAAATTTCCTAGTTCAGGAGATAATCTTAGTACATTTCTTAGCAGAGACTAAGGAAATGGTGCTAGGTGAGGCTACCTTTGCAATACTGTATATTTTTCTTCCTAAAGTAATAATATAACTATGAGGGCTAAAGTCATACATATCACTACACTTCCACAACTATGGTTATCCTAATAAAAAATTACAAACTTCAAGGGGAGAAACATCACAAAATACCTCATCCATGAAAGGATTGATGTTATAGGGAAGGTGACACTATAGGCTGATGTGGAGATTGCACCCTTGGTGAAGCCAATCGACGATGTATGTTTGTAGTTGTGGTATTGTCGGTAGGCCCCACCACTTAATGACCTCTGTTGGGATGATTTTATCTTGAATCCCATTATATAATGAACTGCAGTGGAGCACCCTTCACCCACATTTTTTTGTGGAAGAGGCACTCACCCTCCTTTGAATCTTCATGCTCACTTTTCTTGACATTGGTGGGGGAATGGAGGCACTAGTTTCTACATCAATCATGTGTTCCCCTTGTCAAGTTCTAGCTCATATTTAGAACATGCATTTGACTTTGAAGTTTTCATCTTGGCCAGCAGTAACTACTTTGCATGAAATTCACTTATGTTGTCAGTGGGGCTCTTAGGGAACTAATACTAGATTCCTATATCTTTCTTCAACTTCCCATTGTTATTATATACTTACAGCTTCGATGGGATCTCTTTGGGAGTTTGACCTTGGCTTTATCATTTTTTCTTTGGTTTAGGGTTTCCTTTTCCTTGTTTTAGATTCTCAGATCCAAAGTATTTCTTATTTTTTTTAATGTTTTACTCAATATTGACAACATGTTTGTATATTTGTTGTGTAGATTAATCCGTCTTGCGGACAAGACCGATCTCTCTAGTACAAAAGGTAACTAGCAACAAACAGCCAATTATACTAATCTCTCTCTAAGCATATGCAATTTATAAAAACACTCTACGGGTGCAAGGCCTACCTTATATCCAACGCTTTGCTTTCTTACTTGATTTTGTTGAAGTCCTTCCCGTGCACTGAAAGAACGTCCTTCGTATATCTGCAATCACAAACAAGGAAAAAGATTAAGCAGCACCTGTATAAACATTATCATAAATCATACTTATCATAATGATCAAGGAATTTATGAAATAAACCACAAATTGACAGTTTAATGAGAGAAATGAGTATATTTGTATTAACTTTAAATATAGAAAACCTTTACAACCTGTGCCTTGATGTTGTGCAGGTCCTTTCGGGGTCCGAAGCAGGAATCTCCTTTACTCTGACAAGCATTGCACTCTTTGAACTAAGACAAATGAAGATGAGTGATTTAACCTCACAGAAAGTCTTAGTTACTTAAGTCTAAATCTCAACAGCATTTAACTTCAAATCTCATAAGCTTGAACTCCCTTTGAGGCTACCCAAGCCCTCTTTTTATAGTGAAAGAGAGGAGGTTTCTAGTTCCAAATATGAAGGGATAGAATCCTCCTTCAAAGGGATAAGCTCCTTACATCAAGGGGTTAGCTCCATTCAGAGAGGGATGCATGAACCAGCTTCAAAGCGTATCCATTCCGAAAATTCCCGTCTAGAATCTTCTAGAATTCACCTGGAATTCACTTTTTAATCTTCATTTTCTCGCCTTTTTATGTTTTACAGAGGTCCGCACCCATTACACAAAGAACATGCGGTATGGTTCCGCATGCAGGCTGAGATTTAGGTGCGGGACCGCAGGGAATGCATAGAGAAAGTGCGATACAAATTCTTAGGGGATTTTAGGGATTTTCTTCTGATTTTGAAGCTTGATATGAGGAGCTGATATATTAGACTTGTAAAAGGAGGAAGTATGAGTAATAATGAGCTCATACAGTCAGCAGAATGTCAAGGTGATAGTTTTCAGTGTAACAATATTGCACCAACTGAGGAGATGTATAAGAAATTCATTTATGTATGGATGTATTTTTGCATATTGTTATCCTCCGTAGTGTCCCAAGGCTGAGAAAGGAGACCAAAGGAGGTAACCTCGAACCACTTAGGGATTGGTAGCTAGCCCTACCAAATCAGAGAGGGCTCTTTCTATGATCTCACAGCCAACAAGGTGACTGTAGAGGGTAAAAATATATTATACTAGGTATTGAGCTCTATGGTTTTCAAATTTAGGGTTTAGCTAGATAAGGAGCAGAGGTCAAGGAAACTAGGTCAGGTCTCAAAATATTTAGCTGCATGGATACAAAGGGGCAATTCAGGTATGTTCAGTGACACTTTGAGGTTGTCAATGTAGTATAGGGTGGAAAATAAAGGTTTTAAAATGAGCATGACAAACATGAGATCATTTATTAGAAGATGAATAACATAAGCATGAAATTCCTATCAAAACAAAGGATAAGCTTAAGAATTTTGTTTAAAAACTCATAGGAATATCATTGAAAGAAAATTTATGAAAAGAAGGATTAAAAAGCATTCATTAAAGTGATTTATAGAAGAAAAACACTGTCAAAAAATCATACCACACGAATCCCTATATAATAGTTGCAACTCGCCTGTTAATTTCATGTAAAAAGATGATGTATACAAGCTCAAAACCTTCTACTCTATGATGTCCAACCTTTGATTCAACTCAATCAGGGATACATATAGACCAATAATCGCTTTTCCCTCTCTTAGGGGTCGAATCCCTCATGATAGGAACATTTTACATGATTTTCTCTAACCAAGCCTAAGACTACGGAGGTTAGAAAAAACTCTCCATTTATCTTTGAGTGACCTTTCTAACATTAATGACCATAATATATACATCAAATTTTCATTTACAAGATAAATTACACTTGATTACATCATAAAAATACCTAATAAGAGTAATTACATCACAAAATGTTGATTTTGACCAAATAAATTCGAAATTCTGGCTTACTAATAGAAGCAGAGCAAATTCCCCCATAATCACAACAAATTTATGAAAGCGCAGCGAATTGTTTGAGGGACATTTTGAGTGAATTTTCCTAACCCATTTCCTGATATGAAGGTATATTTGGAAATATTGGGATGTCCGGGTGTCTTTATAACTTTAAAACAGGCAAAATTACCTCTCCAAGGTTGAGAAAATTTATTTTTCCCAATACTACTCCAAAAGCACAGCGAAGGGGTCAAAACAGTGGCAAAAACCCATTTTTTAGCATGTTTTTGGCTTTTTTCTCTCAAATTGAAGGCTGAAATGGCACACTAGTGGCATATATAACAGTGACAAATGAAGATGAGTGATTTAACCTCACAGAAAGTCTTAGTTACTTAAGTCTAAATCTCAACAGCATTTAACTTCAAATCTCATAAGCTTGAACTCCCTTTGAGGCTACCCAAGGCCTCTTTTTATAGTGAAAGAGAGGAGGTTTCTAGTTCCAAATATGAAGGGATAGAATCCTCCTTCAAAGGGATAAGCTCCTTACATCAAGGGTTAGCTCCATTAAGAGAGGGATGCATGAACCAGCTTCAAAGCGTATCCATTCCGAAAATTCCCGTCTAGAATCTTCTAGAATTCACCTGGAATTCACTTTTTAATCTTCATTTTCTCGCCTTTTTATGTTTTACAGAGGTCCGCACACATTACACAAAGAACGTGCGGTATGGTTCCGCATGCAGGCTGAGATTTAGGTGCGGGACCGCAGGGAATGCATAGAGAAAGTGCGATACCAATTCTTAGGGGATTTTAGGGATTTTCTTCTGATTTTGAAGCTTGATATGAGGAGCTGATATATTAGACTTGCAAAAGGAGGAAGTATGAGTAATAATGAGCTCATACGGTCAGCAGAATGTCAAGGTGACAGTTTTCAGTGTAACAAATTGCCCCCTAAAGTGCAAAGTCTGTAATAGATGAAGCTGTAGTCTGTCATATATAAAGAGTGCATTACTTTATCATTTCAAAGATCATCCTGTGGACACCCCAGTCGGTACCTATAAAAACATTCAATGCAAAATATATACATGTATATGTCATCACTGAGGTAGGCATTCCCATACTCAGATAAAAACTAACTATAAACTAACTGAAATCGTTCTGATACAGGAATGATTTTGAATACATCATAGTACAGATATATGTAGACATAGTATGGACGCAGCCATCTGTTTATCAATAGTCTACTGTATAGATGACAACAAAATTCCTCGCAGCCTGGATGGTGGAAACTAGAAAAACTAGATCCAGGGTCTTGATTTCCGCATCTCGAACCAGTACGATTCTATCCATGTGAATGAATATGTCGAAGTCGAACATGGTAGAAACCACTTGATTACCAGTCAATGATGTGAACTGTTAACAAGTGTGAGAGAAACCACCAGTAATGTCAATGGCTCTCAAAGTACTCAGTACAATCCATGAAATGTGAATGAATGAGCCGAAGTCGAACATGTCACGGAATCATTCGATCGAAGGTCAATGATGCAACCTATCGTCGAAGGCGAGAAACCTGCCATTGAGGCATGCAGATTTCAAGGTACTGACGATTTCTGGATCAACTTCCTAGATAATGTGCTGATGTCGATAGAAAGCGATCTGTCGTAGGCAAGCCTACAACACGAAATCATAGATCAAGTTTTGAAAATATGTTGGCAAGGACTGACTCAGGGATGGTCAATGATGGATGACAGATATTTTGCAGATGAATGGTTTTATTTGAATTGTTCTCTTGGACACATAACGACACTGCAGATGGCTTGGTGACAATTGACCCAAAGCTAATACCCAGAAACCGGCTGAAAATTTTCAATGTGGTTTGATTAACTGTTAGGCAAAGGATTTCCCAACCCAGGTGAATATAAGTGTCGTGTCCAAGAGTGGTCGAGTGAGTTTTCGGACAATTTTAAAATACAACAAACATGCTCATTTTTCTCTCTTTTTCCCCCACCATTTCTGGCAAGTACCTCTTTATTTTTGGCAAGCTTGAGGAGGATAACATTTGCTTGGTTATAAGCTCACCCTTCGGGTGAGTCCAACTTAGTTTAAAATTCGAACCCTAAGAAGGAGTGGTTCGTTCCTGTTGAAAATTAAAGAGGTCCTTTACTGTTAAGTTTTAACGAGTCCAGTATAGGAGAAACTCGGTGTTTTTCAGTTTTAGGGAGTCAGAAGAAAAACTTAAGAAAACTCCATGGGTGTTCTTTTTCGTAAATTTAGTCTCTCGAGCCCGAAAAAAGGATAAAATAATGCGGGAGAGAACTCTATTGACCGTATTTAGTCAACGTATACCTTTTTCGTAAATAGTCCATTTCAGTCCGTAAAAGGGGTAAACTTATACTGAAGGGACGACTGTTCATTTTCTTTAACGAGTTCGAATAGTCAAGTACTCGGCAATCTTTTCATATTTAGAGAGTCTGAAAAGGGCTTAAAGAGGACTCCAAGGTTTCGCTTTTTCGTAAATTTTTTTGAAAGAGTCCGAAAAAGTGATAAAAGTATGCTCTTTGTTGAAAAATGATCATTTCACCTAAAAAATCCCGTTTCTGCACAAAAACTCAAAACATTACACATACCTGTTTAAGATAAATAAAAATGCTTTCAAAAATATCCCTTTTAAAGTGAAAAATAAATAAATTTACAATTCATTCATTCGAAAAAACTTATAAAAAGGACTTTTTCTATTTCATTTTTACCGTTCAGTTGCAGAGTGAAAAGTAAAATGCTTTTGGATAAAAAAGTTCCCGTGAAGATTCTGGAAAATTCAACCGTTGGAATCGAAAATCGTCAGCCCCAGGTAATCCACGACCTCCTTATCTTGTTTTTCATCCGTTTAAAATTCGGTTTTAGGCTTTAGTTTGATTTTTTAGGGCAAAAATTGGTTCAAAAATGCGCCCACGGGGTCCGCAGGCGGGACATAGGTAACCTGCGGACCTCGATTTTTTCTGAACGGGAAAAAATCGAGGGTACCGCACCCGGCACACATCTCACGTGCGGAGCTACGCTCTGTTTACAAAGAGCGGGTGCGGTACCCGCGCGGTTAAATTTAAAGCATGGTTTTCTCAAATTTCTGCCAAAATTTTTTAAATGAAATCATTCTAATATGCCTTATTTTGTGTTGCAGGATTAACAAGATGCTTATTTGGCGAGAAAGGGAACATGAGGAATTGGATGAAGCTGTAATACTCCATTTGCCCACACAAAGGGCATTAAAAGCATGCTGCTTATACAAATTCTGGGCCATCTCTGGCATGAGGGCACAAGTGGAACTCTTAACATGGTTGGTAGACAGATGGCATGTGGAGGACCAGTGTTTCTTTATTTGTGGCCACCGGCTCGAAATTGAGCTGGAGGATATATACTTTTTGACTGGTTTGTCCAAGAGAGGCGAACATGTATCTTTGTTTGGGACTAGGCCAGGTGGCCAGACTGTCGCTAGTCTTCAACTCGAATTTTGCAATGATCAGGCAGATCCTCGGGACAAACGGATTGACATAAAACATATCATCCGTCCTGAACTGAAAGTTATAGCATTCAATGTTACCAAACTATGTGGGAGCACCGCGCTTCATGTAGCTACTGGTTCCCAAATGCGCATTGCTGTGGACTGTTTTCGAGGCACCATCTTCAACTGGTGCGAAGCTGTGTTGGCCAATATAAAAGGCCAACTTACCAGAGCAAAAACCGGGAAACTAAAAAACTTTGGATATGGTTCCATTGTCGTTTCTTTTGCTTTGGAGAGGATTCCTCAGTTAGCTCCACAAAGTATTTCAGTTGATGCCGGTCGACCTCGAGAACCAAGAATGGTTCGCTGGTCCGCGCTGATGGCTCGTCATGCTATCGAGGGCACTGAGATTGTACGATTCCCTGTTTCATATTTTCATTGGCTGGATCGCCAAATTTTCACGATAGAGGATTTTCCGTATGCAGGGATAGATTTCTACGGAGATAGAGAGATGTCTCTCCCTGCAGGGGAACAGTGGGATGATTCAGGTAAAATATTTTTCAACGTTTTGCTAAGTTCTAATTTTTTTTTTTAAATTTTTTATCGTCTTAGAAAACTAATAACCAAAATTTTTTTAAATACAGATGTGGGTCCACAACGACCAGCTCATCTCCAACCTTTCGATAGGAGACAACCAGTTGCGCCCGCACCAGCCCCAGCAGGCCAATCAGTAGAAATTTTGACTGATTTGGAACATCATCTAGAACACTTGACTCTAGATATACCAGAGACGAGCATAAATGACATCCCTCTCAGGCTACAAAGATATGTGATTGGAGTCCCAGGACCTTTCAGGAGGTTCCTATGTAGGGTGGCCCGAGCAGTCGTTTCCTATCGAGATCATCATCAGTGATGAGATGATCATGTAGACTCATTTTTGTACTTTTGTGTTATCATTTTTGCCGATCATAAGGTGTTTCCAAACTATGATCGAAGACAATGTATATTTTTTGAACACACTCCTATGATATATATATCACTATTTTGACGGCTATCTGTGTACACGAATGAATGTTGTTTGTTTTACTGCTTTTAATTATTGCAAATGTCTATTTATCATACTAGAAGCAATTGAATCTGCTAATGTATTTAAATGTCTTGGAATATGCTGATATTCAATGTAATCAAACTCACGTTCCAAGAGACGAACTCTCAAAAATAACCGTAATAACACCGGATTTCTAATGGTATAAACCCTGTTAAGCTGTAATACAACAAGTTCAGAATCCAACCTTACAATCAAACTTCGAATTCCAAATGATATGGACTCAGATAATAACTCAATCACTGCACTATACTGGCAATGTTATTTGTTGTTTGACCAAGGCTTACCCTATGCATGGATACTAACTCGTCAGAGGGTGAATAGATAACCCAAGCTGCGGAAGAAATGTTCCGTGTACTACGACAAGCACCATCAGCAAAACCAATGTAGGTTTGAAGAGACGTCGACATCTGCAATATCAAGAGTAAAACTCAGATAAGAAGTCATAGTGAAAAAAACACACTTCTAAACTAGGCACACTTTTCTAATCTAAAACACACCAGCAGTAAAGAAATCTAAACTAACAAAAATCTCCACACCTTGTTTAAGCGTAATATCGCTTTAGATAAAGCCCATTTCTGGGTTTATCTAAAGGGACACCGTCAAAATCTACTAACTCATAAGCCCCTTTTGCTAACTTTCGTTTCACAATGTAAGGACCATGCCACATAGGCACGAATTTTCCAGCTCCTAGCTTGTCGTTGGCTTGATCATAAAGTAAAACTAGGTCTCCTTCTGAAAAATTTGGAGGGGTCACATTTCTATCATACTGAGCTTTTATCCTTTTAACATGAGCCTCGTTTGCTATTGCAGCACTTCGTCGATTCTCATCTAATTGGGCCAAGTACAAGAAATGTTTTTCCTCTTCAGACGTAGCTGGAAGTAATTCTATGGCTAATTTTAGTGATGGTATTTCGCATTCAATTGGTAGCACAGCTTCTAAACCGTAAACTAGTTGAAAAGGAGTGAAACCCGTTGATGTTTTGACTGAGGTTCGATATGCCCAAAGCGCTGAAAATAACATGGAATGCCAATTCTTCTTGTGAATACCAATGATTCGTTTAATCATGGTGACTAAAACTTTATTAATAGCTTCAACCATACCATTTTCTTGTGAATAGTACGGAGTGGAATTATCGTGGCGTAGGCCAAGTTGTTCTGTTAGTTCAGTCATCATGATGTTCCGAAAATGACTTCCATGATCTGTAATAATAGCTTGAGGAACACCAAACCTAGCAATTATGTGATTGAACACGAATGTTGCAGCAGTCTTGCCGTCAGCTGAATATGTAGGCATCGCCTCGACCCATTTCGTAAAATAATCTACAGCGAGAATAATATAGGCATGCCCCCCGGCCGAGTGAGGGTTACATGTGATAAAATCGATACCCCATTTTGCAAATGGACCAACAGCAATTATAGGGTGAAGAGGAGCGGGTGGCGCGCGCATTTTTCTATCAAAAATTTGACAGTTGTGGCATTTCCAAACCGCATAAATGCAATCTTTAAATAATGTTGGCCAGAAATAACCTGCACGCAATATCTTTTGGGCAGTGGCATACCCAGACATATGACCGCCACATGCTCCTGAATGACAGTCATTTAGAACCTTTTCAGCTTCTTCATGAGTTAAACAACGTCGGAAAACAGAATCCGCTCCTCGTCGATAAAGAGTATTACCAATGATATTATATTGTTGGGATTGGAAGCGTATTTTTCGTCGCTGAGTTCGTGAAATTTCAGGCCGAAAAGATTGGGTTTGGAGATATACAATAATATCCCCATACCATGGATCAAGCGTACTGATAAGAAACAAAGATTCGTCGACAATGGACTCTTCTGCCACTGTTTCAATATCAGTAGAGGGGAAATCACTCATCAGTTCCGCAAAAACCAAAGACTTCTTTGCCTTGGATTTTTCAAATTCCAAGTCAAATTCTTGCAGGATAACTATCCATTTAGAATATTTTCCCCCTAGCAATTGTCTGGTCAAAATATACATCATAGGGTTGCAATCAGAAATTACTGTGGTTTTACGTAACAATATGTAATGTCGAAAACGTTGGACAGCTTGAACAGCTGCCAAGGCCAATTTCTCCACATGTGTGTATTTGATTTCAGTCAGATTCAAATTTCGACTAAGATAATAAATCACATGTTCGTTGTGAGATTCATCTTCCTGAACTAATACCATCCCAATAGTGGAATGAGAAGCAGCGAGATACAGAAAGTAATCCTGGTTGTAGTTGGGAGGATGCAATAACGGTGCATGGGTCAACGCGTGTTTAAGTGCATCAAAAGATCGATCGGCGACCTCGTCCCAAAAGAACGGAATGTCCTGTTTCAACAACCGGGTAAAACCCTTTGCAAGCTCGGCATAGTTCTGAATAAATCTACGTAAAAATTTTGCTTTCCCCTGCAAACTCTGGAGTTGGCGCAATGTCGAAGGAGGAGGCAATTTAACAATAGCTTCGACCTTCGAAGGATCAACACGAATGCCTGATTTTGAGACAACAAATCCCAGTAGACGACCCGATTCTACGCAGAAAACACATTTATGCGGATTCAACCTTATCCGATAATGCCGACATCTCATAAAAATTGCTCGTAAATGAGTGGGATGATCGGCCCTACGTAATGAATGAGCAGGTAAATCATCAAGATATGGTTGAACAATGTGCTTAATGTCATGAAACGCATAAGACATAGCTCGTTGAAAAGTTTCTCCAGCGTTCTTAAGTCCAAAAGGTAGTTTACAATAGGCAAACGTTCCCCACGGAAAAATGAAAGCTGTTTTAGGTTGATCTGCAGGGAGTATGTTTATTTGATTGTAGCCAGAAAAACCATCCATAAAGGAAAAAAGTTCACTTCCAGCACAATCGTCGATTATCTGATCGATATAGGGAGTTGGATAATTGTCTTTTGGACACGCTTGATTAATATCCCTATAATCAATACATACTCTTATTGTTCCTTGTTTTTTAGTCACAGGAACAATATTCGATACCCAATCCGTTAAAGGAATTGGATAAATAAATCCTGCGCGAAGTAATTTTTCAACTTCATTTTTTATAGCAGCAGCTTTTCTAGGATGTATTTGACGTAATCGTTGACGAACAGGTTTAGCATCCGGGTAAGTCTTAATTTCATGTACTACGATCGATGGATCAATTCCTGGCATTTCTTCGTAAGACCAGGCAAACACGTCACAGAATTCTTGAAATAGGGCTTTATAAGTCTGAATTTCTTCGTCTGAACAACAAGCACCTATATGAATGTTTTCAATTATTCCTGGCTTTACTGAAATATCAATTGGAACCGTTCTAGATATATTTTCTAAATTTAATTCAGAATCAGGATTTTTCAATGGATTCTGAGGTTCCTTGGCATATTCAGCAGTAAAAATTGAAGCGAAATCATTTTCAAAATGATCTAATTCAGGTAAGAATGAAGACCTATGATGGAGATCTTCCCATGGTAAATCATCAACAGACAAAAAATCACGAATTTGCTCATCTGTATGAACAATTTCAGGAAATATTGTCGCGTCTGAACTAGAAATAGAAAGCGATTCCTCTTGGATCCCATTCATTGGATCGATTTCGGTTGAAAAGGGGTTGGAAAAAGACTGTACAGTCTGGTACGCAATTTCAAATGGACTCAAAGGCATCGCGCCATCAAATGAGTCGATCTCGGAATCTGAAGGTAGAATCCAAGGATCATCAGACATAACTGTGTCTGACGAAATCATATGAATAGTTGCAGTAGAAGACGATACGTTAGGAGGAGGAAAGGAAAAAGTTCCTAGCAAAGCAGAATCTTTAACCAAACCTACTCCAACATCCTTATAAGGGATAGTCGTTTTACCAACATGCTGGATTGTTTCTGTAGAGGCTGGGTCTGACGAAAAATAAGTTAACTGATCTATTGTCACGATCCTTCCTTGATATGGAAATTTTATAAGTCGAAAGACCGAAGAGACAACAGCAGTCATAGCATAAGACCAACTACGACCCAGTAGAAGGTTGTAATCTAGAGGGGCATCAACCACCTCCACATCTAGATTAACAATTTTCCCTTCAACCCCTATGGGTAAATCCTGCAAAATACCATAAGGTTGAAAACCTTGACCATCAAAAGCTTTTAGAATCGTCGGAGATTGGTTAAGTGTAGGAGAACCAAGAGATTTCCAACACTGAAGCGACATAATACACGTTGAAGCTCCCTCATCAATCAGAGTCCGAAAAATAGGTCTGTTTTTTACTAACACTGGAATCTGGAAAGCCATTTGGTGAGGAAGACGTGGTGTACTAGTTTCTAAATCGAAGATTATAAGGTTATAATCCTGAACATCAACAGCTCCTATGGCAGACAATAACAATTTACGCTGTGCCGGACATGACTGCAGCACTTCCAAAGCCGACATTGTTGAAGGAGAAATTGCTAAATCTTCAACAATGTTGTAATTCTGAGCAGCTCTCGCATGTGGATTGAAAGCCGATTTACGAAGAACACCTTTAGCAGGCGGCTTGATTATCAAGTCTGGATTTTGTTTCTCGATCTGTAGCGGACCGGAAACAGGAGGAGTTGTATTTGATGCGTTGGCATTGGAAGACTCTCCTTCCTTGCCATCAACGGGATTCTTAGAACCGTAATCTTGCGATCGCGTCGCAACCCTTATATGAGACATCATCATAATAGGCTCTTCTAAAGTGGTCGAGGAAGAACCAATCATCTTACTATCTTGAACTGGAAAAGGATCCTTCAAGACAGCAGGTTGTTGCGATCCTTTAATGAGTTTCGTAACCTCTTCTCGATATGGGCATTCTTTCGTGAAGTGATCTTGTTCACAAATGAAACAAGGATAGCGAGGTTTACGTTTCTCATCATTGGATTCTTCTCTATCTGTTTTCTCTTTCGAATTTTTCTTGTTTTTATTCCTCCCCTTCTTTTTACCACTGGATTTTGATTTTGCCGTAGATGTTTCAACGACATGAATATCGGCAGAAACTTCTTGAGAGGATTCTCCCTTCGGGGAATCAGGTAAAGTTATGATTGGAGAAGAATTCTTTGAGGATTTCTTCTTACTTTTGGAACTAACTGTACCAATCATACCGTCAGCGGCATGAGACCCGGAAGGAGGAGCAGCTATCTCACCTTGTTTGGGTAAATCGGGAATTTTTTCATGTAAAGTACCTGACTGTGTATAGACGAGGTCTAGGTACTGAGCCTGAGCAATTACTTGCTCTTCAGTAACAACACCAGCCTTAGCTACATCTTCAGTGATCTTGGGCAGTAATGATTTCACAAACCATTCTGCCAAAATTTGATCCGGAATATAAACCTTCACCAAACGTCGTCTGCGTCGCCACTCATGAATATGATCAGAAATGACGTAGATTGTTTTAGTGAAGTTAATAATTTTGTGCCATTGTCGTATCTGACAGGCAACTGGAAATGAGTTAAGAAAGATGTTGCTAACTGACTGAAATTATGAAACGAGCCTCGTGGCAACTCAATGTACCATTTGGCTGCAAGACCTATGAGTGTCCTTTGGAAAAGACGTAAGCGAATCGAATCATCAATAATAGAATTAGATGCACACCAAAGGTGATAAGTCATCACATGATTTGATGGATCCTCTCCTGACTTACCTTCAAATTTCGGTATATCACTAGGCAACTTATGAGGCATTGACGGCCAGTTCTGATAATAGAAAATAGGATCATTTGTAAGGCGCGTCAAATCTGGTAAGTCCAAAGTTACGATGAACGGTAACTGACGGTTAGGGTCACGAAAACCTTGAGAAGCCAAAGCAGATCCAGGAGGCGGATACCCAGGATAACTAGGAATCGGATTAGCATTGGGTATTGTATAACCTCCTGGATAACCAGGATGAATCGGACCATACTGAGGTTGTTGATAAGTATAACCAGGGTATGGTTGATAGCTTGGATTCTGAACATAGGGACCGAATTGCGGTTGTCCTTGGTACGGTTGATAAGTAAATTGAGGTTGACTCGTAACAACTGTACTTGTACCGGCTTGTCCTGCAGGCATCTGAACTGTAGTCTGAGCTGAAGGTCCTGACTGAGGTACAGAGACTTGAGGGATTTGCACGGATACCGGGATAGCCGAACTCGGGGCTACAGATACTCCAGAAATAGGTGTAACAGGTTGAACATACGTTGCAGCAGTTACAGCAGTTTGGGGCGGAGTCTGAGGTGTACTAGGCCCAGCCTGCTGAACTGAACTAGGTGCAGGAGTTTGAATGGCTGGCTGAACAGGTTGCTGAGTTGAACCAGAAACCAATGGTTGACCAGGTTGATAAGGTAACTGCACATTAGGCTGCAAAGGTTGTTGATATTGGGACGGATCCCACACCATCATTCCGGGGTATTGTCCCGTAGAAGGTTGAACGTAAGGACCAAAACCTGGTTGAACGTAGGGTTGATAATAAGGTAAAGTTACGGCTCCTTGAACAGATGGTTGACCAGAAGGCTGTTGGTAACCTTGCATTGGGTACTGCCCTTGAGGTTGATAACCTTGAGGCACGTACTGAAGTTGGGGTTGTTGAGGACCCTGAGGAGCATATTGAGTTTGGGGTTGACCTTGAGGAATGTACTGTCCTTGAGGTTGATAACCTTGAGGTATGTACTGTCCTTGGGGTTGCCCCCCAAAATAATATTGATCCACAGTTTGTTCTGGGAAAAAGCTACCTTGAGGTTGAGCCCCGGGTGGTAACTGACTACCTTGGGGTTTCCCCCCAGGCGGTAATTGACTACCCTGAGGTTGCCCCCCATGCGGTAACTGAGTTCCCTGAGGTTGACCCCCAGAAGGAAACTGACTGCCTTGAGCTTGAGGATTAGGAATGTTACCAGACATCATATAAACTTGCTCTGCGTCCGACGTTTCAATTTTAAGTCCACCAAGACCAGATGATAACACATTTTCGATAGGTTGACGAGTTGCTCCCGAGAAAGTACCAGACAAAGACTGATATCCCGCAGGAACAGAAGGACCACCATGTAAAAAAGATTCAGGCGTTTGCGAAAACATGGACGACTCTCCGGCCATAATAGATGACGGATAATAACCTCTGGGTGTAGGATGAAAAGGAACTCGAGGTGGATAAAAAGCAAGACCCGGATTCTCTAAAAAATCAGTTAAAGAAAGATACCAGGGATTAGTTCGAATAGGGCTGTAGAAAATAGATTCACACTCCCTAAGATTTAACGATTGAGGGGAGTTGGGAAGAGATATGTCTTCGTCTGGATTAGTAAGTTCTTCTATAGAAATTAGTCCAGAAGGAAGATTTTCGGTAATGATATTTCTAACCCTTGGTGAACCTGGATCGCTAGAAGTTGGTGAGATAAATCCTGAAGATGTTTCTAACACAGAAGATTCAGTTTCAGGCTCAGAGATTTCAGGTTCGTCAGATAATTCACCAGAAGGAGAAATATTTCCAGTGACTTCAGAAACTGAAATCGGTTCTTGAATATATTCTGTTGTAGGAATTTGATGATCAGGATGTATCACAATAGCAGAGCTTTCAGCTTCTGTTGATCTAAGTCTACGGCTACTGTGTGGTACCCGAGCTCGAAGCCCTTCAAGATGACCTGGTGTAAATTCAGGGGGTTTCCCTTGTATTCTCCGGGATTGTCTCGGCAATTCCGCCACGATGAAAAATTATCTAATCACACGCAAAAAAAGAAAAATTTCAATGAAAACACCTAAAGTCTCTAAGAAACAAACAATTGAATCACTCGCTTAAAAAATCTAAGAGTTCAAACCACACACAAACAAGTAAATTTCCGTACTAAAATCACTAGTTGGTGATGAAATCCAACTTAGTAGAGTTTTAACACGAAAAGGGCGGTTGGAACAGTTACCCCGACAACCTGCTTAATGAAACAGACTGGCACAAGTTTCTTTACATAACCATCTCGAGTGAAGATAACCCCCCAGAGAGTCCAAGTGAGTCTAGTCGACGTCTGTTCCAGGTACAGTGGGATCTTCCCTCCACCGTCACCTTAGGAAAGAATCCTAAAGATTATGGCCTCTAAGGTTACCAACTGAAACAAATATACATGGGGGAACAGTCTACGATCCGACACACACGCAAGGGCAGAGTAACAAAGCTCAATCCCCTTGAAGGCTCCTTGAACAGAATCCAAGGTTTACCGACAAGTGACCCCTGGCTCCTCGACAATGGTCTATCCGAGGTTTACCGTTTTTAATACGTGTATATCTTCTATCGTTCCCAATGAGGAAGGATTGATTACCCCACTGGTTCGGATATGATCTCGTGCTTAACTCCTTTAAGAGGAGCTTCCCAGAGCATACATGCAACAACTGGAATTCTTCCTACCGCAAGATATATCTACTTGTTTGTTTTATCTATCTTGGAGAGTTAATTACTCCCTACTCCAAGATACTAGCCTAAGCGATGTTGGTGATGAGAGCCCTAGAAATAAAAAGATTACTAGATGAATTTTATTTAAGCGTTACTTTTAAGAGCTGTTTCTTAAGTCAAATGGGCGCGGAAATGAAACTTTGTATGATGTGAAGACTCGACTTCCAAAAAACACTAAAATGCACCTATGATGATATTCAATTCTTTTTTCTTTCAATGAATTTTCTATCTAAAGAAGAGTTAGAGAATGCAACTTTCAAATTTCTTCTTCAAACATGAAAACTAAGTGAAAGAAACATTTTGTCTTTTCGTTAAACTATCAAAGCTCACAAGAAAAACTCTTTTCTTTTCCAAACAAGAAACTACAAAACAATTCTCTTTCGAAAGAAATCTACAAAAATTAAAACTATTCAAAACTACAAAGACTAATCTTAAGAACTAATCTAAATTGAGTAAAAGCTTTTTAGAGTTTTTTTTTTATGAATGTTTCTCTTAGTTGTTCAGCAAACTAAGAATCTATCAAACAGATCAAAAAACACTCAAAATATGGTTTTTCAAAACACTCAAAGAATAAATGAAATTCAAAACTTTAAAGCAAGTTCTTTTCGAAGATTTGCAAAGAAATCAAAAAGGCTTAATTTCTCAAACTAGGATGTTTTCACAATGAGGTCGGATTCAAGAGACAAAAAGAGATCTTATGTGATCTGAGATACTGCAAATTGTCAAAAAATTTGAATCACTATAAAGACCAAACAGGAAAAATAATCCAATCGGCAAAATCTCCTAGAAAATCATTCAAAACACTAACACTGTTGGAGTTCATAAACAATGAATTCTTGATAGACACAATAACCAGTCTGGGCAGAAACCAAAGATCTAAAAATTAACCAAAAAAAGAAACCTAGAAATTTTTCAAAATTTTTACAGGGTCCGCATGTAAGCAGTGTTTACAGGTGCGGTCCCGCACTGTATGCTATAAAGAACGTGCGAAAATGCCCGCACTGTAACAGTTATGCAGAGTGCGGTCCTAGCAAAAATGATAGAAAAATTCAAAATACTTCTAAATTTTCAAAAACAGAAAAAATTTAAAACACCCAGATAGATGTGAATCAATCAAAAACGAGAAAAAGAAACCTTTTCTCAAGTCAAAAATCAAAGAGAACCAAGAACAAACAAGTTCTTCCCCAGTGGAGTCGCCATTTTGTTGTGTAGATTAATCCGTCTTGCGGACAAGACCGATCTCTCTAGTACAAAAGGTAACTAGCAACAAACAGCCAATTATACTAATCTCTCTCTAAGCATATGCAATTTATAAAAACACTATACGGGTGCAAGGCCTACCTTATGTCCAACGCTTTTCTTGCTTACTTGATTTTGTTGAAGTCCTTCCCGTGCACTGAAAGAACGTCCTTCGTATATCTGCAATCACAAACAAGGAAAAAGATTAAGCAGCACCTGTATAGACATTATCATAAATCATACTTATCATAATGATCGAGGAATTTATGAAATAAACCACAAATTGACAGTTTAATGAAAAGCCGATATTTATGCTAAGATATTACTTACAACACCATGCCTTGATGTTGTACGAGGTCCTCCGGGGAGTCAAAGCCGGGGAATCTCCTTTATCGACAAGCATTGCACTCTCTTTGAACTAAGAAAAGTAAGTGAGTGATTTAACCTCACAGAAAGTCTTAAGTTACTCAAGTCTAAATCTCAACAGCATTTAACTTCAAATCTCATAAGCTTGAACTCCCTTTGAGGCTACCCAAGGCCTCTTTTTATAGTGAAAGAGAAGAGGTTTCTAGTTCCAAATATGAAGGGATAGAATCCTCCTTCAAAGGGATAAGCTCCTTACATCAAGGGGTTAGCTCCATTAAGAAAGGGATGCATGAACCAGCTTCAAAGCGTATCCATTCCGAAAATTCCCATCTAGAATCTTCTAGAATTCACCTGGAATTCACTTTTTATCTTCATTTTCTCGCCTTTTTATGTTTTACAGAGGTCCGCACCCATTACACAAAGAACGTGCGGTATGGTTCTGCATGCAGGCTGAGATTTAGGTGCGGGACCGCAGGGAATGCATAGAGAAAGTGCGATACCAATTCTTAGGGGATTTTAGGGATTTTCTTCTGATTTTGAAACTTGATATGAGGAGCTGATATATTAGACTTGCAAAAAGAGGAAGTATGAGTAATAATGAGCTCATACAGTCAGCAGAATGTCAAGGTGACAGTTTTCAGTGTAACAATATTTGCACCAACTGAGGAGATGTATAAGAAATTCATTTATGTATGGATGTATTTTTGCATATTGTTATCCTCCGTAGTGTCCCAAGGCTGAGAAAGGAGACCAAAGGAGGTAACCTCGAACCACTTAGGGATTGGTAGCTAGCCCTACCAAATCAGAGAGGGCTCTTTCTATGATCTCACAGCCAACAAGGTGACTGTAGAGGGTAAAAATATATTATACTAGGTATTGAGCTCTATGGTTTTCAAATTTAGGGTTTAGCTAGATAAGGAGCAGAGGTCAAGGAAACTAGGTCAGGTCTCAAAATATTTAGCTGCATGGATACAAAGGGGCAATTCAGGTATGTTCAGTGACACTTTGCGGTTGTCAATGTAGTATAGGGTGGAAAATAAAGGTTTCAAAATGAGCATGACAAGCATGAGATCATTTATTAGAAGATGAATAACATAAGCATGAAATTCCTATCAAAACAAAGGATAAGCTTAAGAATTTTGTTTAAAAACTCATAGGAATATCATTGAAAGAAAATTTATGAAAAGAAGGATTAAAAAGCATTCATTAAAGTGATTTATAGAAGAAAAACACTGTCAAAAAATCATACCACATGAATCCCTATATAATAGTTGCAACTCGCCTGTTAATTTCATGTAAAAAGATGATGTATACAAGCTCAAAACCTTCTACTCTATGATGTCCAACCTTTGATTCAACTCAATCAGGGATACATATAGACCAATAATCGCTTTTCCCTCTCTTAGGGGTCGAATCCCTCATGATAGGAACATTTTACATGATTTTCTCTAACCAAGCCTAAGACTACGGAGGTTAGAAAAAACTCTCCATTTATCTTTGACTGACCTTTCTAACATTAATGACCATAATATATACATCAAATTTTCATTTACAAGATAAATTACACTTGATTACATCATAAAAATACCTAATAAGAGTAATTACATCACAAAATGTTGATTTTGACCAAATAAATTCGAAATTCTAGCTTACTAACAGAAGCAGAGCAAATTCCCCCATAATCACAACAAATTTATGAAAGCGCAGCGAATTGTTTGAGGGACCTTTTGAGTGAATTTTCCTAACCCATTTCCTGATATGAAGGTATATTTGGAAATATTGGGATGTCCGGGTGTCTTTATAACTTTAAAACAGGCAAAATTACCTCTCCAAGGTTGAGAAAATTTATTTTTCCCAATACTACTCCAAAAGCACAGCGAAGGGGTCAAAACAGTGGCAAAAACCCATTTTTTAGCATGTTTTTGGCTTTTTTCTCTCAAATTGAAGGCTGAAATGGCACACCAGTGGCATATATAACATGATTAGGTCATAATATATCCATAAATTTAGATATTTTGTCATTTTTTGGCCTCAGGAAAAATCACAGCAAATGTTCGTTGCGCTTTTGTCAGTGAGGAATTTCCAAAATTTGCCAAAAATCCACAAAAACTCAAAATTTGCAAAAAATTCTTCAAAATTGGTTCTGAATTACTCCTTAAAGTTGGTGGATGATATGATAGGAAATGAGTGAGGCATTAGCCAACAAATTTAAGTTATCCCTCTTCCTTATCTTAATTAGAGTTTTCTTCAATTTTTTCTTCAAGTTTCTCACCTTGATTTGATTGATCTAGTTCCGGGTGTAGTAGTGCCTTTCCATGTGCCTTTTGAGGTTGATGGACCCTTTGGATCTCTTCAGAAGCTTTTCCAAGTGATTATTTACCTTTCAATCCAAAATTCCTTGTCTTGTTCAATCTCAGCTGGAATCGACTCATGAAAATCCTGTTGACCTAGTGAAGAAGATGGTCCACTTTCTCGCTTTTTATGCCTCTTGAGACCTCTTGTCATTGGCCTCCTTGGTTTTATTTGCACCTCATTATCCTTAATTTTCTTATCATCAAGTACAAACTTACCTTTTCCATCCTCCTCCTCCAATTCTGCCTTGGGTTTACTAAGCAAAAGTTGTTTTCCTTGAAGTTGCTTGTTCTGCTGCTGAAGAAATGTTATCATGAAGTTTGCCTTTGAAAGTATGTCTTTGAGCTCTCTGATTTCTACTTCCTTTTCCTTTATAATATCCTCAGGAGGATTCTACTCCTCATGAATTTCTAGGTCTTCCATGTAAGTGTCAAAGTGTACTTGTTATTCTTCCTTCAATTATGCCTCACGCTAATATGTCGATGTCTCTTTTTCAACTAAAGTAGGCTAGGCCCTTTCCACACTGCCAAGAGAAAACACCAGCCTTTTTCCTCTAGTATATGTTTTGGTCATGTCATCCCTAGGTTTCCTTGTCACTGGTTTCCTTGTGGAACCAACTTCTTAAGGTCTTGGTGATGCCAATGACGTAGTTTGGTGTAGTTTGACTACTAGTTTGACTTTTTTTATCACAAAATTGCACTTGATTAGCTACTAATCATAAAACTCTATGTAACGGTTTCAAAATAGTTTTTAACTGAAGCTTAGCCTCTTCAGTCTATAAGGGCTCTCTCCAAGGGGTTTATGATATTAGATAATGATAGTACTAGATGTCTAAATCTATTTGAAAAGTAACTTGATTTTTGTGTATGTAGGTTGAAAAGAATGCATGCTTGCTACCATTCTGCTTATGGAGTCAAAAAATCAGTAGATTCAGTGGCAAGGTTTCTTGACATGGAATTTGAGGCAGATAAGAGTTTTTAACAAAGGAAAATCACACATAGAACATAGGGCAACACAATCATTTCATCAATAAATGAAATAAGAGCATAAACATATGAATTCTGAGTAATAAAGATGAAATATACTGCAAGTGGTACACATAAATATATAGATTAGAAAGACATTAAAAAATCCGTGAGAATATCAGGTCTGTCAAGAAGAAGTCCTCTGTATTATTGATATAAGTCAAATTGCATAAAGTAGTAGTATGGTGAAAAATGTCTCCAACCCTTTACAACTTCTATAATTTTCCTTTAAATAGACATTTTTACAACACGGATGATTTGCCTCTTGGCTAGAGTCATCGAAATCTTCCTAGGACACCTCTTATAACAGAAAAAAATGTCATTTAAGAAGAAAATGACAGCTACACTCTAAAGATGACATTTCCTAATAGTACTCAAACTCCTATTTAGTACATCATTCTACCTTATCTTTGAAATAGTTACTTGTAAATTACAACTAAGCATCACATGTTCAAATAGGCTATGACATTGTTCATCACTACTTGACATATTAAAGACCCTCCTAAACACATGGAACCGAACCCTATATTTAAGGAAAGGAGGACCCTTATCTTCAATGAAAGCTTTAGCTGATGAGTTGTCTCCACAATACTGTTTTCAAGTCATAAATGTTTGATGGTGAGGTCCCTTGAATGTTGAATGTGTCCACCTATCCAAAACTGCCACTGGGATGCTTCAAAAACTTCAAAAAAATCTTGCTACGAAAACAGGACAGTTTTGTAGCGAGCTTTTGTAGCGCCCAAAAAATAGCTTTTGCACCTATAAATTTTTCTCTTTGGCTATTCCAGGGTGTCAACCAAGACATGACGCATCATCGCCACCATTCTCCCTTCTTGAAAGCTATAAAAAGTGGTTTTGGAAGCAAATAATCTGCTACATAAATTTTCGTAGCGTTTTCCTGGCTTTAAGCCTAGGAAACACTACGAAACTATGAAATCTGTAGAAATTCCAGATTTTAACACTGTCCCAAAAAAATGACCTCCAGCTACAAAAACTTAGCTTTCAACATGCCATAAGCCTTCTAAAACATAATCAAACTCAACTTAAGACTCTTGAGGTGTTTCCTCTTCATTAATGATGAGTTGAGCTATGGGCTCCTCAACCACAGTCATCTTTAAGCCCTTCTTCTCTAGTTCCTCATGGATCAACTCTAATTTCTCTTGGAGATCTTTGACTTGTTCCTTCAGTTTTTTGTTCCTAGATTTTTTATATGCTTCACCTCTCCTTTGGATGGATGAGTCCATTTGATCAATTGTTTTTTGTTATCTAAGGTCTTTGACACACTATTAGCCTGCTCTTCGAAAAATTCTTTCATTTTTTCAAATTGTACCTTCTGAATTTTGTGCTTCCTTGCCTCTTTCTTCAAGACTGATATTTCTTCATTTGCTAACTTCAACTGTTCCTTAAGAACCTCAATCTCTATTTTTTCAATGATTTTCTCTTTTCCTTTCCTTTTCTTAATATCTGATTCTTCTTTTGCAGGTGAGGAAAGGTCAATGATGCTTGGTGGTGGCTAGACAGTTTCAGTGACCTTCTGAGCTTCTTTCCTAATTTCCAAGAGCTTTCTAGCATGTCTTGTCATTGTTTTCCTAGCTTGAAACATAAATCTTGCATCCTCAACTTCAAACTCTAACTTCTTAGCTAATTTGGATTTCTTGAGCTTCTTTCCTCCCTCATCTATATCTTTAGCTTCGCCTATGGGAGTTTCCTAAATATCAATAGCATGCATAATGTCTTCTAAGTTACCCTTAGCCACTATTTGGATTCTTGTAACTCTCTTGCTGCCATGTTTTCTCACTGCTAGCTTTTGTTTTGCAAGCGTAACAATAGGTGTATCAACTTTCTGCAATAGCTATGTTCCCATGATTACTAGTTCACTTTTCTCTACCACTAAAGGCTCACTTTTCTACATGGAAAATTTTAGGGGCTAATATTCGCAGGTGGACTAATTTTCCATGGTTTTTCCAAAAAAAAATATTCGCCAATTTCCATTTTTTTATAAAAATGATTCGCCCAAATTTTACAAAATAAAATTATTTTACGTTAAAAATCGTCAAAATTATATAGAAAATATATATAATATCATTATAAATTTGAATAATTTTAAAAATACATCAATAAACATTTTATAGTTTTCATATTAGGGACTAGTGAGATTCGCCAAGTTTTTAAACTTCAAGATAATTTTCCATCCTTAAAATTTTCCCTGCTTTGCTCTGCCTCTGAAAGTGATGGTATACCTCTAGGTTTAGGAATTATTTTAGGAGTGATGGCATCTACTTCAAAACCACTGACAAATAGAAAATATGAGCATTCTTTGCCTAATCTCTTTAACTCCTCTAAAACCAAAAATTTGATTAAACCATGATGAAAGGGTGCAGTTTCATTTCCTTCAGATTTATCTTGAACTTTATCTGACATTTTAGCTAAACTTATGTATAAGTAAAAAGGTAAATTAAGAGACCTCTTACCAACAAAATGTAGGAGAAGCATGAAATGGTATGAGTAAACCATGTGGTACTTCCCTTCACAAGTGAAGTATTTCTGAATGATTAGTAGCAGCTTTGAGAAGTCTTTAATGTAGCTCCTTGGGATGGCATTTCTGAGATCAATATCACTATGCTCTGGCTTGATAAATTCTTTACAGTCCTGCATGGTGAACTTGAAACCTTTGAACCATTGTTCTCCTCCTCTAGGAATTCCTGTTGTTGCTGCAATAGTCTCTGGTGTTATAGTGAGGTTCAAAATCCCCACCTTTGAAGTTGTCCCATTGAAACTGATGGAAAAGTCATTAGAAACCTGCACATGGCATCTTTGCAATCTTTGGAAAAATTGCAAACACCTTGTACTTTTGAAAAATTCTAAGGCAGTTGGGTCTTCATTCAGAAAATTCATGTCTGATGGCTCATATTTGAGATAGTGGCCTCTTTTGTTGGTCTTCCTCTTTGCATCCATGGTGGTTTTATACCTTCTCTGCCTCGCTTGATCAATGACACCTGCAATTTCTTGAAAATGCCAACAACCATCTTGGCTTGGTGAAATAGCTCTCTAGAGCTCAATAGCATGAAAAGATTAATAGGGGAATGACAAAGACTAAATTGGGAAATATTTTAAAGTTTCGATGTCAACTCATGCCTTCATCATGACTCATACATGCTAAAAATAGAAGTGATGACCTCAGACATGACCATTGTACTTTGATTTAACCCTAAATGACTTGAATGAAATTCACCTTAACACTTATAATCATTAACTGACACCTAGCACCTGATTTGAAAAGATAGACAGGAATAACTCTTTTTGTAGCGTACTTACTATAGTTCCTGGCATAAAACTGCATTTTTATTGTGTAATTCACTACGAAAACAAGAAATCTTGGCTAAAATGACCTTTTCAGATTGATAACCTTGGGAAATGGAATATGTCAAGAAATAATGAATGATGTGACATGAAAATACTTGAATGGGGGTGGGTTTTGACCTTAGTATAAGATAACAAGAAAAAAATTTAAAATTTTCCTTTACCAACTAATGACAAATGAACTCTATGACCATACCTTTGACAAATGAACCCCTAAGACTACGTCAAAGGATGTTTCACTTTTTATGAGTGATAATAGTGGCTCCACTTGGGATGGTGTGCCCCTGTGGTACACCAAAGAACCTGTGGTTCTAGTGCTATCCATATTATTTGAAAACAAAAAATCTCAAATTTTCCAAGCTTTCCTTCAAACTCTAATGGCCTTCACCTCGGGCTCAAACTTGATATTTAGCTTGTATTTATTAGCAGAAAAACATATAAAAATGGAATATATACAATGGAATGTGAAATCAATATAACTTAAGAGGAATAATGCTTCAAAAACCTACCATTGACAGGTCCTCCAACACAAGGTTGTTCATCCATCTCCTGCAGAATGTAAGTGTTGCTTCCATGGAATATAGCTACTTTGAATGGACCTTTCCAAATATTGTCAAAATTACCATGTTTCCCCTTTTCTTCAATCCTGGCCTCCCACCTCAAAACCACATCTTGGATTTGAATTTTTTCCTCTTTGACCTTCTTGTCAAATGTCTTCTTGATTTTTTTTTGAGATTGTTGATTTTTGTTATAGACTTCCTCCCTTTTCTCCTGCAAGGCTATCAACTGATTTATTCTCCTCTGAATTTCATTTGGCTCCTCCTCCGATCCTTGTAGAAGCTTCATGACAGGAGCTCCCAAGGATGTAGGAAAAATGGCTTCAACCCCATATACCAACTCATAAGGTGAAGTTCCAGTTGATCTCTTTATGCACACTCTATCATCCCACAGAGCATACTTCAGCTTCAAATGCCATGACTTCTTATTTTCCTGCAACACCTTCTTAATAATCCTCACAATGCTCTTGTTAGAAGATTCATCAAGACCATTACCTTGTGGACAGTATGCAATAGAATGCCCAAGTGTAATGTGATATTGATGATAAAAACTGATCAGCTTCTTGGATTTGAATTCTTGTGCATTTCCAGTGATGATCTTCATAGGGCAGCCAAATCTAGACAATATATTATTTTCCAAAAATGAAATGATAACTGAATCATTTTCTTGCCTAGTTTGGATTGCTTCAATCCACTTGGTGAAATAATTAATTGCTTTCAGAATCTAGCGATGCTTACCTGAAGATGATGGATTAATCTCACTAATAAAATCTAGCCCCCACTGCTGAAATGGTGCCCCAACATAGATAGGCATCAAGGGTAAAGGAACAATCTTTTTCTTGCCATTAAAAAACTGACATTCATGGTAGGCAACAGTCTTTTTGTAGACATCTTTTAACATAGTAGGTAAATAGTACCCTGCTCTGAGAATCTTAGTTGTTGTGGCCCTCCAATAATTATGACCTCCATAATCTCCTTTGTGAAACTCCTCATTCACCTTTTCAGACTCTTCTTCCAGCAAGAAATTCAAAATAATACTACTGGTATCATTCCAATACAGATTTTTATCAATGATGCAGTACCTCAGGGATTTTAAATTCACAAACCTTGCCTTAGACTTTTTCAATTCAGCAGGAGCTCTATGATGATGTAAGACAAAAACAATGTCTTTGTACCAGTCGGAAAGGATGTACTTCTCTTCAATAGGAATCAGCTCTTCATCTTCATCTGATAATTCTGAAATTTCTGCAATTAAATTCATATCAAGACAGTCAAAATTTGACTGTGCCATCAGCTTTGCTAGCCCCTCACCTTTGGCCAATTTTGTGGGGCTGATCTCTATATCATATTCCAACAAGTTATCTATCCACTTCCCTCTCTTACCATTAGGATCATCTTGAGTTAGGATGTCCTTCACAACATCACTAGGAACAAAAGTTATGACATGAGAATGCATAATGTAAATTCTGAAATATTTGATGGCTTTGACCAAAGAATAGGTCTACTTCTCTAAGATGTTATACTTCAGCTTTGAATTAGCTAAGGTCCTGCTAAAAAATGAAATGGGTTGTTCAGTACCTTGATGACCTTTTTGAGGAAAAACTCCAGCAATTATATTTTCTGATGCAAATGTAAAAACCAGAAATTCTTTCAAAAAATATGTGCTGATCAACACTGGTGCTTGAGTAAGTGCCTTCTTGATCTCCTAAAATGAGTGCTTTTCTTCTACTTTCCACTTGATGTCAGCTCATTTCTTCAGCATATTAGTTATGTCTTTTACAATCTCAACAAAATTAGGAATAAAACTCCTCACAAAATTCACCATTTCAAGGAAAGACTGGATTTAATTTCTGATTCTACGTAGATCCACTTTCTGAATGGCATTGGCCCTGCTTGGATCAATATTAATCCCATATTTAGAAATAATATTCCCAAGTAACTTTCCTGAAGTCATAGAAAAAATTATTTTAGTGGGATTGAGAGAAATTCCAAACCTTCTACACTTGATAAGAATCTTTTCTAGGTGCTTCAAGTGACCTTTTCTCTCGTTGAGAAAACTGTTATGTCATCCAGATAGAAAACCATAAACTTATCATTTTCCTCAGCAAAGGAAATTTCCATTTCTCTTTGAAAATTCGCTCCTACATTCATCAAACCAAAGGGCATTTTGGAATACATGAATGTGCCCCATGGTGTGGTAAAGGCAGTTTTATCCTAATATTCTGGATGCAAAAGTATATGATTGTATCCTAAAAAACCATCCAGCGTAGACATCCTTTGGGAACCAACAATATTCTGTATAATTTGGTCCATCTTTGGGAGAGGGTAATTGTCCTTCAGAGAGGGTTTGTTCAAGTTTCTGAAGTCAATGCGGATTCTGATTTCTCCACTCTTTTTTCTAACTGGAACCAAGTTTTTAAGACACTTTGAGAATCTGATTGGAACAATAATTTTGGCATCAAAGAGCTTCTTTATTTCCTTCTCAATCAGAGGCATCAGAAGTGGATTAATCCTCCTCAGCTTCTGTTTCAAAGGATTTTAATTTTCTTTAATAGGAATGGTATGCTGTGTTGGGAAAAATACTGAGAGGGGGGGTGAATCAGTATTTAGAGCTCATATCTATAAATTTAACTTTTTCTTTTGCAGAGTTCCATACGCGACTTTTATGAACCGAACTTGTGTGTACATGCAGATATGCTGAAAGAAACTAGTGTATACTAATATAAATTTCTAGTTTAGAAAGCTTCTCATAAACAGACTTTAAATCATATTTACCAGTTATGCATCAGGTTAGATAATTAGTAAATATGTGCAGTAACAACAGTATAAAACATCATACAAGTCGAACACACATGAACACCAATATTTAAGGTGGAAACCCAATTTGGGAGAAAACCACCACTTATGTTGTCTCTGTCTTCAATATTTATTACATGGAAAACTGTTTACAACATTGTACTGATGCAGAATCATATCAATACGTAGGCTTCTACCTGCAGAAGGCTGCAACCTTCACTTGTTTACCAGCTGCTACTGGAAGGAAGCTTATCCCCCTGAACATAACACCAGATTCTACTGGAAAGAATCTTCTACTTCCATACTGAAGGCTTCAACCTTCAGACCCACTGCAGACGACGTTTCATCAATTTTCATACTGGATCAAACAGCATCAACACGACCCTTTATCAAAAGTCATAAACTTTGCCCAATACTTCAATTAGAACAGTGAAAACACTGTAACCAAAACATCAGAAATAACCCAGACTTCAAAATAGATATGCAGATACAAACTCAACCCTGAACAGTCATTAATTCAAATATCATATGCTACTTTGCTTCACTGAAGCCACGTACATACGCTCTTTCCTGCACACCATTCTTCGTATGCCTCAGTGCATATTGTTTTCATAACCTAGAATGAATAAGCTACTTTGCTTTGTTAAAGCTGCGTGTATACACGTTTTTCTTTATACCAACCCACGTATACTTCTGTGTATACTATTCTTCAGAATGTGATCAGACTCAGATTCAGATGTAAGGCTTTCAGTCAGACATTTTCTCAGCAATGCAGAACCTTTAGACAGTCAGTCAACCTTAATCATGTTTTCTAAATCATTGATTAAATCTGTTCATGATCAACTTAGCAGCATATTCAGTATTCAAACAACCAAAAACTTCAAGAAGACTTCATTGACAGACAGCAGAAAAAAAGCAGGAATCACAGTAGTAACATCTGCTATAAGCTTCAGAAAATCCTAACTGCCATATGTGCTTTTCATGAAGAGAACTTGCATATATACGTGCTTTTACTGAGACCAACTACCGTATATATCTGTAAAATTAAATTTTGCAGAACAGACCAGATCTATAAAACTTACCCAGATTTCTTCATTTTCTTCAGTAGACTTGCACCAGTTCTTCATCATTTCTTCAGTAGATCATACTAGATATTCATCATCTTCAGATCTAGAGATCTTGAACCATCATTATATCCATGGGTGCATCATAGATTCAAATCTATCAATTAAAAACAGAGTTCATCCATGCATATATTTCTTAGAGAAATTTATTCACTAACAACCCTTACAAATGCACACCTTGCGCTATGATCTTCTTCTCCTTATATAGATTTATCTTTTACCAATACCATGAGTCAAAACCACTCAATTGCTAATTCTAATCCTGGAAAGAATCAAATAGATAATAAAATGCTCAATACTGTGGGCTAATACCATGGTAAAGCCCCCTGGTATTATAATTTTGGAGCACAAACAAGCATACATGACTTGGGATGTACTTCTCTGCGTGCATAAGTGACTTGGCCTTTAAAAACTCGCGTATACATTGTGACATATTAAAAATAACCAATCTGCTGCACAAAAATTTTGCGAGACTGCTGAGATTCTTCATACAGATAATTTCTTCGTCCTTTGCTAGAGAGTTTCCATCAAGGACAATCAATTTAATATTATATATCACAAGAAACATATTGCCAACAATCTCCCCCTTTAGACTTGATGAAAACCATAATCATTAGGAATCTGTATTCAACCATCCTTAGAATTCTCCCCCTTTGACATCAAGGGCAAAGGGAAGATCAACATCCCTTGTACAGAAATTACCATGCTCCCCCTGAATTCATGCTTGAATATTCAGAAATATTTTTCAATGAAGTACATGACTATTCAACCGAGTATGACCTCTCCTATCACCAATTACTCATACTTGCATCAATGATCCAACTAAGTGGATTTACATATTTGACTCAACTACCCAACCAAGTGGGTGTACAAATTTGAACAATTCCTTACATGACTAAATATAAAAATTTACATCATAGATCTCAACATGACCTTTTCATCAAATGACTTTTTATAAACAAGACCAATGAGATCAGACAATAGTAAACACTGAGAATGCCAACAATGCATCGTTTCCCATAGGACAAGTGCTACCCCTTACCTTGTGCACCCTGAACACTTTCAACAGCAAATCATCAAGGCATATTCATAAAAAAAAATAGATTAGAGAATGAAATAGAAATGTGAGAACTGGAAAATCACTAGAGATACCCAACAACACCGCAACTGTTTTGAAAATGTTGACCCAGAAAATTGTGCCATCAAAAACTCATACGCAGTTTTATGTATATAAACTCACATATATACGTGACTATCCTTTATGAAATCCGCGTATCGAATTTAATCTTCTGAATTTAAGTAGATATAATCTTCTGAGCGGAAAAGAAAACTCCCAGCTTCTGTCTGAGATATTCGAATGCTTCCCTGGGAAGAGGTTTAGTAAATATATCAGCAACTTGTTCTTTGGAGGGAATGTACTCCAATTTCACCTTTTTTTCAAGCACTTGTTCACGTAAGAAGTGATACTTGATAGGAATGTGCTTGGTCTTGGAATGCATAACAGGATTCTTTGAGATACTAATGGCACTTGTATTATCACACATAATGGAAATGGGAGGTGAACATTTGATTTTAATGTCTTGTAAAGTCTACATCATCCAAAGAAGTTGTGTGCAACATGATGCGGCAGCCACATATTCTGCTTCTACTATAGATAAGGCAATAGAGCTTTGCTTCTTGCTAAACCAAGATACTAATCGAGGCCCCATATAGAATGCACCACCACTAGTGCTCTTATGATCATCAACATTTGCAGCCCAATTTGCATCTGTGTAAGCATGAAGAGTGCGGTCAGCATTCTTTGGATACCATAGTCCAAAGTCTTGAGTTGCTTGTAGATATTTAATATTCTTTTTACAGCCTGAAGGTGAGACTCTTTTGGATTAGCTTGGAATCGTCCAACAATCCCAACTGCATGCATAATGTCTCGTCTTGTTCCAGTGAGATAAAGTAGACTTCCAATAATGGATCTGTATTCTGGTTGATTCATCGTGGAAGAATCATCATGAGAACCAAGGTTACACCCAATTATCATTGGTGCACTTACAGGTTTGCAATCTTCCATCCCATACTTCTTCAGAATTTTCTTAATATTTTTCTTGTGATAAAAATATGCCATATGTTGGTTGTTGCACTTGTAAGCCAAGAAAGAATGTTAGTTCCCCAAGTAAAGACATTTCAAATTCTTGCTACATAACACAAGAAATTTTTTGACTCATGGACTCTTCATTACTTCCAAAAATGATATCATCAACATATACAACCACAATCCATAGTTTATCATTTTCAGTTGCTGTGTATAAGTTGCTATCAGTAGATCCCTTTGAAAATCCTTGTTCATGAAGATATTTGTCAAGATGATAATACCATGCCCTTGGAGCTTGTTTGAGACCATATAACGCCTTTTTAAGTTTACAAACAAGTTTTTCATCATTGCCCAAAATGAATCCTTCTAGTTGTTCTATATAAACTTCTTCTTCTAGATCACCACTGAGGAAAGCAGATTTAACATCCATTTGATAAACTTTGATTTGTTGAAAGCTTGAGAAAGAAAGAAACATTCTGATGGCTTCAAGTCTAGCTACAGGAGAAAATGTTTCTTCAAAGTCTATACCTTCTTGTTGAGCATACCCATTACAAACAAGTCTAGCCTTGTTTCTAATAACATATCCATTTTCATTTAACTTGTTCTTGAATATCCATTTTGTTCCAATAAATTTTTTATCATGAGGTCTTGGAACTAGTTCCCAAGTATGATTATTTTTAATTTGATCAAGTTCTTCATTCATGGTTTGAATCCAACATTCATCTTTGCTAGCTTGATTGACATTCTGTGGTTCAATGGTGGATAAAAATGCTAGATAGCTAGTACATCCTACAACAGTTCTTCTTGTTTGGACACCTGATCCCTTTTCTCCCAAAATTTGAGATTCTGGATCATTCTTTTGAACATATCTGGATCGAGCATTTCCAGATAGATCTTCTTCTGCTGCTTCATTGGGTTCACCTTCTATATTATCTCTATTAGATGCAGGAAGATATACATCATCATCATCTTCATTTGTTGTTTGAATTTCCCCTTTTGGAGCTGAGAGAGATTCATCAGTTACAACGTCAATGCATTCAACAATCTTCCGAAGTCTTTTATTGTAGCATTTATATTCTTTACTTATAGAATAGTAACCAAGAAATATTCCTTCATCTGCTCTAGGTTCAAAATTGCCAAGTTTTTCATCATTGTTCTTGATAAAACATTTTCTTCCAAAAACTTTAAAATGCTTTACAGTGGGAAGATTACCATACCAAAGCTCATATGGAGTTTTATCACTGTTTACACAAACATGTGCTTTGCTAAGAATATTTACTGCAGTATGTGACGCTTCTCCCCAAAATGTGTCAGGTGTTCCTAAATCATCAAGCATAGCCCGATCCATCTGTTGAACTGTACTATTCATTCTTTCTGCTATGCCATTTTGTTGTGGGGAACCAGCTATAGAAAACTATCTTTTTATGCCATGTTGTTCACAAAAATCAAAGAATTCATTTGATATATATTCACCTCCTCGATCAGATCTAAGACACTTGATTTTTATATCTAATTCATTTTCAACCAGTGCTTTGAAGATCTGAAATTTTCTGATTGCTTCATCTTTGCATTTTAGCAACCCAATCCAACACATTCTAGAGAAATCATCAATAAACAGAATATTGGATTGTTCTCCATAGGGTGACCTTTTTCTCATAGGTCCACATAAATCAGTATGAATGATTTCAAGAGGCTTACTTGCTGATCCTTCTTTGGCATTAAATTTCACTCTGGTTTGCTTACCGATTTGGCAATATTTTCATATGGTACTCTCAGGTAGAGTAATATTTGGAAGATCACGAACAAATTTGAGTCTACTAGATTTTTTGATTTGAGAGAAGCTCAAATGCCCCAATATTCTATGCCATAACTAATTTTCTGAATATTTACCCAAGTAACATTGTTCTTTACATCTTTTCAATACATATAAATTTCTTGGTGTTCTATTTCCTTTTATAATTGTTTTTCTTGTATCAAGTTCACGTACCACACATTCTTTTGAGCTAAATACAACTTCAGTTCCTTGATCACACATTTGACTTACACTTAACAGGTTATGCTTTAATCCATCCACACACATAACATTGTTAGCTTTCACCTTTTCCTTTATAAAAACAGAACCTTTTCTCTTAATGATAGCAGGAGTATCATTTCCAAAAGTAACATTCTTTTCTATTTCTAGAGCATTGTATGCAAGAAGTTTATTTCTGTCACCTGTCATGTGTTTTTAGCATCCACTATAAATGTAACATTTATTTTCTTTTCCTTATGAAAATAAAGCTATGCCACAGTTATCAACCTGTAATTCCTTCTTTTTCCATACTTTGGAAGTTGAAGGTATATGCTCTTTTGGCTGAAGTTTTCTCCTGCATTCGGATTCTTCATGACCAAAGTTATTGCAATAAGCACATCCAATTTCATTTTGAAGAGGATAAAAGTTGTTATATGTATTCTTCTTTATTACAGTATCAATTCTTTTCTTTCTTCCTTCTCTAGTCATGATGTTTTTGTATGCAACACATTGAACAACTTTATGAACAAAATTATGACATGAGAAACATTATCCATTGAAGAAGAAATTTCTACGATCATGGAACCTTCTATTTGTGTTTACCTGTTGGTTGGTATTTAAATGAAAGGTATTCCTGTTAGTTTTCTTTGTATTGAGGTGGTCATGCTTTACCTGTAAAGTTTCTTTGTTTCCTTGCTGAGTGGCAAAATGCTGTAGGCTGGCTGTAGCTGATTTTAGATAGTTTGGTGCTGAAGACTGAGAAGATTCTCCGACATATCCAAGACCTGTCTTTATAAGAGGAGAACGTTGTACCTTGATAATTTCATCTAAGGTTTCAGATTCTTTAGCAAATCTAAGATTCAAAGTCTTTACTTTCTCAATTTCTTTTCTTAGACTTACTATTTCACATTCTAATTTCTCATTGTGTTTCTCCTTTTCTTCAAGCTGATTTTTTAGAGTTTCTATGGATATTTTTTTCTTATTCCAAACATATCTTGAGCTGATTGATTTCTTCAAGAAAATCATTGTCTTCTAGAGCATCCATAAAAGTATCTTTTTCTTCCCTAGACTCTTTTACAAATTCCGTGAGAAGTCTAAGATCTTGATCAAATTATTTCTCACTGTCTGATAATCCATCACTATATTCATGAGTATAATAACTTTTTCTAGTGCTAAACCGATTCTTATTTCTTCTTGCTACTTCCTTTCCTTTTTCATGTGTTTCTTTATGAGGACACTTAGCAGCATAATGACCAACTCTTCCACAAGGAAAAAATTTGAAAGGAAGCTTACCTCTGAACCTTCCAGTGCCAAGTTGGAGCTTCTTTACAAAATTTACCTCATCTTCTTCTGAAACATACCCTGATCCTTCTATTTCTTGTACTTATTTTCCTTTTGTAGGAGCTATAAAGACGACTTATTTGACTTCAAATCATCCTCCTTTTCTCATTTCACATGAAGTTAGAATGCCATGAAGTTGAACAATAGTAAGAATTTTAAGATCCTGCTTCTCTTCAATAGTAGACACTTTCGACTCAAATTTTGAAGTTAGAGATCTTAAAACTTTTTCAACCAGAGTATTGTCAGTTATGGTTTGACCCAAATTTCTCATACGATTTAAAATATCATGTAGACGTAAAAATAAACTGGCAATGCTCTCCTCATTATGCATCCTTATATTTTCATATTGAATTCTGAGAGTTTTGAGTTTATCACTTTTTATGTTTGTATCACCTTCATAGCTTAGAATGATTTTGTCCCATATTTCCTTTGTTGTATTCAACTGCATGACCTTGAAAAATTATGATTCAGTCAAACTCCCCAATAGTGCATTGATTTCCTTTGAATTTGTTTCATTGTTCTTTCTTGCCGTTGCATTTGTTGGAACTGAGGCTAGATATTGATAACCTTCTTCATTAATAGCCCATACATCTACTCCAAGAGACTGAAGATAGGATCTTGTCTATGTTTACCAGAAGATTAAATTGTTTCCTTTGAAGAGTGGAGGCCTGATAGATGTTGTCCCATCTTGCTTTCTCATCTTGGCTGATCTTCCTTCTAGCGGCTAAGATTCTTTAGAAGGACCTGCTCTGAAACCAATTGTTGGGAAAAATATTGAGAGGGGGGTGAATCAATATTTAGAGCTCCTATCTATAAATTTAACTTTTTCTTTTGCAGAATTCCATACGCGGATTTTATGAACCGAACTTGCATATACACGTGGATATGTTGAAAGAAACTAACATATACTGATATAAATTTCTAGTTTAGAAATCTTCTCAGAAATAGACTTTAAATCAAATTTACGAGTTATGCATCAGGTTAGATAATTAGTAAATATGTGCAGTAACAGTAGTATAAAACATCACACAAGTGGAACACACATGAACACAAATATTTAAGGTGGAAACCCAATTCAGGAGAAAACCACCACTGATGTCATCTCTGTATTCAATATTCATTACATGGAAAACTGTTTACAAAATTGTACTGATGCAGACTCATATCAGTACGCAGGATTATACCTATAGAAGGCTGCAACCTTCACTCGTTTACTAGTTGCTATTGGAAGGGAGCTTCAACCCCCTAAACATAACACCAGCTTCTACTAGTAGGAAGCTTCTACTTCCATACTGAAGGCTTCAACCTTGAGACCCACAGCAGACCACGTTTCATCAATTTTCATACTGGATCAAACAACATCAACACGATCCTTTATAAAAAATCATAAACTTTTCCCAATACTTAAATTAGAACAGTGAAAACACTGTAACCAGAACTTCAAAAATAACCCAGACTTCAGAATAGATATGCAGATACAAACTCAACCCTGAACAGTCATTAATTCAAATAGCATACACTAATTTTCTTCACTGAAGCCATGTACATATGCGCTTTCCTACACACCAACCTTCGTATGCCTCAGTGCATACTATTTTCATAACCTGTAATATATAAGCTACTTTGCTTTGTTAAAGCTGCGTGTATACGCGCTTTTCTTTATGTTTTGAAACCATCTCCAAAAAGAGAAGAAAAGAGATATCAACGCCTTAGAAATAAGCCACTTCTAGGGGGAAACCTCCAATACATTACATGAATGAACAATTCTTTGATGAAACAAATTACAAAACCTACTTTCTATATATATAGGAGTCCATGGGGCCACAATGTAATCCTAGTGGGGCCACAATCTAATCCTAGCCGACCTAACAATAATAATTTAAGGGCACAATAATAACAATATGGGGGTTACAAGGGTACAATAATAACAATAAGGGGGTTACACTAACAACAATAAGGGACTATACTAGTAATATAGGGACCTAACATGCCCCTCTCCTTCAAAAAAGTGTTGTCCTCAACGCTTGAGTAACTCTGGGTGCTTCTGTATAAAATTCTCATCCTCCCATGTAGAATCTTCAGTGGGTAAGTTCTTCCACTTGATGAGATACTCTGAAATTGATCGATTATGTAGTTGTCGAGTTCTTGTTTCTGTGACCGCTTCAGGTTCCAATATGATTTTTCCTTCCTCATCAAGTTCTGGAAATATTGTTTGAACTGGAAGATTTTCACCTATAACCTTCTTTAAGCATGAAAAATGGAAAATTGGATGCACTCGTGAAGAAGCAGGAAGCTCCAATTTGTATGCCATAGTACCAATCTTTTTTAACACCTTGTAAGGACCATAGTACTTTAGCGATAATTTATTATCCTTCTTAGCTTGCTTGAGGGACATTTGTTTGTATGGTTGTAGCCGTAAAAATACCCAATCTCCTACATCAAAACTTCTCTCGCTGCGATGTTGATCTGCCTGTTGTTTCATTCGATTTTGTGCCAAATTCGGGTTATCCTTTAAGAGTTGGAGAACTTCTTGTTGATGCTCGATGTGATCTTCCACTGCTTGAACCTTCGAATTTTCCCTTAAAGATGATGTGATGGATGGTGGATGATATCTATAAAGTGCCATAAATGGGGTCATTTTTGCTGCAGTATGGAAGGAAGTGTTATACCACCATTCAGCAAGAGGTAACCACTTGACCCATTGTGTTTGTTTATCGGATACAAAACAACGAAGATATCCTTCCAAACATTTATTTACGATCTCAGTTTGACCATCAGATTGAGGATGATAAGATGAGCTATGAGCTAATTGAGTACCCCAAACAAGAAAATAACTCCGTCCAAAAATTTCCAGTAAAAATGGGATCTCTGTCGCTCACAATAACCCTTGGGCTTCCATGTAGCTTTTGAATTCTGTCCATAAATGTAGTAGCAACTGTACTTGCTTTAAATGAATGAGATAATGCACAAAAGTGTGCATACTTGGTAAGTCTATCAACTACCACCATGATGACACTCTTTCCTTCGGACTTAGGTAAACCTGTGATAAAATCCATTGAAATCTCCTCCCAACGTTTACTTGGAATGGATAAAGGTTGTAGAAGTCCTGGGGTCTTAATTGTCTCAACTTTATTTTGCTGGAAAACCAAACATTCTGCCACAAACTTTTGAATATCAGATTTAAGGCCATCCCAAAAAAATTCTTTCTTCACCCTGTGGTAAGTTTTTAAAAATCCTGAGTGTCCTCCTAAAGGAGAAGTGTACAATTCCAAAAGAATCTTTTGTTTTAGTTGGGAATTCTTACAAACATATAAGCGATCTTTGTACCATAAATAATCATTTTTCCAACTAAATGTATCAGATGTACTAGGATCTTGCTGCAACTTTTGAATGAGTGTCCATACATCTTTGTCCTTCTTCCATTCATCTCTTGCTTCGGTTATCCAATCTGGTTGGATAATAGAAATGGAACAAAGAAATGCTTCCACCTCTTCATTCTTTCTTGAGAGTGCATCTGCAACAACATTAAGCTTTCCTTTTTTGTATATTATTTCAAAGTCATAACCCAAAATATTTGTGACCCATTTTTGCTGCTCTTCTGAAGATAGTCTTTGTTCCAAAAAGTGTTTAAGACTATCATGATCAAGTTTTACCTTGAAGTGTCTTCCCATTAGGTAAGTTATCCATTTATTTAGTGCACGCAGTATTTCTAACATTTCTTTATCATAAATAGGCTTCTGTAAACACTTTCCTTTGATTGGACGACTTTCAAAATAAATGGGTCTTCTTTCTAGCATTAAAACAACACCAATTCCATTTCTTGAGGCATCAAATTCCACAATAAATGTTTTTGTGAAGTCTGGCGTAGCTAAGACTGGTGCTAGGCACATTACCTCTTTAAGATGTTCAAAGGCCTTAGTTGCTTCAAAAGTCCTTGAAAATGCATCTTTGTTCAATAATGTTGTTAGAGGTGCTGCTATTATCCCATAATTCTTAACAAAATTTTGGTAACACCTTGTTAACCTAAGAAATCCTCAGAACTGCTTTATGGTTGTGAGGACCTTTTGTTCCTTAATGGATTTAATTTTGTTAGGGTCTACCTTAACGCCCTCGTGAGATACAATATGACCCAGATATTCCACCTCTTGTACTCCAAAGAAACATTTGGATTTTTTTTCATATAATTGTTTCTCTTGCAATAGTTTGAGCACCCTGTCAACATGTTGAACATGATCCTTCCAAGACCTGCTATAGATTAGTATATCATCAAAAAATACTAGCACACATTTTCTAAGGAAGGGTTTGAAAATGGAATTCATCAACCCTTGAAATGTAGAAGGTGCATTGGTAAGGCCAAAAGGCATGACCAAAAATTCATAATGACCCTCATGAGTTCAAAATGTTGTTTTCGGAATATATTCAGTCTTCACTCTAATTTGATGATACCCTGAATGAAGATCTAATTTGCTAAAATAAATTGCTCCATGTAATTCATCCAATAATTCATCAATCACAGGAATGGGAAATTTATCTTTAATGGTGAGCTTATTGAGCTCCCTATAATCCGAACACATTCTCCATGATCCATCCTTCTTGTGTACCAATACTACAGGAGCAGAGAAATAACTTTGACTAGGATGAATTATACCCACCTCTAACATTTCTGCAATCATACGTTCAATTTCTCTCTTTTGGACATAAGGATATCTATAAGGCCTGATGTTTGGAGGAACACTTCCTGGAATCAAATGAATAGCATGATCATGATCACGAATTGGTGGGAGTCATTTTGGAGTTTCAAAAACCTTGGAATGATTGTCCAAGACTTTTTGGAGATCTGAAGAAATAGATGATTTTGATGTTGGAAATTCTAGTGAGCATAATTGTGCAATTATGCCTCGTTTTTATTTCTTTAGAAGCTTTTTCATGACATTAGAGCTTATTATCTTTCCCATCTTCCCTGCAATACCCCGTAATTCGACTTCCTTTCCTTCTGAAAAAAATTTCAAGAAAATTTCTTGAAAATTAAAAGCTATCGTCCCCAAAGATTGTAACCATTGTACTTCTAGTACAACATCAGCACCTCCCATAGGAATGGAAAGCATTAGACTATTCAATACATATTCCCGCATGGTTAGCTTGATATTATGGAATTTTCCAGAGAAATTTATAGTTCCTCCATTTGCACCCATCACTTGACATTTTGGTGCTGCGTATAGGAAACAATTCAATTCCTTGGCTACCTTACAATGAATAAAATTATGGGTACTACCTGAATCAATCAACACTATTACTCTTTTCTTCTTGATATGTCCTTCTATCTTGAGAGTTTGAGGAGTGGTAATTCCTTCCAATGCATTACACGATATTTTCGAACTCATTTCTTCCTCTTCTTGGGTTGGTTCCCGGTGTATATCCTCTTCTTGTTAATTTTCTTCTTCCTCTTCACAATCTATGTAAAATAATTTCTTCTCAGCACACTTATGACCTTTAGTGTATTTTCTATCACAACTGTAGCAAAGACCTTTTGCTCTCTTTTCTTCCAATTGTTGTGGTGTCAACCTTGTAGGTTGTGGAAATCTAGGAGTAGCAACACTTCCCTCTTTATAGAAGTGAGTGGTAGGCTTCCTTGTCGCCATAATTTTACATTAAATTTTTCTTGCCAACCTGAATGCCTTCTCCAATGAATCAGGTTCCAAAACGCGAACTTCATGTTGGATGTTATCCTTTAAAGTACCTATGAAGAGATCAATCCTGTGTTCCTCTGGAATATCGGTTACCCTTATATTCAATTTTTGGAAGTCCTCAATGTGCTCCCCCACTAAACCCTTTTGTTTGAGATTTATCAATTGGCTAAAGAAGGTGTTGCTCTTTGTATCCTCATAATGTGCTATCATTTCCTCCGTAAAAATTGACCAAGTGACAATTTTTTTACGAGAGCAGAGCCATCGATACCATACAAATATATTTTGCTCTAAATGTAAAGTTGCAATGCGTACCTTTTGTGTGTTTTTCACATTATGGAGATCAAAATATTGCTCCATCTGTAGTATCCATGTTACAGGATCCTTTCCATAAAACTTCCTCATATCCATTTTTGGAATATGGTGGTTCTTCCTGCCAACATTATATTTTATGAAATCACGATTAACATTTATTTTGTTCTCATCATGAGTTTCCTCTACTATCTTTTCACCATTAGGAAACATTTCTTGTATCAATTTTGTCAAACCTTCCATGTATGCTTTTAGATCATTCTTCATGTTTTCCATTTTCTCTTCCATGTCATCCATCTTAGATTCCACACCCTTCTCAAAACCATCCATCTTAGTTTCCATGTCTTTCTTCAAAACTTCCATGTCATTTTTTGTTGCTCTTTGCGAGAGCGAAATTTGTTGCAGTTGCTCTTGTAATTTTGATATGTCATGTTTCCATTCTTCGTCTTCGTGAGTCATAGTAGAGCTTTCTAAATGCTTAATGGGTGTTGAATTATTTTTATGGGTAATTTTAGAATCCAATACTAATATCTATCCTACAATATTCCCTTGGAATCAATTCAACTTGATTCTCCAAACAAGACTTATGCAATTCGGAAAAAAAATTACACACCTTTTACTTGCTTTTGAGGAGCTCGATATTGAAATTGAATTATATCTATAATTTCGGATCCCAAATATCTGAAATTCAGCCCTGTAGTAGCCCTCTGAAGTTTCTTTCAAATGCCATAGGTCTGATCTGATTTGGATTCTTCAAGGCAAAATTATGTCCAATCTCCCACAATGACCCAATTTTGGACTGGTTCAGTAGAGCGAACTTGTATGACTTGCCACGTGTCACTATTTCCTCCTCTAGCTCTGAAATTGATAGATCAAAAACTAGAGTCCGTGTAATTTTGGCCACTTTTTACAACATTCCAATCCGATGCTCAGAGAGAGAGCTATGAAGATTTTCCCATGATCACCTCTTTGAGATGAAATTCAAAATCCTCAAAAAACCCTAACTTCCACAGATCATATCTCCAAAACTATTGCGAACCAATATCGAAAATTATGCGAAGATATTCCTCAGGATTGTGGCTTCGCACTCTACAAATTTCAGCTTCTGAACCTTCGTAGAAAAAACATTATTACAAAAATACCACGATGACCTGTTTAGGTTAAATTCAGGAGCCTGCAAAATAACCTAACTTGCACAGATCATATCTCCGAAAATATTGCGACCCAAGCTCTTAGATTTTGCAATGATGTTCCTCAGGATTTTGGCTTCGCACTCTAAAAGTTTCAGATTTTGAAACTTCGTAGAAAAAAAGGTATAGCGAACATGCCACGATGACCTGTTTGGAGCAGCGAAACCCTAGAATCTCAAAGCTCTGATACCAAATGTTGTGAAACCAGCTCCAAAAAGAGAAGAAAAGAGATACTAACGCCTTAGAAATAAGCCACTTCGAGGAGGAAAACTCCAATACATTACATGAATGAACAATTCTTGGATGATTCAAATTACAGAACCTCCTTTCTATATATAGGAGTCCATGGGGCCACAATGTAATCTTAGCCGACCTAACAATAATAATTTAAGGGCACAATAATAGCAATATGGGGGTTACAAGGGTATAATAATAACAATAAGGGGGTTACACTAACAACAATAAGAGACTATACTAGTAATATAGGGACCTAACACTTTATACCAACCCGCGTATACTTCTGTGTATACTATTCTTCAGAATGTGATCATACTCAGATTCAGATCTGAGGCTTTCAGTCAGAAATTTTCTCAGCAGTGCAGAACCTTTAGATAGTCAGTCAACCTTAATCATGTTTTCTCAATCATTGATTATATTTTTTCATGATCAACTTAGCAGCATACTCAGTATTCAAACAACCCAGAACTTCAAGAAGACTTCATTGACAGACAACAGACAAAAAGCAGGAATCACGGTAATAACATCTGCTATAAGCTTCAGAAAACCCTAACTTCCATACGCGCTTTTCATGAAGCGAACCCGTGTATATACACGCTTTTACTGAGACCAACTAGCTTATAGATTTGTAAAAGTAAATTTTGCAAAACAGACCAAATCTATAAAACTTACCCAGATTTCTTCATTTTCTTCAGCAGACTTGTGCCAGTTCTTCATCATTTCTTCAGTAGATCATACTAGAGATTCATCATCTTCAGATCTAGAGATATTGAACCATCATTATATCCATGGGTGCATCATAGATTCAGATCTATCAATTAAAAATAGAGTTCATCCATGAAGATATTTCTTAGAGAAATTTATTCACTAACAATCCTTATAAATGCACACCTTGCACTATGATCTTCTTCTCCTTATATAGATTTAGATTTTACCAATACCATGAGTCAAAACCACTCAAATACTGATGGTAATCCTGGACGGAATAAAATAGATAATACAACGCTCAATATTGTGGGCTAATACCATGGTAAAGCCCCTTGGTATTTTAATTTTGGATCACAAACAGGCATACGTGACTTGGGACGTACTTCTCCACATGCATACGTGACTTGGCCTTTACAAACCTACGTATACATTGTGACATATTAAAAATAACCAATCTGCTACACAAATCTTTTGAGAGACCGCTGAGATTCTTCATACAGATAGTTTCTTCGTCCTTTGCCACAGAGTTGCCATCAAGGATAATCAATTTAATATTATAGATCGCAAGAAACATATTGCCAACATGTTGAATGATAGTAGGATCATACTTCTTCAAATCAACATAAGTCCATGACAAAACATCTATGAACCTTTTCATCATCTCAATATATTTCTACTTCATGTCAACTGAAAGAAATTTGGAAAGCTTGATAATTTTTGGCATTGCTACTGTACTAAGGTTACAACTCTCTACCTCTTCATCATCAGCTTGTATCCTAGGGGATTTGAACACATCATTCTGGTCAAAAAGCTTTTCAAGTGGTATGAGACCTTTGGGTATAGAGTTATTCTTCAGCTGTAACACTTCAAAATTTCCCTTTGTTTCAGCAAGCATGTTTTGTTGATCTACTTGTGTACTTTCAAACTCCTCTTTCAATTCTATAAAGTTTTTGAATTGTTGTTCATCCTCAAAAACTTGCCAATGGATTATGTTGTTAGGGATAACAGGCCTATGGAAAAATTCAACTTCATATCTTTCAGTGGAATGTGCAGTAATAATAAACAAACTTGTAGAGACAGCTAGGGAGTCAGCTATTGAGTTTTGGTCCCTAGTATTCACAATAAATTAATATTCTTTAAAATTATCTAACATCTCCATGATAAAATTTATGTATGCTCTCATTCTCACATCCTTATTTTGATATACACCCTCAAATTGCTTAATAACTAATTCAGAATCTCCACAAACATAAATATTTTGGGCACCCATTCTTTTCAAAAATAGAGATTCATACTTAGCCATATCATTTGTGCAATCAAAGTTTAGTTTGTAAGAAAAGAAATTACTTTCATCCTCTCGAGTTGTGATCCAATTTCCTGCTCCAGCCCCCTCTCTTCCTGCTGATCCATGAAAGTGTAACAACCACCAACCTTCTGCTTTTTCTTCACTAATTTGATGATTTTTTTCCTGCTAATTTTATGTTTCCTAAATTTATGTTTGCTGATTTTCTGCTTTCTTTTCATTTTCTGCTTCATCATTCAATTCATTGAAAAGTATAGCAGATCCTAATTCAGTATCAACAACATATATTGGAAAATTTTGAGGTTTTTCCTTACTACTTACCATATAAGCCATTCTTGTTTCTCTGTATAGTTTTCTTTTCTCACCAAAAATAGAAATGGTGGCATAAGTTAGGTCCATATGCACGGTACCTTTGATCTCTTCTGCCCATGACCTTGATAACAACATGTCAAACTTAGGTGGAATGTCTGCTACCACAATATCCATTACCACTGTCTTGACAGGGACTTGTGTATGTCCATTAAACCAATGCCCTAAACTCTTTTTGAATCAAAAGAAAACAAGTCCTTATATGGCCTAGTAATTTCCAATCCCATCCTTTCCATGATCACTTTGGTCATAATATTGTGAGAGGCCCCTCAATCCAACATGGCATTATGCGATGTCATGTCATGAATGCTAAGGCTGACATAAAAATGAGGCACTTCTTCATTCTTATCATCCTATAATCTTGGGCCCAAGTATATGGTTGGATGATCTTCTTGAACATTAAGGATATTAGCAGCTCCTAGTTGGGAATTCAACATTTTTACAATCTTACTTCTATATTCATTCACTTTAAGAATTTCTCAAAAAGGTACTGGGATTTTGATCTTCAAGATCTCACTCTCCAAACTGAAAACAAAAGCATATTTTTCAGTCTCTTTAACAGGAGGAGGAGGTGGTGTATATTTCCTGACTTTAGTAGCTTGAGGGGTATCTTTCTTAGGTTGTGTTTTGTTTGCAGTAATTGGAACTTTTCTGTTTCTGAGGTTGTATTGTTTCTGCATCACAAATATTGCATGTTGATATCATTTAAGATAATTAGATGGTTCCTCACCCTTGTTTACATCATGATCTGGCTCATTGTTACACCATTTTTTGGTCATCTAACCTACTATCATTAGACGGACCCAAGTACACCATGTAAGACCAATTTTACCCTAAGTAAAATTGCTTTCACTATGTAAAATAACTTAATAAAACACATTTATTAGGTTGTTTATGGTCTAAACAGGAAACCCCAAAAGAAAATATTAAACAAACCTATATTTGTTTGATTTTCCTCAAGGAATAATTAATTAAACAATAATTTAATTATTATTCCTGGTCATGTTTAACCCAAAACAAAGAAATTAATTAGATAAATCCTTATTTATCTTATTATTTTCTAGGAATAATTGTTTAAGTCTTATTTAAATAATATTCCTTGTTAAATATGACTAAATAACCCATAAATAATTAAATAAATCATTATTTATTTGATTATCCTTCAACCACTTCCTTAAAATGATAAATAAATCATTTATTTATTTATTATTCACAAATAAAGGGATTTGACCCAAGTAATGGCCATGGACACCGCATAAAGCACAGGGTTTTCTAGTTTGAATAGTTTTTGGGTTCTTGGTTACAGACGAGGACGGGAGAGAGGGGTCAGGGACCGTAGACTCAGGTCACGCCACCCATACTTGTCCTAAATTGCCCCGCATTCAACCCATGGTTAAAGTCGCGTTCCCTGAGTCTACGGTCCCTGACCCCTCTCTCCCGTCCTCGTCCATAACCAAGAACCCAAAAACTATTCGAACCAGCAAACCCTGTGCTTTGTGCGGTGTCCATGGCCATTACTCCCACCATTGTCCTCACCTGACGCATTACCGCACCTCTTTAGAAGTAGTCCGCGAGTATGAGGTTGAACAAAATCAGTCTGCCTCTCCCATACTTGCGCAGTATGTTTCAGGTCAGCTTGAGGATTCCCCCGCTCCCATTGACATCCCCCCCCCCTGATGTCTAGATGACTGAGTCTACTACCACCATTCTTTACCTATCATCCTCTGTGAGACCCTTGGAGAACATTCCCTTTGAATCCTCCCCTGTTGTTTTGTTTGACCCCCCTTCAGCGACCACCCTGGGCTCAACATCATTTGACCATTTGTTTCGATGTTCTTCTGTCATTCCCCATGACGATTCGTATGCGAGCCTTTCTTCCTCTACAGATGATTTACGTAACTTTGCCACGTAATGTGGTTTCCCTTCCACTCGTCATCCCCTCTTTTCCCGTCTGTATGCCTCCTTGGGAACCTTTTCCACCCTTGACCTCATCCTTCCCGCCCATACACGAGATAACACCACCCGTATCTCTATTGACCTCCACAGCCCAAGTCCTAGCCACCGCTCCTATAGCCCTCATATACCACCATCTAGTGTGTATATGCGTCATATCCATCTTTCCCATCACACTCCCTCCCGCAGTTGCCACTCGATGTCTACTATACACTCACGCTGCCGTCATTGTACCTCATCCCCCCATTTTTTGTCTTGTAACACTATTCCGCAGGACCTCCCGTCCCCACCCTATATCAGTTACGCCGATGGTGCAAGTCGTTACTCTCAGAATCTAGCCTCGGCAGGTTGGGCCATTTTTACCCCCTTGCATGCCCTTGTTCTCTCAAATGGGGTCTGCATTGGTGCTGCCACCAACAATCAGGTCGAATATGATGTCGTGCGTGGTCTCTTAGCCGATGCCCTCTTTCATCGCATCCTCCATCTGCACGTTCGTTTAGATTCCCTACTTCTTGTCATGCAACTAAATGGTGTCTATCGTGTGCGTAATCCTGTGCTGTTTAGACGATATTTACGAGTGAAACTCTTGATACGTGAATTTGAAACCCTAAATTTCAACCATGTACCTCGATAACAGAATCACTATGTAGATAGCATTGCAAACCATGTTCTAGATTGGCATTTATCACACGAATTTCATACAAGACAATAACATTCATAATCATTAAAAAAGATGCATATCCATAATATGTGTCGTAAAACATGTGTTTAGAGTCCATCTACTCTGATACATATGACATGCCCATAGCATGTTACAAAAAACTCAAAACTGGGGACACCATCTGTCCCTACATACACACTAGGGGACACCACCTGTCCCACACCTAATCACTATCTGGCGGATCCCGAGCCAATGGCTTTGCTGCTGCAGCCTGTAGATCACGTATCCCCTGACCGGCCATCGCCATGCGCCGCATGACACCTCGCCATTCCGAGGGTAGACCAATACATGGCTCTATGTACTGGTCGTCTAAGTCTTGCCACCCGCGCTCTGACACTCAGGTCAGCAACCTCTCGCATCTACATCGGATGTCCTCCATAAGGGTGGCTGCATCCTCATTATGCGCTACTCTCGACCCACTCGGACCTGCAGCTCCAGATGCTACCGGTCGTCCCATATATCCGGCCGGTTTTACCGGAGCTATATTTGCATACCAAAAGTACATGAATCAGTACCCTATCTAATATTCACTAACTTTAACATGCCCAAAAAAGAGTAGTTACTTGTCACTTACCATCGGGTCCCCATACTCGACCAGGTGGAAGTGGTAGGTTCGGATCCCCACAATAACTCATCCCACTATAGGGATAGTCGTCTATGTATAACGACATCTGATCCTAATGGGCAAAGAACTCCGGTCGAAACACTCATCCGACCGCCCCTCCTCCTCCTCTGCACAGTAGCCACCCCCACCAGCGCATCCTGGGCTCTCTCAGGCCCCCATCTGGGAGCTGTATACAAGGTCGTAAGGTCGGGATCTTCTCAAAGAAGAAGGCGCACAATAAAGTCCCATACAAGCAATCGTGGTTCACTTACCGCTTGCAGAGTGACAACTGTCGTTTTAACGAGACCAACATCATTTGGGCCCACCCATAGTAGGTCCCACTCAACACACTCTCCACAGTCATCATCTGCCCCCCTGTGATGTGATGGAGCGCCTAGTTGCCCAGGATCCGCAGCACTGCTGCGGCCACCGCACGGGTCTCTAATCTCTCTAGGTCCCTGATCGGTATCCGAGTCCCTTTGACTTGGAGACCCGGTCGACAATGTCGCTCCACAAACTCCATGATATGTCGCCCCTGCGATAACACTAGTTGCATGTTTCCCACCATCCCAAGTGGCAGGAGACCCGTGAGAAAATACAAATCCTGGACTTTCAATTCGATCCTGTGCCCCCGCACTATAAAGACCTCATGATCTCGATCCCAATAACTGAAAATCCGGGCCAACAAGGGCTCCCCAGCTCTCATCAGAGGGTTCTCCAAAAACTTCAAAACCCCAAACCTAGCCAGTACACGACGGACACCCTGATCCGCCTGGATCTCTGACCGCAATGTACCCAGGTCTCTCTCTCTCCAGTTGACCCGTATATCTACCATATCTACACAAAAACATCATCTTTGTCAGCATACAGATAGGAAACACTCCAACCATCCACAAAAACCAAAATCTCAGCCCTAACACAGCACTAAAATCCCCTCCATCTTCAGGTCGCACTTTTCTGCCAAATCCTAGGACAGGTCACACTTTCTTGCTCAAAACCTACTTCCCAGGTCGCAAATTTTGGCCCAAAAAGTGCGACCCGGCCGTAGAGATCAAAGAGGGTCTGTTCCTGAGATTTTGGGCCCTAAACTGAACTTTCAATCCATCAAAATGAAAGAGTAAGGTTAGGCCTCTTACCTGCAACTGACGGATCTCGATTCCAACGGTCGGTTTGTTTGCTACGCTCGCCGCAAGATTTAGGGCCTTCTCTCCTCTCTACATTCACCACAGCAACACTAGCAAATGAGTGGATTTGGAGGGAAACCTACCTTATTAAAAGAGAACCCTTGTTTCTTCTTTCGCCTGCTGTGACCATACCGTAGCTCCATTTGACAAACCGTCTGCACCATTGGAAAGCTCTCACCGAGCCCTCAAATGGGTATCTATTAGTTTTTTGTGATTTGATACTTCACCAGGACACCTTTTGTCCAAGATGGGTCACTTCACCTCCCCCCAAAATTGAATTTCCTCACTTACAACACTTGTACTTGGGGCACCACTTTGCCTCCATACTTGTCTTTGTTTGTGTCGATTTTCGTCATGAGATACCACCTTGTACTCATGTTTTTTCAGGTCCCCCATGGGATCTTTTCTGTGTGGCAGCACCATCGAGTCGCCCTTGTTTAGAGCTTCCAAGTTGAGTCATCATCGCATCCATGGTGTCTATCCCGAGTCCCATTGTACCCCGCCATAGTCCTCCATCCTTCCTTGCTTGGTATCTCTCTTGTGTCGCACATTATGGATTTTAGTCCCACTGTCCCCTATCCCTTATGATATTGTGTCAGTCGCTGCCATGTCATTCATTCCATTTATGCTCTAGCAAGGGAAGTCGTCCATTCGCTACTCAGTCCCCTCCATTCCATCTTCATCATTGGTATTAGTCTGTCCGTCGCTCTACTATTTTCTCTCGTGCCTTAGTTGAGGATCTCTCATTGCCTCACCTATGGCGGACCTCCTTCTGTCGACATCAACTCCTTCATTCCAGAAGACAGGTCTAGAGGGCGGTGTACCTTGGTTCCAGCTTCCACTCTTGTTCGGTGCCTCGAATCAAGAAAAGGGATCTCTCATTTCCCTTTTACTTGATTGTTTCTCCACTCCAGCTCCTTTCAGCATGATCGAGATCCGTATACTTGATGGTTCAGTGATGCAGCAGCAGGTCTTGGTGATTCCCAGATGTGTGTGAGATGTTTCAGCCCTCATGAGGGGGTGGCCCTGCAGGTAGCCCCCCACATGCCCGGATAACCTCTTCATTTCAGCCTTTGATGCAGCTCCATATATTTGATGATGTCGGCCTTAGCCGCTTACAGCGCCTCTTTGATTTGCATGTATCAGTCAGATTTTGTGAGCCCTTCCCCACTTATAGGGGGCATTTGGGTTGTATTTGTATCTCATGTACTCAGATATTATTGTATAAGTCCTGGCTGTTATCCCAGGCACAGCATGTATGTGGGATCCCTCATTGTATTTTTATCTGGCTCATGTTTATGCCGGCTGTACTTTATGGTTCGGTCCCTTGTTTACTGGACACACTATTCTTTTGTACTTTTTCTCGGCGGGCATAGGTATGCCTCCCCCGCCACCTTTAGCACAGGTACCCTCTCATAAAAAGAGACTTGTTGCACCTGTAAGTCTCGTCTCCTCAGGGTCTAGTTCTTCAGCACATTAGTCTACCTTACATTTCTCTCTCTAACTTCCCTTTTGATGTCTGGTGATTGAGTTCTTACAACGTACTTCGGTCATACGATTTGCTCCTAACACTCGCACACTGGAGGGCAATCTGTTACACCATTTTTTGGTCATCTAACCTACTATCATTAGATGGACCCAAGTACACCATGTAAGACCAATTTTACCCTAAGTAAAATTGCTTTCACTATGTAAAATAACTTAATAAAACACATTTATTAGGTTGTTTATGGTCTAAACAGGAAACCCCAAAAAGAAATATTAAACAAACCTATATTTGTTTGATTTTCCTCAAGGAATAATTAATTAAACAATAATTTAATTATTATTCCTGGTCATGTTTAACCCAAAACAAAGAAATTGATTAGATAAATCCTTATTTATCTTATTATTTTCTAGGAATAATTGTTTAAGTCTTATTTAAATAATATTCCTTGTTAAATATGACTAAATCACCCATAAATAATTAAATAAATCATTATTTATTTGATTATCCTTCCACCACTTCCTTAAAATGATAAATAAATCATTTGTTTATTTATTATTCACAAATAAAGGGATTTGACCCAAGTCAAATACTTTTTTCTTCCAACAAGTATAATAAAATATTCCATAAAAGGTGGATCTAGATTTGGTTAATGTTATTTTAATCATGCACCAAGATCTAGAATGACCCAATATTTTGTTATAAATAGGAGGGTTTCTCCTACCATTCTTCACCTTTTGTTGCCTACTAGATCACTCTAGATCTAAACTCTTGGTCTGACTTTGAGCCATTATCATTGTCATATTTTCCACTATTTGCTGTGTGAGCTCCCTTTGAGTTTTGTCTTTGTCTGGGTTTTCTACACCAATAGGAGAGAGAAATGCTAGATCTGAAGTGTTGAGGACTTCCAAGAACCCATCCCATTGAGGAGAATTGGAAACACCTTCTTGTTTTCCTCCCATGTGCCCTTAATACAAAAATTATTTCAAAAAATTGTTCTTGTCTTGTCTATTGGATGTATGGAGCAAAACCTTATTTTTTCTGCTTAATGTCTCTTTATGCATAGATCTAGTTTTTTGCAGCACTTGTCTTGATCAACTAACTGCAGATCTGAAGATATTGGCAGCCATATTTGATGTTGGGGCTATAAGTTATGCGTAGCTAAAGTGGTCTTTTTTCGTACACTTCGACAAAAGATTCATACTGACACTCATCATGTTCTTCCTTAGTTAAAAAAATTCCTGACATGTTTTCATCTAAGAAATGAACTGAGTCTTCTTTTATTTTAGGCTGATCTTCTTCATCAACTAAGTTTTACTAAAAATGAGGCCTTACTTGAGGGTCATGCTGATTTATGTTTTCCCTTGGTCTCTGATAGTTTTGAGGTCTTATGAAATGAGGATTTCTAAATTGAGGTTCATGTTGTGCAAGAGGAGTGGAGGCATTCCCAAGGGTAAGCCTATCCATCATTTTTTCCATTGTCTTCATCATGGATTCAAATTTAACCTCTGAGGTGGAATGCTTATCTTCTTATTTTAATTAGTATTTCCCATATTGGACTTTTTTTCTGCTATCATATTGACCTCCACCTTCACTGCATCATTTTTCATTTTAGCTAATGAAGGGGATTATATTTCTCTCAACAGGATAGAAAATTCATAATCAAAGGCCTCAGCATATCTCAGCTGAGCTGCTCCTAGAGGAGGCTTTAGACGGGCAGGGATGTAGTCATAAAATTTATTAAATCTCTTTCAAAAGTTTTGAATAGTTTCATCAACATCTCTTTTCAAAATGTTGTACTCAGTAAGGGCTTGTACAGGGTTGGTTCTATTTCCCCACTTTCTCAAGAAGCTATCTTCAAATTCATTCCAAATATGCAGGCTTCCTACAACAAGGGCTTTGAACCACTTTCTGACCTCACCAGTAAATCTTTGAGCAAGCAATCTCATCTTGACGTCCTCATGGTAAACCTCCTCCCTATCTATGAAGTCATTAAATTGGTCTACATGCTCTTCAACTGTAATCTCTACATCACTTCCCCAAGTTTTTATTCTAGCAAAATATTTACTAGGAATGGCATTAAGGACAACTGGAAGAACAAGAGGGGCATACCTAGTAGGTGCAGTAGTAGGTGGAGGTGACACATTTCCTGCCATGATGACTGGAACTGCTGTATTTTTAGGAACTGTTAGGAGAAGGGCTGGTTGGTCTTTGTTTTCCAGTCACAATTTAACTCCAATCAGGTGGAGGGACACCAAATTTACTTCTTAACAATATTTCAAATGGGTCTAATTCCTTCAAACTATCCAAATATTCTCTCTCTAATGGTAACTCTGAAGCGTCTGCTTCCCAAAAATCTTATTTATCTTTTTGGGTCACTAAGGTTGAGGTATCAATACCTCTTCTTTGTAGGTCTAAAACAATTCCAGTGAACTCTTTTTCATTTTCAGACCTAAACAAGACTTCCTAAATTGTATCATCAAAATTTTTATCTTCAGGACTTCTTAAATTGTAGAGGACAAGGATTTTGTATGTAATGGAGTACTTGATTGTGCAGAAATGCCTTGAATGCCTCTGGAAATTGTCTTTGGATTATCCACAATTGTAGGTGGATCTGGGTCAGGATTACTCCTCGTGTATCTCCTTTTCGAAGCCACCTTTGAATATAATAATTTTGAATGGAGTCACCAAGGTAGATGTAGCCTCGAACAACTTTTGAGCTCTTGCTACCTTCAAGAGTTCATCTTCAAAATTTTGGGAAAATTATATCTTCAGGCTCCCGGCAGATGCACCAAAATGTTATCACAAAATTGCACTTGATTGACTGCTAATCAGACAACTCTATGTAATTGTTTCAAACCGGCTTTTGATTGAAGCTTAGCCTCTTTAGTCTGAGAGGGCTCTCTCAAAGGGGTTTATGATATTAGATAATGATATTACTAGATGGCTAACTCTATTTGAAAAGTAACTTGATTTTTGTGTATGTAGGTTGAAAAGAATGCAAGCTTGCTACCATTGGGCTTATGGAGTCAACAAATCAGTAGATTCAGTGACAAGGTTTCCTGACATGGAAGCTGAGGAAGATAAGAGTTTTTAACAAAGGAAAATCATACATAGAACAGAGGGAAACACAGCCATTTCATCAATAAAGGAAGTCAAAGCATAAAAATATAAATTCTAAATAATAAAGATGAAATCTACTGCAAGTGGTACACATAAAGATATAGATCAGAAATACATTAAAAACTCCATGAGAATCTCAGGCCTGTCAAGAAGAAGTCCTTTGTATTACTGATATAATTCAAATTACATAAAGCAGTAGTATGGTGCAAAAAATCTCCAACCCTTTACAACTTCGATAATTTTCCTTTAAATAGACATTCTTACAGTGGGGATGATTTGCCTGTTGGCTAGATTCATCGAAATCTTCCTATGACACCTCATATAACAGAAATATATATATATATATATATATATATATATATATATATATATATCTATATATATATCTTTTAATAATAAAATGACAGCTACACTCTAAGGATGACATTTCCTAATAGGACTCAAACTCCTATTTATTACATCATTCTACCTTATCTTTGAAATAGTTACTTGTCAGTTACAACTAAGCCTCACATGCTTGAATAGGCTATGACATAGTTCATCACTACTTGACATATTAAAGACTCTCCTAAACATCTGGAACCAAACCCTATTTTTAAGGAAAACATGATGCTTATCTTCAACGAAAGCTTTAGATGATGAGATGTCTCCACAATACTGTTTTCAAGTCATAAATGTTTGATGGTAAGGTCCCTTAAACTTTTGAATGTGTCCACCTATCCAAAACTGCCACTGGGATGTTTCAAAACCTTCAAAAATAGCTCACTATGAAAACATGACAGTTTCATAACGAGCTTTCGTAGTGCCCAAAAAATAGCTTTTGCACATATAAATTTTGCTCTTTGGTTGTTCCAGGGTGTCAAACAGGACATGACACATCACCACCACCATTCTCCCTTCTTAAAAGCTGTAAAAAGTGGTTTTGGAAGAAAATAAGCTGCTACATAAATTTTCGTAGCGTTTTTGTGGCTTTAAGCCTAGGAAATGCTACGAAACTGTGAAACACTGGAGAAATTCCAAATTTTGACATTGTCCCAAAAAATTGACCTCCAGCTACAAAAACTTGGACTTAAACATGCCATAAGCCTTCTAAAACATAATCAAATTCAACTTAAGACTCTTGAGGTGTTTCCTCTTCATTAATGATGAGTTGAGCTATGGGCTCCTCAACCACAGTCATCTTTAAGCCCTTCTTCTCAAGTTCCTCATGGATAAATTCTATTTTTTTTGGAGGTATTTTACTTGGTCCTTCAGTTTTCTATTCCTAGATTTCAAGTGCGGGTTCACTTTTCTGAAATTATTCACCTCTCCTCTCAACGGCTGAGTCCATTTCATCAATTTTTGTGTGTTATGTAAGGTCTTTGACACACTATTAACCTTCTCTTCCCAAACTTCTTTCATCTTCTAGAACTGTACCTTCTGAATTTTGAGCTTCCTTACCTCTTTCTTCAAGACTGCTATTTCTTCATTTGCTAACTTCAAGTGCTCCTTAAGAACCTCAATCTCCGTTTTTTCAATGATTTCCTCTTTTCCTTTCATTTTCTTAATGACTGATTCTTCTTTTGCAGGTGAGGAAAGGTAAATGATGCTTGGTGGTGGCTAGAAATTTTTAGTAACCTTCTGAGCTTCTTTACTACTTTCCAAGATCTTTCTAGCATGTCTTGTCATTGGTTTCCTAGCTTGAAACATAAATCCTACATCCTCACCTTCAAACTCTAACTTCTTAGCTGATTTGGCTTTCTTGAGCTTCTTTCCTCCCTCATCTATATCTTCAACTTCGACTATGGGAGTTTCCTCAATATCAATAGCATGCAAAATGTCTTCTAGGTTACTCTTAGCCATTGCTTGGCTTCTTGTAACTCTCTTGCTGCCATGTTTTCTCACTGTTGGCTTTTTTTTTACAGGTGTAACAACAGGTGTATCAACTTTCTGAAGTAGCTCTGGTTCCATGATTACTGGTTCACTTTTCCCTGCCACTAAAGGCTCACCTTTCTCTGCCACTGAAAGTGATGGTATACCTCTAGGTTTAGGAGTTCTTTTAGGAGTGATGGCATCTACTTCAAAACCACTAACAAACAGAAAAGATGACCAGTCTCTGCCTAATCTCTTTAACTCCTCTAAAACCAACAACTTCATTAAACCATGATGAAAAAGTGAGGTTTCATTTCCTTCAAATTTAGCTTGAACTTTATCTAACATTTTAGCTAAACTTACGTATAAGTAAAAAGGTAAATAAACAAACCTCTTACCAACAAAATGTAACAGAATCCTGAAATGGTATGATTAAACCATGTGGTACCTCCCTTCACAAGTGAAGTATATATAAATGATTAGCGACAGCTTTGAGAAGTTTTCTTTCATGTATCTCCTTGGGATGGCATTTGTGAGATCAATATCACTATGCTCTGGCTTGATAAATTCCTTATAGTCCTACATGGCGAACTTGAAACCTTTGAACCATTGTTCTCCTCCTCTAGGAATTCCTGTTGCTGCTGCAATAGTCTGTGGTGTTACAGTGAGGTTCAACATCCCCACCTTTAAACCTGTCCCATTGAAACTGATGGAAAAATCCTTAGAAACTTGCACATGGCATCCTTGCAATATTTGGAAAAACTACAAAGACCTGTTCTTCTGAAAAATTCTAAGACAGTTGGGTCTTCATTCAACAAACTCATGTTTGATGGCTCATATTTGAGACAATGGCCTCCTTTGTTGGTCTTCCTCTTTGCATGCATGGTGATTTTATACCTTCTCTACCTCGCTTGATCAATGACACTTGCAATTGCTTGAAAATGCCAGAAAACAACTTGGCTTGGTGAAACAACTCTCTAGAGCTCAATAGCGTGGAAATATGAAGCAGGGAATGAAAAAGACTCAATTTGAAAATATTTTAAAGTTTTGATGACAACTCATGCCTTCATCATGACTCATACATGATAAAAACATAAGTGAGGACCTTAGACATGACCATTGTACTTTGATTTAACCCTAATTGACTCAAATGACATTCACCTTAACACTTCTAATCATTAACTGACTCCTAGCACCTGATTTGAAAAGACAGATAGGAATACCTCTTTTCGTAGCGTACTTAGTGTATTTCCTGGCAGCTTCGCTATGAAAGTATTAGCAATTTCGTAGTGAAAACTACATTTTTATTGTGTAATTTGCTACTAAAATGGGAAATCTTGGCTAAAATGACCTTTTTGGATTTATAATCTTGGGAAATGGAATATGTCACGAAATAATGACTGATGTGGCATGAAAAGACTTGAATGGGGGTGGGTTTGGACATTAGGATAGGCCAATAAGAAAAAAATTTAAATTTTTCCTTTACCAACTAATGACAAATGAACTCTATGACCATAACTTTGACAAATGAACCCCTAAGACTATATCAAATGATGTTTCACTTTTTTTAATTGATAACAACTTGTAGTAGGAAAAAGAGAGGTTGACTGCATGAATGTTTCCCAAGATAAAGTTGACCTGTGAGAGATGATGTAAAATAATGATTTTGACAAAACCATGATGAAACAAGTTTGGTTGGTGATCTTTCCCTTTTTTGAGACCTTTTCTGTCATTTTGACTAAGCTTTTGTAGAGGTAATGAGGTAAGTTAAGAGGCTTGACACTAGTGAAATGCATCAGTAGTATTATATGGTGCTGGTATAGCCTTGAAGACCTACCCTCACATGTGAAGTACTTCATGATCATATTCATAAGAGGGGAATACTTTAAAATCAAGTTTCCAAAGGGAAAAATGTGCATTGGAGCAGTTTTGTAAGGTGGCTTCAAAAACACTTTTTAGTTATCAATGTCTAGGTTTGTCCTATTGAAACATATCTCTCCATGGTTAGGGATCCAAATGGCTATGGAAATGGCCTCTGCTAAAATATTAAAATAAACCCTGTTATGATGGCCTTATCCCTCTTGAAACTAATGGCAATGATGCTTGTCAATTTGTCATTGAAACCTAGTTCCTGGATCTTCTTAGAGAAAACAAGGCAACCTACATCTTGGAAAGAATTTTTGAGGAAAGTTGAAGCTATTATTTCTTGGACTTTGGTGGGATAATACCTGATTATCTACACTCCTTTATACTTCTTCTTGTCATTGTGTGTGGTCTCTGCTTCGATGGTAAAACCCTAGCTCACTAGAAGGAAGAATTAGGGTTTATTTTTGGGAAAACGGGGAATTTGGGATAGAATTGTAGATGGAGGGAAATGAGGGGGTTAGGGGATGTCTAAATTATTGGGGAAATTTTTGGTTGTAGGGATAGGTGCTAGGGAGTGTAGGGAGGTGGAAAATTGGGAAATGGGTGAGGGGAAAGGGTAAAAAATTTGGAAACACAGTCCTAGCCTAAGAAAGTGTAGTGTAGGCTAGGGTTTGTAGGGAAATGGAGGAAATGAGGGAAATGAGAATGGGAGAATGTGAAGGAAGGTATATGGAGTATGAGTGAGGGTGTTTTAGCATACAATTTAATAAATTTACCACAGAAATGAAGCAAACTGACCAAGAAATTAAAAGCATAGCGAAACCTCAGGAGAGGGTAATTCACTAAATTTTTGTGAGCAAATTAATGGAAGGAGGAGTTATGGAGGTCCACTTACTTTCCAAGGATGTGTTTGAACCTTTTTTTTTCTAAATAAGACCCGTGAAATGACTGTTTGGGCTCCCTTTCCACAAGTGCATCACTTCTACCAGAAGTGCAGCAAAGGCTACCAAAAGAACCATGAAGGAGAGAAATGTTACTTTGGAGGCAAGAATTCAATCTTTTGAGGGTTTGAATGCACGTTTTTGGTGGATATATGTCTCATGAAAGTTAAATAAACAAATGGTGTGCTTTTTTGGTCTTTTTATATGTCAGAGGTCGATTTTTCCCTTGGGTGATGATGTGACATCACTTTGTCTTTTTGAAAAATGAAATAATAGGCTAGTGTACTATAGCTTTATACTTTAATATACATAGTTGCATCTTCATAAATATCAAAATATACCATAGGAATCATTTTAGAACACTTTCCATAATCAATACTCCCATAATGATGACCTAGGTGATGCATGACTATTTTCATGAAATTTTTGATGACTTGACCTAATAATGACACCTAATGGATTTATGAATTGATGATTTACCTTTGAACCTTGCAGTATGAATGACCATCAGATTATGACTGTGTTGTACATTTTTCTCGTAGGAAGTTCTTGGGTGCAAAAACTACAATGAGAAACCAAATCGACTAGTGTTTAGGTTCAAGCTGGCCCTTGAACCAGAGGGGGCTCCCTCAACAATTACGAGGCCTTGTTTAACCTTGTTCACTGTCACTAGAAAACAACCTATAAAGCACAATGGCCAGATTCATCGTTTAATTTGGGTGGTTTATGATGATTTCACAATTATTTTTCATGAATAAATCCCTCCCTTGCAGAGTCCTTTCACAAAGTTTCAGCTTTCATCTTGACAGAAGAACTTAAATTTTCAAAGAATTTGAAAGAAGAATGTAAGGGGTTTCCTGATAAGTAAGGAGTCAAACAGAATATTTAATAAATCAGGAAAAATTGGATGTGTGTAGAATACTTCTACAACCAAACAAAACAAATTCAGGAGAAGATAGAAGGACAAACAATAACCAGTTCAAATAGGAGCTAGCTCAGACAGACAGTACGAGATACTAATATCTTTAAAAAATTATAAATTTTCTAGGGATTTCAGAGAGATTGAAACTTAGTATATTCTTACCCAGCTCTTCTATGCAACCCTGAACATGTGAAAAAGTAGAATATGAAAATACTTGAAAAACATACAAGAAACACAAATTTTGTCAAAGCTAGAGCTTGAAATATGTCAATTAGGATTTCTGGAGAATTTTTTTACAAAGTTGAAAGGTCTTGGCATTAAAATCCAACCATTTTCTTATTACAATTCATAAAATATATATAAATACAAACTAATAAACTGTTACAAACTTTCAGGAATAAAAACCTGAATAGTATACTAAAAATAAAACAATCTCCTAATAGTCTGTAAGAAATATGGATTTGTTTACAAATTCTCTGTCTTAGAATCTGCAAAATTGTTGCAAGGTGTTTCAAGTTGTAGGTATTGCTGGAGTGTTTAAAATCATCTTTATAATCTCTTGGCTCCCAAGTTTTCATTAGATTGGTAGCTATGGTCCTTTGGATGATCCTAAAAATAAAATATCTGCCACTTGTCTTTCAGTTGATAATTTTGTGCCTTATAAATCTAGGGTTTTCGAAGCTGTACTGGCTGAAGATCTCCTTGGAAAGCTTTTATGTCACTTTTTTACAATGCTTCATCAATGTCATAAAATCTTTGGAAGGAAATATTTTATAATTTTTTCAAATATTGTGTAAATTCATTTTATATTTTTCTATTTTCATGAATTTACTAGATGAAATTTAGAAAATATATCCTTGAATAATTTTATTCAATAAATTCATCCACTTATTTGAAATTATGTGTTGTTTTTACTTTTAGATTTAACCTCAATTCACATGCACTAGTAAATTCAAATTCATTAGCACCTGTAAAATTTATGTTGAGTTGTAAATTCATTTTTCATGCACCTATTACTCATAAATAAATTTCACCTGAAAATAATTTCATAATATATCATCCAAGCTTGTGAAGAAGACAAGCTCTAATCTCCAGAAAAATTAGACTAATCATTTCGATTAATTCAAAGGAACCATTAACCTTCCCGGAAATGATAGGTGTAAAAAGCAGTAAGGTAAAAAACATATTTTCGGACCTCCCTTTGGTTAAATGTGAGAACAGTTGGGGTCCAAAATAAATTTATAACCCTTTTATTTGATGTGCCCATACCTCGAGGCATGAGAAAATATAGGGGAGTTTTAAAGTTAAGTGTGGGGTGTGTCATAGGCTTTGGTTTTACAAGTTAGGTTGACCCAAATAATTCTTTATAACATAACCTTTAACTTTAAATAGACATTTCCTTAAAAATTACCATTATATTTTTATAAAAATAGGATTATTTTAAAATTAAAATTATTATTATAAAAACAATTAATATGTCATTCTAAAGAATAAATAAGTATATGTTTGAGCATTTATCCAAGAAGGAAATTGGAAATTTCTCACTAAATTTTTTTATTTTCAGTGTACCAAAACATGTTACAACATCAGCTCCAATAGGCACTACTTTCCCCTGTGGGATGTACAGAGCTAGTAGACCCTATGCCTTTTTTTTGGGAAATGGAGTCATGCCATAAATTTGTGACCTAAAGGTGCATCCTCCTATAATCAAACTGATACTTCCAACTGAATCACATCCTATTATAATCTCACCAATATTTAACTATAACCTCAACTTATTATCTAGCCACTGCAACTTGTAACCTATTCCAAATCGTTTTCTGAAATCACCATTGCAAACGTAGAGTTGAAATGAACTAAATTTTTAAAATCAAATTTATTTAAAGATTTCTTCATTCCCAATAATAGTGATATTTGATGTAAGTACGACATCAAACATATGAGAAATGTAAACAAGATTTCTTGTTTGTCCATTGCTGACTATTCCCAATAGAAATAATACAAATTTTAAAATAGTTAAGAAAATCTCACCAAAATCTCCGACACCGTTTCTTTAAAAATATTATTCATTTACTACTTACCATTTGCTTAAAATGAAGCAATTCTTATGCTACAAATTGTTCGGCATGTATTCATACAATAAACCTATGATCATCAACCATTCATCTTCTATTTCAATACCTTGGATCAATCATATCATTTGAATAACCTACTACTGCACACTAAAACCTGCAACTATGAAATGCAACCATATGCATGCACTAATTGAGATACTCTTTCACACTGATTTCTGAAGATGATATTTTCTAAAGAATGAAACTATAAAATTATTTATCCTATAATTTTTAAATCACACCACTCAATCCCACACACCTCTATCTAACTGAAATGAAAAGCTTTACATGGTTAGGTGTAATATGTTTTCCAATATAACCAACTAAGGAGTGGGTTTATTGAAAAACCATGTTGCCAATAGCTGAAAATCTGAAATATATGTACAATATCAACACCAATCCCATAAGAAACCTATACTCATAGGTGAAATCTAACAACTGCATCCTCTCTAGACATCTTAAATTCTTTTATCATGGCTAGGAGGAAAAGACATACATTGCTGATTGGAAGTATCAATGAACCTTATATAGTAATAAAGCCAGTTGAAATATTGAAACAATAAGATCGGTGATCTAGTGGAATCGCCATATGACAAAGTGGAGTCGTCGGGTGAAAAATAATGCAACCAATACAAATGCCTACTCCTTGTTCACCAGCAAGGAATAGATCTAGTCATTATCGTGATCTAGGGAAACATTTCTTCGTCACTTCTTCCCCGGTAATGACGCCAAATGTTGTTCCTGTTTCTCATAGGCAGTTCTTTGTTGGATAAAATACGCCGAGAAACCAACTCGAGCAGTCTTTAGGTTCAAGATGACCCTTGAACTAGAGGGGGCTCCCTCAATAATTACAAGGCCTTGTTTAACGTTGTTCACTATCACTGGAAAATAACCCATGAAGCAAAAATATGGTCAGATTCATGATTTAATTTGAGTGGTTGTTGATGATTTCACAATTCATGTTCATGAATAAATCCCTCCCTTACAGAGTCCTTTCTCAAAGTGTTAGCTTCCATCTTGACAGAAGAACTTAAATTTTTAAATAATTTGAAAGAATAATGTAAGGGGATTCATGATAATTAAGGATTCAAATATAATACTTCATAAATCAACAAAATTTGGATGCATGTAGAAGACTTCTACATCCAAAAAAAACACATTCAGGAGAAGATAGAAGAACAAACAATAACCAGTTCAAAGAGGAGCTAGCTCAAACAGACATTCTGATATACTAATCTATTTAAATGATTATAAATTTCCTGGGGATTTCAAAGAGATTGAAACTCAATATATTCTTACCCAGATCTTTTATGAAACCCTGAACACGTGCAAAAATAGAATATAAAAATACTGGAAAAAAATACAAGAAACACAAATTTTGTCAAAGCCAAAGCTTGAAATACTTCAATTACGATTTTTGGAGAATTGTTTTACAAAGTTGAAAGGTGTTGGCATCAAAATCCAACCCTTTTCTTATTAAATTTCATAAAATATATATAAATACATATTTCTAAACTGTTACAAAATTTTAGGAATAAAATCTTGACTAGTATACTAAAAATAAAACAAAATCCTAGTAGTCTGCATGAAATTTGGAACTGTTTACAAATTCTCTATCTTAGAATCTGGAGGGTTGTTGCAAGGTGTATCAAGTTGTAGGTATTGCTAGAGTGTTTAAAATCATATTCAGAATCTCTAGGCTTCCAAGTCTTCATTAGACTCCCAGCTATGGTCCTTTGGATGCCCCTAAAAATAAAAGATGTACCACTTGTCTTTCAGTTAATAATTTTGTGCCTTAAAATCTAGGAATTTTGAAGTCGTCGCTGAAGATCTGCTTGGAATTATTTTATGTCACTTTTTGACAATGCTTCATCAATGTCATAAAATATTTGGAAGAAAATATTTTATAAATGTTTTCAAATATTCTGCAAATGCATTTTATATTTTTCTATTTTCATGAATTTATTAAATGAAATTCGGAAAATATCTCTTCGAAAAATTCTATTGAATAAATTCATCCACTTATTTGAAATTATGTGTTGTTTTTCCTTCTCATGTATTCCCAAAACCATGTGTTTTTTCATTCCCGTGGATTCCCAAAACCATGTGCTTTTTTCATTCCTATGGATTCCCAAAACCATGTGTTTTTTTTCCTTCTCTATAAAAACTCAATTTTTACTTATCCTCCATTTAATTCACTTGCACTAGTAAATTAAAATTCATATTCACCTGTAAAATTTATTTCCCCTACACCAGTAAATCCATTTCATGGTATAGGCTTTGGTTTTGCGATTTAGGCTGACCGAAATAATTCTTTATAACATAAATTTAACTTTAAAGAGATAATTCCATAGAAATATACCATTATATTTTTATAAAAAATATGATTATTTTAAAATTAAAATTATTATTATAAAAAAAAATTAAGTCATTCTAAAGCATAAATAAGCATATGTTTGAGCATTTATCCAAAAAGGAAATTGGAAATTTTTTATTCTTAGTGTACCAAAATATGTTACAATAGACTGAAATGGTGATCAAGACACTTTATTGATGACTCATCGCAATGAGTGATGGCATGACCAAGATGCCAATTTTGAGCATGAGATAATGGGAGCAGTAACATACCTACCTAGACATACTAACTAATGATCAAATTTTTATTTGAAAGCCTATTTGAAATTATACAAATTTGACCTAGGACCCAATCAACAACTTGAAAGAGTACATTTGATCACTGGTGAGTGACAAGACTGATAGCCACTAACATTGGATCTTGTTGGTGATGAAACTCCTTTAAGAGGTGTCAAGAACACCGTAGACCAAGTATCCTCATGCATTGGGCATGGGGTCAAAAATAAAAGCAAGACTCGAAACTAAAATGACTTGAAATAATAAAAAAATAGACTTAAATCTTCAAAACAACAACTAATAAAAGAAACATTATGGCCTTCTCCTTGGACTTCAAGGTCCTGTGACAACTCCTTCACACTCTTGGAAGGAAATTAAACTAGTATATACAATTAAAATGAAAAATTTCTAAGAAAATCAAGTGAGATAATTTTTGAGGAGTCTACCATTGACTGGTCCTCGTGAAAAAACTTGTCCATCAAGTTCTTCCAACAAAAAGGCATTCTTCCCTCTGAAAGCAAAAATTCTGTATGGTCCTTTCCACAAGTTTTAAAACTTCCCATGATTTCCTTTCTCCTCGTTCTGGGCATCCCATTAGAGAACTACATCTCCCACACTGAAATCATTTGCTTTTTTTTTCTGTCATATATCTTCTTGATATTTTCCTGAAGATTTTAATTATTTTTAAATACTTCCTCTCAGGATTGCCGCAAATGAATCATCTGATTGATTCTCTATTTAATATCATTGGGTTCACTTTCAACTTCCTGTAATATTTTCATGACTGGGACAACAAGAGAATTCAGAAAAATAGTGTCCACTCCATATACCAGCTGAAAAGGTGACATGCCTATGGATTTCTTAGTGCTCACTCTATCCACCCATAGAGCATTGATCAACTTTTTGTGCCAATTCTTAATATTTTCTTCAAGCAACTTCTTGATGATGTTTACCAATGATTTATTGGATGATTTAGCTAGCCCATTACGTTGTGAGTAATATTCTATTGAGTGCCGAGAATTATGTGGTACTTGTCACAGAAATCAATCATCTTCTTAGATTTAAATACATCTCCATTGTCTGTGTAATATTCCCAATTAGCTTTTATCTAGTTGAGATATTATATGTTGCTTATATTCATAGCTTAGATGAATAAGTGGGGTAAAGAGACCCTTAAATATATTTAGTAGGAATAGAACACCTCTAGTATGGATGTGGATCATTTTAGCTAGCCAAAATAAAGCAACCTTGATGTGAAAGGGAGCAATGCATGTAGACTGGATCAAGATTGACCAAATCAACAACGCTGCCATAGGAGAGAGTGGAGCTAGTGGGGACAACACAGTTTTGGAGGAGGAGTCTTTGCAAGGAAGTAGCATCATAAATGAGTGATACCAAGGGTGAGGAAGCTCACCAAGCATATAAGGAAAAGGATGGAAGACATGATAGGCATTTAGAATATTTTTTATGTTTGGGTCTTAGACTTATTGCATGCTCTAGTTGTTTAGCGGAGTTTGTTGTATTGTTTAGTACAAGGGCATTTCTAGACGAGAATCCCACACTCTACCTCAGGGGACTTCGAGTGCCCACTTAGGAGAGTTATTCTAAGCTTCATTTCTACCATATGGAATTGGGCCAAGCAACCACCTTTAGCCACAACGCAGTCTCCTTAAGGAACTACGTTATTTTGCAGGGTGTTGCAGTGGAGGGTTGAGAAACCTTGTTTATGAGCTAGTTTCATAGTGAAAGGAGCAACCTTTCACCTGGAAAGTTAGGGAGGAGAAGATACAACCATTCCTTTGTTATTTCATCCATATTTTAGCAAATATCTGAGCATGATTTAGCCACAGAGTTGTAGTCTGCACCTTTTGCATCTTGTGTATTTCAAGAGACCCTTAATGGGTTATCTTGGGATTGTGTTTGAGAGACTAATTCTCCATTTTCAACTCCTTTTTGAGCACCATATCAGTAGATCCCCTTGTTTCCATTTTTAAGTTGTAGTAACCCTCACTGGGACTGCACTATCATGTACTCCGACCTTTTTTATAGTAGCATAATTTGGGGTTCTAGCGTATTTGGGCATTGGAAGCTTGTTTGCCTAGTTTGAGTGATTTGTTCCTCAAAATATTGTGTATTTTGCTACTGCGACACATAATATAATGGATCTAGGATTTTCTCATGTGTTGGTGTAAATATTTTTTGTACATTCCAGTTTTGTGTTCAATATTACTGTCTTTCCTAATTTGGAATTTTACAGTGGTATTAGAGCATAATCTTGGCTTAGCTTGTGGGGAAATAAATCTATATCAATGGAGGGATGAGAGATCCCAAAATCTCTTCTTCAGACCATGCGTAACATTGCAAAATATGTCAAGGAGATGATATTATAAACACAAAAGGAATCCCCTAGATGGTTTCATCATGGAGAAAGTTTCTACACTTCACATTCATGGTGTGAGCAACCAGTAATACAACCTTCTTCACAACGCTCCACTATGCCCACATTCCTATCATTGGGAAGTGACGTAGGAGGGCCATTAAGGTAAGAAACCCTTGGTGACTATTTCTTAGAATATGAATCTTAATCTCAAAGGTTCAAGGAGAATTTGAACTTTCAAGAGTTTTGTCAGATCAAGGATAGTAGGAGATCCCCGAATCACCATAAAAGTGGAGGGTACATACAGAACCAAGATATACAACGTACTATGGGAAGGTTATTTTTTCCCTCTTATGATGGATCACCCAAGTGCACAACTAAGGCTTGGGTAGAGAAGTTGGATACCTATTTCTAACTAAACAGATTTTCAGAAATAGAGGCTATCAAGATAGCAGCGCTACACCTAGAAGGTGAAGCACTTGAATGGTGGTTTCATGGCCTATCTACATTTAGGCATGCTAGTGTCACTTCTTATGTAGACTTCACCCAAAGGTTGATGGAGATATTTGATCCTAGGAATCAAGAAGCACATTTTGTTGAGCTAACCAAGCTCAAGCAAATAGGAGATCCAAAGACTTATATCTCTAAATTTCTAAAGATTCCAGTCATGGTGTCTAACCTAAATGTGGCTAGGAGAGTGTGAATTTTCATTGATGGGTTGATTGAACCATTGTATGGGTTGGTGAAATCCACTAGACCAACTACACTCCAAGAAGCTATGGAGATGGCTAGAGACCTACAACATGCTTTACACAAAGAAAAAGCCCCTTTTCAGAAGAATTCCTTGTTAATTTTGGACAACTAGGTCCAAACTCCATGTTGTGATGCTCAAATGAAGATATCAATATCTTTATTGGGTTCCTCTTTCGGAGAGGTGCAAGATCGATCTAAAGATCATCTTGATCCGATGAGCATAACATTTATTTTGAATTTATTCAAGATATGAGCAGGTTGGCCTTAAGGTTTTGTGCCCTAGCAGTAGTGTCACACACCCTCACTGATGGATATATATTGGTCAGCATTGGAGGACATTTTCACTCATCGCATCCTCACACATTTCTCTCTCCTCATCTGATTGGTTCAATGAACTTGGTGGCTCTTCTCTCCACATGTGGGAAAATTCCAGCAGTAGCACATTTCTGAGTTCGGTCTAGGGTTTCTGCAGCAAACTTTGACCAGTGTTGACTTTGGTAAATGCAAGGTTAAATCGACCTGAAACTCTCCCAAAAGTTTTATTTTCCTAATCCACATTTTTTTGCACTATTACCGAGGCAAAACTTTGACTTTGAATTTTCAATGTTGACCCAGCTGTTGCTATTGTTTGTGTTCACCGTTGACTTTTTGGGTTGAATTTTGAGTTGATAGTTTGACTGTCCTAGAGGGTTGTGTGACATTTCTGGTTGGCTGACCATATTGAGACATTTTTGGTTGAAGCATCCTTTTGACCTCTGTAACACACCAACACACTTATATATTTGTGGCTTGTCTTCTTTTGATCTAATGGTATGTTCTATCAGCATTTTACTTTATTGTTTATGTGATTGCTGTCTAATATTGAAGAAAAGGTAAAATTTCATCAAGCATATAACATCTACATAAATTTACATGTTTTCGGAGCTAAGGTGAAGACAAAGCCCTAATTTGTAGCAATCACCGAAAAAGAGGATGGGTTCCTCAAACTACAATGGCTTTAAGGATGATGACAAATTGACTAGGAAGGATGACTTCCGTGCTTGGAAGATGACATTGGATCTTAACTTGGAAGACCAAGATGTCATAGAATATGTGCAGGGTAAAATCCAAGAGCCTCCATCCACTACTACTATTGCTGCCAAAACAAGGTATAAGAAGGGGGAGATCAAAGCAAAGTTGATGATCAGGGACTCAATTCACAAGAGTCTGATTGCCTACATCTCTGAGCTGGGGACATGCAAAGAGATGTATGATAATTTGGTCCACATGTTCAAGGCCAACAATGCGAATCAAGTCCTATTCTTCAAGAATAAATTGAAGAATCTGAAGAAAGGTAGGGATGAGTCTGTTCAATCATATTTTCTGAATTTGACCGTGATCAGGAACAATCTATTGGCTATTGGGGAGACAATAGCTGATCGATAGATGGTACTCACCGCACTTGGAGGGCTCTCATCCGAATGGCATGAGTTCAACACTACCATTCTCAATAACAATGTGACACCTGACTTTGATGAAGTACTATCGAGATGTGTACAAGAAGAGACAAGAATGAAGGAGTATGAAAATGAAGGAAATGCTGCCCACACTACTCATTCTAGAAAGAAGAAATTTGGTGGTCCGAGGAACAAAGGAAGAGCAGGGGCCCAAGGAAAGAAGGGAAAGTGTTACACTTGTCATAGGCCAGGTCACTATGCTAGATAATTCCCTTTCAAGAAGGATTCTCGCGATGATGATGACAACAACAACAATCGAAGGAATGGCAATCAAAGGAACAACAGGTTCAAGGGGAAGAGGAAGGCTCCCTCCGGCGGAAATTGTCAACCTTTCAAAAGGTTGAGAAACTTTAGGTATGAGGAATAAAATGTTGTTGATAAAAGAAATGAATTCATTCTTGTATTTTCCCTCTCTGCTACATCTCCACCCGACACTATGGATGTCTGGTTGACAGATAGTGGTACCTCAAGGCACATAACTGGGTTCAAGGAAGCACTTTCTGATATGGTTGAGAAGGATACTAATCTGGAAATTATCCTTGGAGATAATTCCACGTATCCTATGAAAGGGACATGGACTGTGACCCTCCACTTATCTCAAGGTCAAGTCCTCCGCTTACAGGATGTACTTTATGTACCTAATTTGAAGAAGAACCTTATGTCTATATTAGCCATGGAGGACAAAGGTTTCAATGTGGAATTAATTGATGGGAAGGTGCACATCTAGAAGAAGAGATTCAAGGAAGCTATCATGATTGGGTTTAGAGTTGATACACTCTACTAGGTTGGAGGAAGTCCACTAGGATCAATGACGTGTGATACTATTAGAAAAACTAAACTATGCCACCGAAGGTTTGGACACCTTCACTACAAGGCCCTTCCTGAAGCAAGGAAGGGGGTGACGGGGATGCTCGAGTTTTCAAATAATCATGAAGGTGTATGTCAGGGTTGTGCCGAATTAAAGCATACAAGGGGACCTTTTCCCTCAAGTGTCACAAAGACATATGATGTCTTGCAATTGATACATTCTGATCTGTCTAGGATGCTACCTGTGAAATCCTTGGGAGGATGTTGTTATTATAAGAAATTCATAGATGAATTCTCTCGCAAAACCTGGATATACCTCATGAAGAAGAAGGATGAGACTTTCATGTGGTTCCGTACCTTCAAAGCCTTGGTGGAAATCTTGACAGGGAAGAAGATCAAGAACAGCACTGAATATGAGATGAACGAGTTCAAGAAATTTTGCAGAGAAGCTAGCATCAAGAGGCAGAACACAACTGTCTACACTCCTGAGCAGAATGGCATTGCTGAATGAAAGAATGGGACCATTATGGAATCTTCCCATGCCATGTTATGTGACAGGGTCTACCAAAGTTTCTGTGGGGAGAAGCTGCAAACACGGTTGTGTACATACAAAACCAATGCCCGCATTCTACTCTGGACTCCAAATCTCCCGAAGAGGTTTTCATTGGTAAGAAACCTGACGTCTCACATTTTAGAGTTTCTTGATGTCCTGTTTATTTTCATGTGCCGAAAGAGAAGAGGAGCATGCTGGATGCTTTTGGGAAGAAGGGAATGTTTGTGGGTTACAGTGAAAATTCGAAGCCCTATAGAGCCTATGTTCCTGGTCAAAGGAAGTGAAGATATGCCACAACTTCACCTTTAACGAAGATGCTTCCCTGAGGAAAGTAGTAAATCTTTCGAGATCTTAGGAAGATCATAAAGAAAGGCCTGGAAATCAAGAAGAACCGAAGGATGAGACGATGATCGATGTTGAAGGACTAATGGACCTAATTGATCCACCTCCTTCACTGGGGAAGAGACCATCATGGCTCAGGGACACTCTTGATGATGTTGAGTGACATATGGCCCCAAGGGGGACATTCCGTGAAAGCAAGAAGCCTAATAGATACCAAGGGTATCTAGCAACCATGAGTACTATTGTACAATATGAGCCTGGATATTTTGAGGAAGCCGCAAAGCATCAAGTCTAGAAGGATGCTATGCACGAAGAGTATGAGTCCATATTGAGGAATGATGTCTGGGATGTGGTTTCAAGACCAGGGGAAAAATTATTTGTCACCGCGAAATGGATCTACAAGATCAAGCATGGATCTAATGGAAGTGCTGAAAAGTTCAAGGCAAGATTCGTTTCCCGTGTCTTCTCTCAAAAGGAAGGTGTTAGCCACCTATAAAATTTATCATATAAAAAGGTTGCTAAATCATTTTTTTAGCCTTTAAGAAACATTTTTATTTCTAAAAATGTTATCTCTTGAGGACTCATGAAGACATCATGCCCTTTGTTTAAATCTTCACTGCTGTTTCCATTGTAAAATCTGAAAATCTGTTGTTTTCCATGAAGAAAAGACTGCTGCAAAACTCCATTTTTCCCCTCCCTCCCTTGAAAACTAACCTTCATTTTATTCCCTTTTTCCCCTGTGAAATTCTTCTATTTTTTATGTATTCCTCCTTCCCCTTCAAAAAATCCCTTTTACAAGGTTTAAAACTCATTTTTAAACTTTGCCGAAACCCCCAAATCCATCAGAAAACCCTGAAAAAATCATAAAAATACACCTTTTTGTATTAAGGCTTAAGCCCCTTTGGGCTAAGACCTAAACCACTTCCCCACATATGCTCTAGTGCTAGAACCAAGTGCTAATCCCTTTCGGCACTTATCGCATCAGAGAAATCGGCCCGCGCAAGTCTATTTCTTTCGTTAAAGCCTCTGATCCAATTAGCCCTTTGTTTATAAGCCCCAACCTTTTTGCCTCTTAATATAACCATTGGGCTCGTAATCAGGCGCTTAACACATTATAAAAACCATTCCCGATCACTTTTTCCCTTTTTAAATACATAAAACCCCTTTTTCCTAAGTTTTTAACTAAATGCGCGGGTGCAAACTTTTTTATTAATAAACATTGTTGATCTTAAAACCCGATCAATGATCCGCATGATATCGCATCGGAGAAATTATAATGGGTAGATTGAAAATCCCGTACCATGCTTTTGATGCCGATTGGCCCTTATACATATATAAGCCCCGGTCCCTTTGCGTTTTCCACATATCCACAGGCCGCACAGACGGGCACCAAACCTCATATATATAACCTGCCCGACGCAATAAACCTTTGTTTTCCATAAAAATTTTGATTTTTTATATTATAATGTGGTCCCGCTCATTCATTGGTCGGAGCCCTTCTCCGCCGTTGATCTTGGGCCAATCCGATGGCCAACGCTGTATTGCATTGGAGATTTCCATTGGTGCATTATAATATTTTATTGCTCCCTCTCCGATTGGCCATTCCTTCGATTCATTCTCCACCATCGATCTGATCTGCAGATCGATGGTCCAAAGTTAATCGCATCGGAACTCCTATATCCATTTCCTTCTCTGATCGCGAATCTTTGATTGCATCTGGGCTGTCCACGTGTCCAGATCGGACGGTCCAGATTGCATCTCCCGACCTTGGCTAAAAACATACACCCCCGCTTTATGATGTTTTCCGAGAAGATCTCAACCGTTGATCTCTGCAGATCAATGGCTCTTGTTAAAACCTTTCTTCGCCTTATATATTATTTCATTAACCTCTAAGATCAATCTGAGCCATCCATTTCATTCATCCAGTGGCTCATATTAACCCTGACAGGCCCGACCCCTGTGGGTCCTGCCTCCCTCTAGATCTGATCTCCACCGTCGATCCCTTGATTGGATGGTTCATAATAAAACCACCTTGACTTTTATCCGCCGCGCATCTAGTATATATCGCGCTCACTCCTCACCGTTAGATCTGAGACCACAGATCCAACGGTTGACGCGCATTTTGACGCAACAAAACTGAAGGTCACCCCTAATGAGAGCTGGTTTGCTACAATCACTCTGTCAGCATTTCCCTTAGTTTACCCTCAAATGGTTCTTTATTTTCTTAGCAATTTTATTTATAAATTTTGGAGAAAATTGATAAATAAATACATTCAGCAGCTTTTGAATGTTAAATTGTATCTCCCGGCTTATATTTTTATCTCCAACTTTATAATCAAGGTTCAATCCTTCGCGCGTTATATAAATCCCACACTCTTTACAAAAGGCACCTTAACATACTCCGGTCCCACATTCAATCGTGGGAATTCCATTATCTATGTAAGCCATACCTTATAACCAATGTTAAACCTTCGAGATTTTATATTAATATCGATGCTCTATTTCTTAAACAAATGACTATATAATAAACTCTCGCATCGGCCCCACCTCTACAATCGATAGCCCAATAAAATTCACGCCATACCTTGGTTATCGTCCGCGCACCTTCATCTACCGACCACCATCCGATGGCTCCCCTCCATATCGATGGCGCTCAAAAATATCGCTTGATCTCCTTGGTCGAACATTAACGCGCGATGGCATGCATTGAAAGGTGGTTTTGGTCTTCTGTCTTGTGCCACGTGTCAAAGGCTCTATGGGATCGCTCCAATTCTGAAAATACCACTCAACGTGCAAAAGCGGTGCGGTATCGGCAATCTGCTTCCGCAAATCCGCTCGCGGTTTTGGATAGGGTTAACCATGGTTCAAGTTGGGTAATATCTCCCTTTGAACTCATTGACCCAGGTCTAACCTCGAGTAAGATTTCCAACTAACAGCAAAATTGTTGTATTCTCTTCTAGCGGGATTTCGCTTCCACCAACAGAGTTGATGAACAAATTTAGGGAACAATAGACAGAGGGTCGCGGAGCCTATGCGACCATTCAGTTCGACAATTTTTTTATATATATACGGAGTTCAATCGCTTCACATTTAAACAAAATTATTCACAATTATCAATTCAGACAGTTTGGAAATCAATAGGACTTGAAGTCTATTCAACCGGAAGCAATTGTTATATACATAGAGTTTTATTGTAGAAAATCTCTCCTTTCCTCCTCCTCTCCTTCTTTTTATATACATCCGAGGGATTACATTTATATACATAAACATTTGTCTATTCGGTTCCTCTGCGAGGACCGTTTAGGAAAACAAAAAGCCTAATTACAATTATTCAATTAACTGAAACAAGACAGATAGATCGAATCCAAACCTATTCGACTTCTATGGACTCTAACTAGTCTAAATGAAACAGTCAGCTGAGGTATTGACACCTAGCTATTACAATTCGATGAATTCAAAATTTCCTAGCCACAACATGTGGAAAAAACCTCCTACATTGCTGGCTAGTGTCTAATGCCCCTACATAAGACTCCCAAGGGCAAATTTCTTCATGGGCTCCTATCCATGAGCTCTTCCACTGATCTGCCTATCTTCTGCAACATTCCTTCAGTCATCCAAGTGGCATCTTCTTCTGGCTTGTCCTTCCATTTGATTAAGTACTGAAAGTACTCCTGTCCTCTGGTCTTTCTGAACACTCGTTTGCCCAATATCCTCTCTGGTTGCAATGGTTGTGCAGGAGGCAGCTGCTCTTTCCACTCAATCTGTTCCCTGTCTGCTGATCTTTCTTCTACACCATCATATTCATACTTGTATAAATTTTCAACATTAAAAATGGGAGATATTCCAACATCAGGAGGTAATTCAATCTCATAAGCATTTGCAGAAAACTTTCTAAGTATCTTGCATGGCCCAATCTTTTTGAACTTCAGTTTGTTATATTGCTTCTTTGGGAATCTCTCCTTTCTCAAGTGTGCCAAAACTTGATCTCCTACTTCAAAATGAGCTTCTTTTCTGCTCAAGTCTGCTCTAATTTTGTATTTGATGCTGCTGCCTTGTAGTTGTTGTTTCACTTGTTCATGTATGGCCTGGATCTCTGAAGAAAATTCCTCACCATCTGCGCTCATTAGCTCTGCCTTTCCCAGATTTCTTAACTCTGATATTCCTCTAGGGTGCATTCCATAAACAATGTGGAATGGACTCTGCCCTATGCTTCTGTTTGGTGAGTCATTATATGCATATTCTGCCTAGGGAAAAATATGATCCCATTGCTTGGGATGCTCTCCTGCAAGACTTGTCAACAGATTTCCCAGACTCCTATTCACCACCTCAGTTTGTCCATCAGTATGGGAATGATAAGATAAGCTAAAACTCAGTTTGGTACCAAGTTTCTTCCATAGTGTCCCCCAAAAATGACCCACAAATCTGGTGTCTCTGTCTGAAACAATACTCTTGGGCAACCCATGCAACCTAACAACTTCTTTGAAAAACAAGTTAGCAACATGGGTGGCATAACTAGTTTTATAGCATGGAATAAAATGTGCCATTTTGGAGAATCTGTCCACTACAAAAAATACTGCATCATTCCCTCTCTGAGTCTTGGGCAATCCTAGAACAAAATCCATACTCACCATGTCCCAAGGCCTGTCTGGAATAAGCAGGGGAGTGTACAATCCTGCGTTTTGGCTCCTTCCTTTGGCATATTGGCAGATTTTGCAATTCTTCAAAAACTTATCCACTTCTGCTCTCATGTTGGGCCAGTAATAGAAATGACTCAGCTGCTCATAGGTTTTATCAGTACCAAAGTGTCCAGCAAGTCCACCACCATGCTTATCTTTGATCAAATTTTCTCTCATGGAACATTTTGGTACACACAGTTGGCTTCTTCTGAATAGTAAGTCCTCCTGCAAGAAATAATCCAGCCACTGGCTTCTATCTGTTAAAATAGGGTTACTACATTCCTCAAATGCTTCCTTAAAATCTGGATCTATTTTATACAATTCCTTGAGAAAATCAAATCCTACAACTTCAAAATTAGTTTCTTGAACAAGCATGTGCCTCCTACTCAAAGAATCAGCTACTTTATTTGCTTTGCCACTTATATGTTTCAAAACAAAATTAAAACCTTGGAGATACTCAACCCATTTGGCATGCTTATGTTTCAACTTGGGCTGCTGCACAATATACTGCAAAGCATGATTGTCAGAATACAATACAAATTCCCTAGACATCAAATAATGTCTACACTTTTTCAGCGCCTGAACAATTGCATAGAACTCCTTCTCATAAGAGGAATACTTCCTTCTGGTGTCATTTATCTTCTCACTGAAATAGGCTACAGGCCTATCACCCTTACTCAAGACAACCCTAATGGCCTCTCCACTGGCATCACATTTTACTTGGAATGGTTTAGTAAAATCGGGCAGAATCAAAATAGGCTTCTCAGTTATCTTTTGCTTCAAAATTTTAAAATTTATTTCTGCTTCAGTAGTCCACTTAAATGGCTGTTTTCTCTTCTTTATTGTCTCAATGATGGGTGCATTAATCTTACTGAAGTTTCTTATAAACTTCCTGTAAAAACTGGCAAGTCCATGGAAACTTCTTACCTCAAAAACATTCCTGGGTGAAGGCCACTCCATAATTTCCTTAACCTTTTCTGGGTCCATCTTCAATCCTTCTGCAGAAACGACAAAACCAAAATACACCAACTCCTCTTTCATGAATGAGCATTTCATTAAATTTATCAACAGTTTCTCCTGGTGCAGCTTCTTCAAGACATGATTAAGATGCCTTAAATGTTATTCTTTAGTTCTGCTGAAAACTAATATATCATCCAAATATACTATCACAAATTTCCTAATGAATTCTTTCAATACTTCATTCATAAGTCTCATGAAAGTAATAGGTGCATTTGACAACCCAAAAGGCATTACCATCCATTCATATAATCCTTAATTTGTTTTAAAGGCAGTTTTCCACTCATCACACTCTCTTATTCTAATATGATGGTATCCACTTTTTAAATATATCCTTGAGAAATATTTAGCGCCACTCAAACAGTCCATTAAATCCTCAATTCTGGGCAAAGGGAATCTGTACCTAATTGTGATCTTATTAATTTCTCTGGAATGAGTACACATTCTCCAGCCTCCATCTTTCTTTGGGCTTAATACTGCTGGTACTGCACATGGACTCAAACTTTCTCTGATCAGCCCCTTGTCCACCAATTCCTGTACTTGTCTCCTAATTTCCTCATTTTCTTTGGGAGTCATTCTGTAGGCTGCCTTATTTGGCAGATTCGAACCAAGGATAAAATGTATCTGATGGCTGATCTTTCTCACAGGTGGCAGCTCATCAGGTAAATCATCCACAACAATGTCACAATAATTGTCTAACATATCTTGGATTTCTATTGGCAAATCAGAAATCTTTGTAGAAGTAAGAACTACCTTAGGTTTGCAAACTAAAGAAAAACTTACCTCTTCTTCTTCTATCTGCTGTAGATATTCCTTCCCGCTCAGAAAAAAGGTCTTTGGATCAATCACTCTGCTGGATGGCTCTCCTTCTTCCATGGGTATCAATGTATGATTTATCCCATCCTTGAAGAACTTGTAAGTGTTCTTCTTGCCATCATGCACTGCTGCTCTGTCAAACTTCCAAGGTCTACCCAGCAGTATATGACACACATCCATGGGCATTACATCACACAGGACCTTATCTTTGTATTTTCCCATTTGCAGCTCTATCTCACACTGTTGTTTTACAACCAGCTGGTGCCCTTTATGCAGCCAAGACACCCTGTAGGGAGTTGGATGCTCCCTGGTCTTCAACTTCAACTTCTCTATCACCTCAGTGGAAACCAGATTGTCTGTGCTGCCACTATCAATGAATAGCTGGCAGCATTTCCCTTGGACTTTGCATATGCTCCTAAACAAAGTCTTCCTTTGTGCAGGCTCAGTGACTTCTTTGGCTTGCTTCAACAGGACCTTATTAACCACCAAGGATTCTCCCCTCTCTGGAAGAATTTCTTCTTCAATTTCTGCCTCTTCTCCAGCCTGGGCAACAACAACATTTCTTGGAATAGCACCCACATTCTCTGGAAACTCATAGTGCTTATGTCCCACTTGTTGACTTCTATAACACCTCAATTCTCTACCTCTGCCTCTGTCTTTGCCTCCTCTTCCCTTTCCTCTATAAGAACCCCTTCTGCCCCTTGCATCATCCTCTGTAGATGCCTTCTGAGGTGAGCTATTGTTAGCTCCATCCCTGGGTGTAGTAGGCTTTCCTCTACCACCCTGACTTCCCTTTCCCCAGAAAGTACCTCTCTTATTGGTAGACTATTTCCTCAGGAGTTTCTCCTCTGCTTTCAAGGCCATCTGGTAGGCTTCTTCAACTGTCTTAGGAGACAGGATACCAATCTCATCTTGGATCTCCAGCTTGAGACCATTCACATATATGGAAGTCTTCTCTAGTGTGTCCTGGAATTGCCCAGCTCTTATGCTTGCTCTATAGAATTCCTCTGTGTATTCTTTTACTGTCAGCAACCTCTGTCTTAGGTTCTGCATTTGCTTATACAATGTCAGCTGATAATCACTAGGCAAGAATTTACCTTTTAATTTAGCCATCATTTTGGTCCAGCTTTTGATAGGTTGCTTGCCAACTCTCCTCCTTTCTGCCTGCACTCCATCCCACCAAAGTGCGGCATGTCCCTTTAGTTTTGTCACTACAAACTTGACCTTTTTATCTTTTCTTATTTCTTCATAGTCGAAGCACTTGTTCATTTCATTAATCCATTCCACCAGTTCCTCTGGATTCAGTCCCCCTGCATAAATAGACACTTCAATTCTGGGCTTAACTGCAGACCCCAGAACAGTTCTAAGGAGCCTCATGTTAGGAGGAATCTCAAAATTTTATTCCGCTTCTTCTATCCCAGGTTCACTGATGTCTTCAGGATCTCTGGGCTGTCTTTTCTCCATGGCATTCATTCTGGCCTCGACCCTCTGCAACATCCCCAACACCTCTGCGTTGGCAACAGGTCTCCTTCTGCCAGCACCTCTATCAACTCGGATTGCCATGTCAGCTCTTCTGCAAAAACAACTCGGAAACAACGGCTCTGATACCACTAATGACGCAACAAAACTGAAGGTCACCCCTAATGAGAGCTGGTTTGCTACAATCGCTCTATCAGCATTTCCCTTAGTTTACCCCCACGTGGTTCTTTATTTTCTTGGCAATTTTATTTATCAATTTTGGAGAAAATTGATAAATAAATACATTCAGCAGCTTTTGAATGTTAAATTGTATCTCCCGGCTTATATTTTTATCTCCAAATTTATAATCAAGGTTCAATCCTTCGTGCTTTATATAAATCCCACACTCTTTACAAAAGGCACCTTAACATACTCTGGTCCCACATTCAATCGCGGGAATTCCATTATCTATGTAAGCCATACCTTAGAACCAATGTTAAACCTTCGAGATTTTATATTAATAACGATGCTCTATTTCTTAAACAAATGACTATATAATAAAATCTCACACCAGCCCCACCTCTACGATCGATATCCCAATCAAATGCACGCCGTACCTTGGTTATCGTCCGCGCACCTTCATAAACCGACCATCGTCCGATGGATCCCCTCCATATCGACGACGCTCAACAATATTGCTCGATCTCCTTAGTCGAACATTAATGCACGATGGCGTGCATTGAAAGGTGGTTTTGGTCTTCCGTCTTGTGCCATGTGTCGAAGGCTCTATGGGATCACTCCAATTCTAAGAATACCACTCAACCCGCAAAAGTGGTGCGATATGGGCAATCCGCTTCCGCAAATCTACTCACGGTTTCAGATAGGGTTAACCACGGTTCAAGTCGGGTTACGCCACCCTTTGAACTCACTGACCTAGGTCTAACCTCGAGTAAGATTCCCAACTAACAGAAAAACTATTGTATTCTCTTCCGGTGGGATTTCGCTTCCACCAACAGAGTTGATGAACAAATTTAGGGAACAATAGACAGAGGGTCGCGGAGCCTGTGGGACCATTCGATTCGAATTTTTTTATATATATATATACAGAGTTCAATCGCTTCACATTTAAACAAAATTATTCACAATTATCAATTCAAAAAGTTTGGAAATCAACAGGACTTGAAGTCTATTCAACCGGAAGCAATTGTTCTATACACAAAGTTTTATTACAGAAAATCTCTCCTTTCCTCCTCCTCTCCTTCTTTTTATATACATCTGAGGGATTACATTTATATACATAAACATTTGTCTGTTCGGTTCCTCTGCGAGGACTGTTTAGGAAAACCAAAATCCTAATTACAATTATTCAATTAACTGAAACAAGACAAATAGATCGAATCCAAACCTATTCGACTTCTATGGACTCTATCTAGTCTAAATGAAACAGTCAGCTGAGGTATTGACACCTAGCTATTACAATTCGATGAATTCGAACTTTCCTAGCCACAACATGTGGACAAAACCTCCTACATTGTTGGCTAGTGTCTAATGCCCCTGCATCACATTTTCACGTAACTTCAAGCATGAAGTTTAATTTCCCAAGTGTTGTGCGATATAAGCTATTTTCAAATGCCACGTGTTGAGCGGGAACACATATCACGTTAAAAAAGGTGAAACCACATTTCTCCCATTTCGCCATGCGATACTACCTGTTTTTCCCTCTGAAACCACTTTCCCTCATTTATATTATGTTTCATCGCACGCAACCACCGCCGTTGATCTCTGCAGATCAACCGTCCCAATTGGATTTTGCATTTTTCTATCGCCCTCTGCCATACACCAAGGGCCTTCAATGGGAAATCACAGTTGTTGATCTCTGGGTCCAAATTGATCTGACAGCCCACATCCTTTACATAAACCCCAATTTCCTCTTAACCTTTATCACTGTTGATTAAGGTTTTAAACCCATTTCTTCGGATTTTTCGCCTGTATTATTATAATGTGACTCCGTCGCATTGTTTTGTTACATTTGCTCCCAACCATTGATCTTTGCAAGATCAACGGTCCTAACTTCAAATTTCCACCATTTTCTCCCACTGCTCTCCTTTTGAACCCCGCGAACAAATCTCCACCGTTGGATGCCCTCATCCAACGACCATGCTCCTAGCCGTAGCCTCCTAAGCAGTTTTACCCAATATGCAGGATTTCTTAATTATTTTATGTATTTTGCAGGTTCTAAAGGTTTTTATATGATTTTAAAAGAAAAATTAAAGCCGAGGGTGATGGTCCTCCAGGATTTTTTTATTAAAGAGTATCCATCTTACAGGGTTCGACCATCATGTTTTGTCAGTGCCTCATGAGCACTGGTGCCAGTCTAAAAGCCCTATAGCGCCTGCACATAAACAAGACACAACAATGCATAAATAATCAAAGAGTATCAGGGTTGAAGACCTAACCACAAAAGAACTAAAGATTAAAGGTTAATTACACAGTTTAATGGATTACAACTAAGATCGACTATCAAAAGCCTAATCCATTAAATTAAACACAGTTAAAGGCAAATAAAAAATATCTGTTAGACAAAGGATGCCTCCACTACCACGTCAGAGGCTAATTGATTCCTCTCAGCTACCAGATTGCCACCTGTAGCCTCAAAGCATTCGACAGAGGCTGAGTTATGAACAAAAATGAAGATATTTGCCTCAACGCGGTCGAATAGTTAATTCAGCCAAAGGAACTTAATGCAAAAAATATCAGCAGAGTTATTACAACATGACACAGAGCCTTAAAGTCAACAAAAGCTCCCACCAAGCTTAATTCTTACTGTAAAACATTTAATACAGAGGACATATCTGTAAAATTCTCCATCGAGCCCCTCAAAGGCTGAGAAGTATTAAATCTGTATTAATTGAACCTTGAAGATATTTTATCAGATCCCACCTCCTCATTTCTTCTATAAATACTTCTGTAGAAGATGAGACAATGTTGGTTGCAGAACTTTGAAATATACTTGTGCTCAAAACCTCCACTTGTAAATAGTTTTCAAAGGCGCTTGAAGCTCTGTTTGTGATAGAATAGTTAGGCTGAGAAGTGAAGATGATTGCTGAAGTGAAACATTGGACCTGAAGACTGTAACTGGTTTGAAATCAATAACAAGTTGTTTCTGGGGATCCTGGTCTATATCACTGGTGAAGTGCTCCTTTTTGTGTAATTGTTTTCCTTTTGTCTATGCCATATTGTCCATTTATTATCTGATAAAGAACAATAAGCATAGAGTTAGGATTTACTATTTACAGTACCCTTCTCTGACTGATAAGCTTTGTCTCAATGTTTTCCTCTAATTTTTTTATTTAAGAATGATTCAATACAGTTTAAGCAGTTAGGAATGCTGGCATTCCCTCGTCATACTGTTTTCTTTAAACATTATTCTTGAATGTTATTTTCATTATATTCTTAGTAAAGTTAGACTAGAAAAGTGATGGTGTGCCCTGTTTTCTAGTTTCTATCTCCAAAGGTGAATTCTGAAAGTTTCCCTAAGTGTTTTCTGAAAGCAGACTAGGTTTAAAAGTACCTTATCTGATCTTAAGTTGAATTTTGTTTCTCTTATGTTTTTTTCATACTTTCTGAAGGTAATTATGTGGATTACTAGATTTTTTGTGTCTTGAGTTATCTTTAATATGAGCTTTTCCAAAGAGGTTTATGGTGAGCCCTGCCCTTTGGTTGGTTTTAAATAGTTGCTTAACAGGCTTTTCTTGTTTGGACTAACTATAAATCCTTGTTGAAATTATTATCAGTTTCCACCCCTCCAAAACATTATTGTTTCCATTCCATCATCATAATCTCAATGATCTTGTGATATAGTTGACTTTCCCCTTGGATCACTCTTGAAGTTGTTTCTCAATTAAAGCCCTGTTGTGACTCCATAGCCCAATGGACTAAAAACCAACGTTATATCTATCTTTTTAGCCGAAGCTTTTTCCGATTTCTTGCAACTTCACACCTTTGAAAATATTTCCATTTAGGACTTTCCACTGAAATAATAATCATGCTCAACCATCCAAAACAAACAAAAATCCTCGGACTTCATAACTAGCCTAATATCATTACCCAAAAGCTTTAAAGATAAATCCATATTTTCACTTATTGGAGAGATCCCTCTCTGGATTTAGGAGGGTTAGATCCTAGAATCCCAAAGTGGCTGAAATAGTGTTCTCCCTGCAGTTTGACTTTGTCAATCTTGAAAATTACAGGGAGCTAACAGAAGGCATAGACTATGATGACATATTTGCATCGGTGGCCCGATATACCACCATCCGATCTATCATATCCCTTGGTGCTATGCAAGGATGGAGTCTTCATCAGATGGGTGTGAAGACCGCATTCCTACATGGTGTGATAAAGGAAGAGGTGTATGTGGAGCAACCTTTGGGGTTTGAAGTCCAAGATCGGGACACCCATGTCTGCAGGTTGAAGAAAGCCCTCTATGGGTTGAAGCAAGCACCCAGAGCTCGGTACAAGAGGATAGATAGCTATCCGATGAAGCTGGGCTTCACTTGTAGAAATGTTGATCCAAACCTTTACTTCAAGGTTGATAGAGAGAAGCCTCTCATTCTAGTGTTGTATGTAGACGACCTCTTCCTAACAGGTGCCGACCCTCTCATTCATCAGTGCAAGAAGTAGCTCACTGTTGAGTTCGAGATGAAGGACCTAGGACTGATGCATTACTTCCTAGGTTTGGAGGTCTGGCAAAGACCTAGCAAGATTTTCCTTTCTCAAGGAAAATACATTGTGAAGCTTCTGGAAATATTTGGTAAGGTGGAATGTAGGTCTATGTCGACACCGATGGAACTCAAATTTAAGAAGTTGAGTGGCAGTGTTGCTGGGACCATGTTAGAAAATCTTACTGAGTATCGTCAACTCATAGGGGCCCTAATGTTCTTATTTAACACCCATCTGGACATATGTTTTGCAGTGAACACTTTGAGTCTATAGATGGTTGAGCCTCATCACACTCACTAGGTTGGTGCCAAGAATCTTCTAAGATATCTTTGGGGCACGATAAACCATGAGATGAGATACACTATCGGGAGCGTGAAACTCCTTAGATATAATGATGTTGATTGGGCTGGGAGTATGGTGGATCATAAAAGCACATCGGGATGCTGCTTCACATTTGGATCTACATCAGTATCATGGATGAGCAGGAAGCAAAAGTCGGTGGCTTTGAACACCGCGGAGGCTGAATACATTGCAACGAGTATGGCCTATTGTGAAGTAGTTTGGTTGTGAAAGCCCTTTAGTGAGTTGTTCGGGCATGTGCTAGATACCATCGTGATACTCTTTAATAACCAGAGTGGGATTCGGTTGTCCAAGAATCTCATTTTCCACGATCGATCCAATCATATTGATATCAAGTACCACTTTCTCTGGTATATGGTACAACGAGGCGCTGTAAGGCTCGATCATATATGACCTGATGAGCAGGACGTGGATATTCTCACAAATCCCCTCGGGAAGGTCATGTTCCTAACCTTCCATGAGAGTATTGGTATCGTGAAACGACCCTATGTTGAGGTTCATGTTGGATGATGAGCTCTGGGAGCTCTGAGGGGCTTTGGCGATAGCTTCTTGGAGCTATATGAAACCATAGGGCTAGGCTTGCCGAACCTTGTTGGTGTGCTTCTGCCCCACCGTTGTGATGATTGAGTTGTTTCACCTCTCATTATCTGTGCCCCCCATCCTACCCATTGAGTTCAGGGCTCATGGGAAGTACCTCTCATTTGGCCAGTGAGGTGGGAAAATCTAGAGACTAGTAGAAAATATTGATGGATGCATCAGAGATTGTTGTACTCTCTATCTAGGATGGCATAGTCCAACCACTTGATCTAGGATCAAGTATAGTGAGGTTTCGAACCTCCTACTGACTTCGAGTCAGATAAACCAACTTCGAGTTGGTATGAGAATATTTGTGAGACCAATAGAGGTTTCAGACCTCTAGGTTGGATGTGTGAACTTGGAATGATGTCTTTGTGACTGACCTACTTCATTTCTGAAATAAAGGATCCAAAAAATCAAGTTACAACGGGATGGCTCACGATGTTTGGATTACATAGGTGGATGGAGTTCTTCCTAGTTGAGAGGGAGTTTTAATTTTGGACAACTAGGTCCAAAATCCATGTTGTGATGCTTAGATGAAGATATCAATATTTTTATTGGGTTCCTCTTTCAGAGAGGTGAAATATTGATCTAAATATCATATTTATCAGATGAGCAGAACATTTATTTTGAATTTATTCAAGATATGTGCAAGTCCACCTTAAGGTTTTGTGCCCCAGAAATTGTGTCACACACCCTCACCGATGGATATATATTGGTCAAAGTTGGAGGAAATTTTCACTCATCTCATCCTCACACATTTCTCTCTCCTCATCTGATTGGTTCGATGACCTTGGTGGCTCTTCTCTCCACATGTGGGAAAATTCCAGCAGCAGTTCGTTCTAGGGTTTCTGCAGCAAAATTTGACCAACGTTGAATTTGGTCAACGCAAGGTCAAATTGACCTGAAACTCTCCCAAAAGTTTGATTTTCCTAATCCGCATTTTCTGGCACTATTCCCGAAGCAAAAAATTGACTTTGACTTTTAAACATTGACCTAGATGATGATGCTGTTTGTGTTGACCATTGACTTTTTGGTTGAATTTTGAGTTAACTGTTTGGCTGTCCTAGAGGGTTGTGTGACATTGCTGGTTGGCTGACCATATTGAGACTTTGCTGGTTGAAGCATCCTGTTGACCGCCGTAATGCACCAACACAGTTATATATTTCTGGCTTGTCTTCTATTGATCTAATGGTATGTTCTATCAAAATTTTACTTTATTGTTTATGTGATTGCTGTCTGATATTGAAGAAAACGTAATTTTGCATCAAGCATAGAACATCTACATAAATTTACAGTTCTCCTCTCAAAAAAAGGAGAATCATGAGAAGAAATCTCTTGATGATGATGTCTGGGGAGATCTAAAGAGAAGAAAACTTTGTTTCACTTGTCGGGAGCCATGGGTACCAGGCCACCAATGTGTTGCAAGGAAGGCACACTGTATTGAGATATTCTCTGATGAAGAGAAGGATACCAACGTTGTAGCATCAGGAGAGTGTGCACCACCAACAAGAGGTGTGGTGGGAGAATTTTCACCAATGGGTGGGACTCTTGCAGCTTTGCGGGGAGTTCCAAAGTATCTCACATTGAGAGTTAGAGGCACTATTCAGGGACAGATATTATTAGTTTTGATAAACAGTGGGGCCACCATAACTTTATTGATACTCAGTTGGTGCAGAGGAGGAGAATTACCATAGGATACTTTGAGCTCTTCTCGATTTTGGTTCCAGCAACTAGAACCATGCAGTGTGCCAAATATGTTATGGGATTTACCGTCACCATGGGAACCTATACATTGACATACCACTTCTTTATGGTTAATATTCCAGACACGAATGTGATATTGGGTGTCCAGTGGTTAATCACCGTAGGGAAGGTTACCACAGATTGGGAAACCTTGGAGATGGAATGGATAGAGAAGGGGAGTGTTTAACATCACAAAATCAAGGGCATACACACCTATCGACCCCATATTGTCTCAAAACATAGGATGGAGGCTGATTTGCACAGAGGAGACATAGAGTGGGAAGTATAAATACGTAATTCAGAAGTAGGGAGAAAGGATGCACCAGTACAACCATATGTACAGTCTATTTTGGACCGTTATCCTACAGTATTTGGAGATATTCCACCAGGAAGACCCCCTAACCAAGGGTTTGAGCACACTATTTAGTTGGAGCATGGGATCCAAGAAGTGATCACCACACCCTATAGGCATCCCAAAGCCTATGGGGATGAGATTGAAAAATCCATTTAGGAGCTATTGGCTTTAGGACACATCCGACCTAGCACCAGTCCTTTTGCTTCTTCAGTGGTTTTGGTGAGGAAAAAGGATGGAACATTAAGGACATGCATTGACTATAGGGCCTTGAACAAAAAGACAATGAAGAAAATTTATCCAATCCCTAGGATCGTTGAATTGATGGATGAGATAAGAGGATCCAAGTATTTTTCTAAGATTGATTTGAGATCGGGGTATCATCAAATCAAAGTGAGGGACCAAGATATCCCCAAGACAACATTTAGATGCCACTATGGCCATTTTGAGTTCTTGGTGATACCTTTTGGGCTAACCAATGCTCTGGAAACATTCCAGTCTTGCATGAACCACATTTTTTGTGGTCACTTGAAGAAGTTTGTATTGGTTTTCTTTGATGACATTCTTATTTAAAGTCGCACATGAGAGGAGCATCTACAAAATATTGAGATAGTGTTACACATTCTTAAGGAGCAACAATTCTATGCTAAGCTCTCCAAGTGTGAGTTTGGACTCATAGAGATGCTCTATTTGGTCCACATCATTGGAGTATATGGAGTGAGAGTTCATGAAGAGAATCTTTGTGCTATTAGAGATTGGCTCGAGCCAAATAATTTCACAGAACTTCGGGGGTTTGTAGGCATTTTCACCTACTACCAAAATTTTGTTGAAGGGTTCTCTCAAATAGCAGCACTCGTCACAGATTTGACTAAGAAGGGAGTTTTCAATTGGTTAGCCACAGCACAGAGAGCCTTTGATAGGCTCAAGGAGGTGATGACTAGCTGCCTGGTATTGGTTCTACCAGATTTCACCCAGCCATTGGTGCTGTAATGTGATGCTTCGGGAGAGGGCATTGGAGCAGTATTGATGCAAGGGGGACACCCCATATCTTTTGAGAGTCAGAAGCTACTACCACATGAGAGATTGTATCCAATATATGATAAGGAGATGTTGGCTATCATGCATGCCTTAGCCAAGTTCCAACATTATTTGGTGGGTAACATATTTTGAGTAAAGACTAATCATAATAGTCTTCATTTATTTCTTGAGAAGAAAAAATTGTAGGAGAGGCAGAAGAAATGGGTGAGAAAGATCTAATACTATGACTTTAAAATTGAATATGTCAAGGGGAAAATAAATGTAGTGGTAGATGCTTTATCTCAAAGGCCAGCAGCGTTGTCCTTAATGAGCATGGATACATATTGGAAGGCCCAGTTTCTAGTGGAGTATTCTGAAGACCGCTTTTCATGTGAGAACCTAGATGGACAAGTGACCGATGAGAGGTATAGAGTGATGGATGAGGTCATATATTACCGGGACCAGGTCTTCTTGGCTATAGATTCTAGACTCAAGAAGAATATTTTGCAGGCATCACATGATTCACCGCTTTCCGGGCATCAAGGATTCACCAAGACATATCAGGCTATTCAGGAGAGGTTCTCATGGAAGGGTCTCAAGGAGGATGTACTCCAAAAAATCAAGGAGTGCATAGTTTACGATAATAACAAAGGGGAGCACAACCATCCCACAGGATTTTTGCATCCACTCCCTATTCTGAATGGAAAATGGGAGAGAATTTCCATGGACTTCATCACCGGTGTACCTATGGTTCAGGGTAAGGATTGTAAATTTGTAGTTGTTGATCGACTAACAAAGTATTCACATTTATTTTCTATTTCTGCATGATGTACTTCTTCACAGGTAGCTGAGCTCTTCTTTAGAGATGTCTTTAAATTCCATGGTCTTCCAAAGGCCATAGTCAATGATCGGGATAGCCGCTTCATGGGTGGCTTTTGGCAGGAGATTTTTCGATTGGTGGGTACTGAGTTGACACCGAGTACCAACTATCACCCACAAACCGATGGAAAAATAGAGATAGTAAATAAGTGGCTGGAAGGCTACTTGAGAAACTATGTTTCGGGGCAACAAAGGGCGTGGTTGTGCTAGCTCCATTTGGGGGAGTATTTCTACAACACAACCTTTTCACATGTCCATTGACATGACCCCATTTTGAGATCTTTATGGGTATGATTCTATATCATTTGCTAATGTGATTTTTGGGATAAGCAAGGCTCCTAGAGAAAAGGAGTGGATTCAGGAGAGTCAGGATATACTCTGGGCCCTCAAGGACAACATTTGTATAACACAAAACCAACAAAAAGTATATGAAGACCGTGGTCAGATAGAGAGGCAGTTTGAGGTTGAAGATTTGGTCAATCTTCGTCTTCAGCCATATAGAAATTCTACACTAAAGGAGAAGGGGGCTGAGAAGCTTAAGCCTTGATTCTATGGGCCATACAGGGTGATCCGTCGTGTTGGGGAACTAGCATATGAGTTGGAACTTCCCATTGGAAGTAAGATCCATAACATGTTTCATGTCTCATGCCTCAAGAAGGAAATTGGAAAAAATGTGGTTTCCACCATGGATCTCCCACTTATTGATGATTAGGGCCATCTGGTTTTACAACCAAAAGCTATCTTAGATACTCAAGAGGGGAAAATAAGAAACAAGGTGATTAAAAAGTATCTGATTCGATGGAGGAATCTACCTGATGAGGATGCCACTTGGGAAGGGGAGAATATTTTGCAGCATCCTTCTTTACTGTTTCTTGAGGAAAAGAAATATTTGGGATGGGAGGACTGTAATATTCCCAATTATCTTTTAGCTAGTTGGAATATTATATGTTGTTTCTATTCATAGCTTAGATGAATAAAAAGGGTAAAGAGACCCTTAAATATCTTTAGTATGAATAAAAAACCTCTAGTATGTATGTGGATCAGTTTAGCTATCCAAAATAAAGAAAAAATTATGTGAAAGGGAGCAATGCATGTAGACTGGGTCAATATTGGCCAAATCAACAACACTGCCATAGAAGAGATTGGAGCTAGTGGGGTCAACACAGTTTTGGAGGAGGAGTCTTTGCATGGAAGTAGCATCATAAATGAGTGGGGCCATGGGTGAGGAAGCTCACCAAGCATATAAGGAAAGGGATGGTAGCCATGAGAGGCATTTAGAATATAGTTTATTTTTTGGTCTTATGACTTCTTGCAAGCTTCAAATGTTTAGCAGAGTTTGCTGTATTTTTTAGTACAAGGGAATTTCCAGGTGGGAATTTCACACTATACCTCGAGGGTCTTCGAGTGCCCACTCAGGAGAGCTATTTTGATCTTAATTTACACCATCCAGCGTTGGTCCAAGAAACCACTTTCAGCCACAGCACAGTCTCCTTGAGGAACTGCATTATTTTGCAGGGTGTTGCAGTGGAGGGTTGAGAAACCCTATTTATGAGCTAGTTTCGTAGTGAAAGGAGCAACGTTTAACTTGGAAAGCTAGGGAGGAGAAGATACATCCATATATTTTTTATTTCATCCATATTTCAGCAGAGATCCAATTATACAACTTGATTCAGCCACAAAGTTGTAGTATGCACTCTTTGCATCTTCTGTATTTCAAGAAACCCTTTCCGGGTTATCTTGGGATTGTGTTTGAGAGACTAGTTCTCCATTTTCAGCTCCTTTTTGAGCACCATATTAGTAGATCCACTTGTTTCCATTTTTCATTTGTAGTGACTCTCATTGGGACTATGCTGTCATGTACTCTGGAATTTCTGTATAGCAACATCATTTGGGATTCTAGTGTATTTTGGCATTGGAGGCTTGTTTGCCTAGTTTGAGTGATTTTTTCCTCGACATATTGTATATTCTTCTGCTGTGATACATAATATAATGGATCTATTATTTGTTCATATGTTGGTGTTTATATTTGCTATACATTCTAGTTTTGTGTTCAATATTACTATCTTTCCTAATTTGGAATATTACAATTTGTGATTATTTTCTGTGGACAACCAAATAGTGACAAAAGGTTAGACTCAATAAACTGAATTATTACTGCATCTCTAACTTGCTTGGTGGGGATAGCCTCGATCCATTTCATGAAATAATCTGTTGCTTCCAAGATCCACTTGTGTTGAGCTGAAGATGAAGGGTGAATCTCATCGATAAAATAAAGACCCCACTAGTGAATGGGTGCTTGAACTGAAATAGGTTGCAAAGGAAACGATAACAACTTCCTCTTTCCCCAAAAAATCTGACACTCATGGAAACTCATGATAGTTTTGTAAACATCAAAAAATAAACTCGACCAATAAAATCCAACCCTTAATATATTGTTTGTTGTGGTCTTCCAAAAGAGATGACTGCCACAATATCCCTTGTGAAAATCATTCATTACCTCTTTTTCCTCATTTTCAACTAAAATATTCAGTAGAAATCCTCCTGGATCTTTCCAAAACAAAACATTATCAAGAATACAATATTTCAAATCTTTCAACTTCAATGATCTATTCTTGTTGTTCGACACATCCGGTGGAGGATTCAAATGCTGAAGCACATAAACAATGTCTTAATACCAGGGAGATGAGGTAAAAATATGTCATACCTGAGGTGATGAATCAGCTACTTCTTCCTTGGAAAGAGCAACAATGTAATTAATTTCCAAATCATGCAAATTGGAATCTACCATAAGCTTCGCCAAACCTTGTACCTTGATCAGCTTCATTGGTTTAATTTCGAGTTCATACTCAAGAATTGCAGTTATCCATTTTTCTATCCTACCTTTAGGATCATTTTGGCATCAAAACATATTTGACTATTGCATTTGGAACATAGGAAATAATATACGAGTAGAGAATGTACTCCCAGAAATCCTTCAAAGCTTTCACAAGTTCTAGGGCTTATTTCTCAATGATATTATACCTCAATGCTGCATATCTTATGGTTCTACTAAAAATGCAATTAGTTGTTCTGTTTTTTGGTCTTTCTTCTACATTAGGACAACAACCAATGTGTGCTCAGAAGAAAATGATAAAATGATAAAATCCATGGTGTAATTGGGGCTAATTAAGACAAGAGTGTGAGACAGAAAAATTGACTTGATTGAAATATCTTCTCGCATCCTTGGACCATTTCACCTCATTGTCCTTATTGAACATGTTAGTCATCTCCCATAAATGTTCAACGAGGTTAGCAATGAAACTTCTCAAAAATTTGATCTTACTGTTAAAAGACTAAATTTCTTTCTTTTTTCTCGGAAAATCCAACTGTTCGATTGCCTCAATTCTTCAAGGGTCTATGCGGATGCCATCATTTGATATGATATGCCCAAGTAACTTACCTTCTTCATGGCAAACAAAATATTTTATGGATTGCGAGAAATACAGAATTTCCTACACCTCTAGAAAAACATCCTCAAATGATGCAAGTGATCTTGATCTGTTTGAGAGAAAATATTAAATCATCAAGTTAAATAACCAAAAATACATATTTTTCATTAGAAAAAGTGATATCCATCGCTCGCTAAAATGTGGCTCCCGCATTTTTCATCCCAAAAGGCATCTTGGCGTACATAAAAGTACTTCACGATGTCGTAAAGTTTGTCTTCTCACGATCATCTAGATGCATTAAATTTTGATTATAGCCTGAGTACCCATCAAGGAATGAAATTTAGAAGAACCAACTACCCTATGTAAGATTTGGTCCATCTTAGGAGAGGATAATTGTCCTTCAAGTACACTTTATTCGAATTCCAAAAATCAATGGATAAATGAATTCCACTTGTCTTCTTTCTAACTAGAACCTGATTCGACATCCAATTAGAAAAGTGAAGAGGGATAATGATACCAACCTTATACAATCCATTTACCTCTTTCTCAATTTATGGAAGCAACCTTGTATTAATCCTCCTGGGCTTTTGGCAGAAAGGCTTCTGTTTGGGCTTGATAGGAATAGTGTGTTGAATTATAATTATGTCATAAACCTTCAAATCTGAATAATCCCACACAAACACATATGAAAACTCATCTGAAAGTGATATATATTTGCATTTCATTTACAGAGTTAAGGAATTTTATAACTTCGCCATCTTTGGCTTCTCAGTTGTGCCAATATTAATGTCTTCAACTCCCGCTTGAGTGGGGACCATTGTCAGTTTCTTTGTGACATCATCTTGATCAAAGAGATCTTCCAAAGGTACAAGGCGTCTTTGAATGGAATTTTATTTCAGATTTAACACCTCTAATTATGTTTCATTAATTCCATGATCATCTCCATAAAATACATCATCGATAAGAGAAGTGGAAAAATATTCCTCCATTTGCAGAAATTTGTTGATTTGATTGTCATCCTGAAACACTTTCCAATGTTGAAGGTTATCCAAAATAGCAACGCGATGCTTAACATTAATTTAATATTTACTGCTGGGATGTATCAGAATTTTAAACATGCTTGCTGCAATAGCAAGAGAATCAGCTATGCAATTCTGGTTTCTAGGAATCATGGATAAAGTTTATTCAGAAAAAGTTTTGAGAATATCTAACATAGCATTGTGATATGCTCGTATTCTTCAATTTGTGGCATGGTATTACCCTTTTACCTATTTTATTATCAACTCATAGTCACCACAAAATGAAATTATTTTAGCTTCTTAAAAATCGTAAGCCCGACAATCAAAGCTTCATATTCTGATTCATTATTTGAACAATTGAAAGAAAGTTTATATGAAAAATACCTGACATTAGGAGGAATATTACATGACTGATTCATTGGTATATGAATCCAAATTCCTATTCTATCCCCTTCCTTTCCCATTGCTCCATCAAAATCCATAGTCCAAAGACTCTTTTCTTCATCCGGAAGCTCAAATTTGGATGGTTGATCATTATTTTTTGTTTTTTGATTTGTTGTCTCGACATGATCTGTTTGTTTTAATGATTATATTATATTCTCAACTAATGTACTTGCCTTCAAATCATTCACATTCTATTCCTTTTTTCAGCATTGAAAATTTCTGCAACACTACCTAAAACGTTTGAAATTTCTGCATTCTCTACTAGCTTACTATTTATATCAACTATACTATCATCATTAAAAAAAACAAAATACTCTAATTCGGTATGTGCAGAGTGTATAGGGTGATTATTTGGCTTCTCCTTATTTCTAGTTATATATATTTAATCTTGGTTTCTCGGTACAATTTTCTGTGTTGACCGAACATCGGTATAGTAGCATAAGAGAAATCAAGCAGCAAAGTTCCTTTTAACTTTTCTCCCCATGATCGCAAGAGAAACATCCCATACCTTGGAGGAATATCAACTACAAACACATCCATGAAAACATTATTTTATGGAATCTAATCAAGAGATACTACTAAATATTTAATGATACCTAGACATCTAACCCTTCCTGAGTCAAAGGATTAAAGGTCGTGATATGGGCGGGTAATATCAAATACTAACTTGTCCATTATGGCTATGGGCATGATATTGTGAGATGCTTTGGAGTATAACATGGAAGTGTGAAGTATGAAATCATGAAATCTAATATTGAGGTATAAAGGTGGTACTTCACTGTCTAATAAGTTCCCAACTATGGTTGGGCCAAAAAACAACTTAGGGTCGTCTTCGCTAACATTCACCATATCATATGTTTGGTCGAATTTGAGAATTTTAGCTACATGAAAAATATACTGGTCATTCTATACCATTTCAATCAAAGGAATGGAAACTTTCAATTTGGAAATCGCATTCTCTAGACTGAACAGATTGGGATATTTTTATACCTCCTTGGAAGTGACATCCTTATTTTTGGACTGTTATTTGGTAGGAATCTCCTTTCTCTGACATGCAGTTTGTGTTTCCTTATCTTTCTTTGAATTGTTGGTTGATGCCTCATTGTTCTTTCTCTGATTAGTGGTAGCAAGCTCCTTTTCTTTTTGATGATTTGTAGAGGTCAGTTTTTGGGGTTGAGTATCCTTTGGAGAACTTGGCCTCTTTTGATTTGAAGTGATAGGCACGTTTATGTTCCTCAAACTATATTTCCTTTACATTTAGCTAAGGGAATTTTGGAAACCTCTTTGACAATCTATCGTCTTTTTTGTTATCATATTATCATTTGAAGGAAAAAATTGTTGATCATCAGATTGATTAGCCTCATGCTCTTGTGTATATTCTTCATCTTCGGTTCAGAAAATAGGTTTTTGATCTTTGCAAAAAATATGATTATATTCAAAAATATCATCTTCTTCAACCTATGCATAATTCTGCTGGAGTGGAGTATGGATATTCTGTTGTGCTTGTTGGTCCTGACCTATCTGCTCTCCTTGTTTAATTCTGAATTGAGGTCGTCATTGTTGTTGTTATCCTCTGAAATTATGATTTCTAATCTAATTTTCTATTTTCCTATCTGATATTCTCATCCTATCCATAAGATTTTCCATGGTTCTAATTAAAGTGTCCACCTTACCATCGGATGAAGTATATGGCTCTTCTTTGATTGTAACCCTTTTTTCTCTTTTTTCCTTTGATTTCTTAATCAGCAAGTTTGCTTCAATGCTCACAGCATTGCTTTGCATTTATTCAATATTTGTAGGACTCCTCTCCCTCTGCTGATAGGAAATTTCAGGATCAAAGGCATCAGGATAGTGAAGAAATGCAAAGCCAGGAGGAGCTTTGATGTCATTCAGAATAGAGTTATACACCTTATTGAATTTGATAGTGAAGTCTTGTATAGATTCATTTGGATTCCTTTTCAAAGCATTATATTTCGCTAGAATTTGAAGAGGATTCTTCTTTTCTTCCCACTTAGCTAAGAAAATATCGAATAAATATTTTTATTTATCTACTGAATTTGTTGTTAGGATATGAAACCATTTCTTGACATCTCTTGAAAAAATTTGAGCAATTACACACATCTTGGCATCATCATTGTCGATCTCTTCAAGATCAATGAAATCTGTTATTTTAACTACATGTTGCTAAGATGAGACCTCCATTTTACCATCAAACAAAGGGAGTCTTTGACCATATCCTTGAGGCAAATAAGTGAGTGGAGGAGGAAACACTAAAAGGGTAAATCTGGCCATGAATGTTGCAGAAGGTGGTGTGGGGATAACAATAATGGATATTAATGTAGGAGTGACTTCGGAGGAATTATTGGATGAGAAGTGAATGATGTTGTACCAGATGAATGAGATGATGAAGGTATGGATGTAGCAGTAGACAATCTTTCTTGATGATACTGAATATAATATTCACCAGAGGTATATTGTAATCTATTATCCAATTTTTGAATATTGTGAAAATGGGACCAAACCTTCCTATCAATTTCAGATGAAGACTATAATTATGGTGGAGTCAATTAAATTTTTACAGGGTCAAAGAATATTTCTGAAAGAGAAGATTCATATTTAGTCCTAAACAATGAAAGCTCAAATTTTATGTCGAAAGGTAAATCTTCTAATGTAGTCAAATGAGCAGGAAGTGATATAGATCTTACCAATGATGATGAGCCTGTGTCAACTTGCTGAAGTTGTGATATTTGTTTCTTCAAAATCCTCTCAGGGTCTTCAACTAGTGATGGTGGATTAGGATCAGTATTTGACCTTGCGAATTTTTTAGGAGCCAGTTCTTAAATATGCACTTTTCCTCTGAAAATGTGAGTCAACCTTCTTGAAAGCTAGGTCATGTCACCCACAGGCATATATCTCAATGAATTTGTCATAAACTCCCAGGGAAGATGTGATATTTTGGTCCCCAGAAACAACACCAAAAACATTATCCTCCATAGTGTCCCAAGGCTGAGAAAGGAGACCAAAGGAAGAAACATCAAACCACTTAGGATTTGGTAGCTAGCCCTACCAAATCAGAGAAGGTTCTCTCTATGATCTCACATCCAAAGAGGTGTCTGGAGAGGGTAAAAAAATATTAGGCCAGGTATTTAGATCTAGTGTTTTTAAATTTAGGGTTGATCAGGAGGATAGGTCAAGGAAACAAGGTAAAGTCCCAAAAGCTTTCAGTTACAGGGATAAAAAGGGGAAAGGAAAGTATGTTCAGTGACACTTTTAGGTTGTCAATATAGTGTAGGGTGGAAAATTAAGGGTTCAAAATAAGCATGAAAAGCATGAGATCATTTATCAGAAGATGAATAACATAAACATGAAATTCCTATCAAAACATAGCATAATATTAAGAATTATGTTTAACAACTCATAGGAAGATCATTGAAAGAAAAGATATGAAAATAAGTATAAATAAAAATTTATTAAAGATATTTACATAAGAAAAACATTTTCACAAAATCATAACACAAGAATCCCTATATAATATTTGCAACTGGCCTCTTATTTTCCTACAAAAAGATGACGTATACAAGCTCCAAGCCTTCTACACTCTGATTTACAACCTTTGATTCAACTCAATCAGGGCTAAATATAGACCAAAAACATCTTTAGCCTCTCTCAGGGGTTGAATCCCTCATGATAGGAACAATTTACATGATTTTTACTAACCAAGCCTAAGACTAGGGAGGTTAGAACAAAGTCTCCATTTAACTTTGATTGACCTTTCTAATATTAATGACCATCATAATTGACATCAAATTTACATTTATAAGCTCAATTACACTTGATTACATCACAAAAGTATGGAAGAAGAGTAATTACATCAAAAAATGTTTACTTTGACCAAAGAAATTCTAAATTCTGGCTTACTGATAGAAGCGCAAGAAACTCCCTCAGGAACACCGCAAATTTACAAAAGCGCAACGAATTGTTTGAGGGCCCTTTTAAGTGACTTTTCATGATCCATTTTCTGATATGAAGGTATATTTGGAAATATTTGGATGTATAGATGCCTTTAGAACCTTCAATCATGCAATATGACCTCTCTAAGGCTGAGAAAAGTTATTTTTCCCAAGACTGCTCCAAAAGCGCAACAAGGGGGTCAAAATAGTTGCAGAAACCCTTTTTTTAGCATTTTTTTGGCATTTTTGTCTCAAAATGAAGGCTGAAATGGCACACCAGTGGAATATGAAATGTTTAGGTCATAATATATCCATCCATTTAGATTTTTTGTCATTTTGTAGCCTCAGGAAAGAGAACAATAAATGTTCGTTGCGCTTTTGGCAGTGAGGAATTTCCAAAGATTGCCAAAAATCCACAAAAAATCTAAATTTGCAAAAATTTCTTCAAAATTGGTTCTGAATTACTCCTTAAATTTAGTGGATGGTATGTTGGGCAATGATTGAGGCATCAACAAACAAATCTAATTTATCCCTCTTCCTCAGCTTAATTAGGGGTTTCTTCAATGTTTTCTTCAAGTTTCTGACCCTAATTTGACTGATCTAGTTCTAGGTGTAGTAGTGCCTTTCCATGTGCCTTTGGAGGTTGATGGCCCTTTTAGCTCTCTTTAGAAGCTTTTACAAGTGATAATTTACCTTTTCAAGCCAAAATTCCTTGTCTTGTTCAATCTCAGCAGCAATCAGCTCATCAAAATCATGTTGACCTAATGAAGGAGATGGTTCACTTTCCTGCTCTTTCTGCCTCTTGAGGCCTCTTTTTCTTGGCCTCCTTGGTTTTATTTTGACTTTCTTATCCTCAATATTCTCAACATAAATTATAGACTTACCTTTTCCATCCTCCTCCTCCAAATATGCCTTGGGTTTACTAAGAAAAAATTGTTTAAATTTAAGTTGTATGTTCTCCTGCTAAATAAATGTTACCGTGAAGTTTGACTTTGAAAGTCTGTCTTTGAGGTTTAGGTGATGCCAATGGGGTAGTTTGACTTCTAGCTTGACTTGTAGCAGGAAAAGAGAGGATGACTGCATGAACGTTTCCCAAGATAATTTTACATGTGAGAGCTCATGTAAAACAATTATTTTGACCAAACCATGATGAAACAAGTTTGCTTGGAAATCTTTCCCTTTGTTGTGTGCCTTTTCTTCCATTTTGACTAATCTTTTGTAGAGGTAATGAGGTAAGTAAGAGGCTTGATACCTATGAAATGCACCAATGGTCTTATATGGTACTGATATAGCCTTGAAAAAATATCCTCACATGTGAATTAATTCATGATCATATTCATAAGGGGGTCATACTTGTCAATAAAGCATCTGAAGGGAAAAATGTTCTTTGGAACACTTTTGTAAGGTGGCTTCAAAAAAAATTTGTAGTTCTGAATTTCTAGGCTGTCCTTTTGAACTATATCTCTCCATGGTTAGGGATCCCAATGGAAATGGAAATGGCCTATGCTGAAATAGTAAAAATAACCCCTGCTATGCTAACCTTATCACTCCTCAAACTAGTGGCCAATATGCTTTTCAAATTTTCATTGAAACGTCATTCTTAGATCTTCTCACAGAAAACAAGGTAGCCCACATCTTGGAAATACTTTTTGAGGAAAGGTGAAGCTGTGATTTCATATAATTTTGGGGGCTAATACCTAATTATCTACCCTCCTTTATACCTCTTCTTTTCAGTGTGAGTGTTCTATGCTTCCATGGTGAAACCCTAGCTTACTAGGAGGAAGAATTACGGTTTAGTTTTAGGAAAACAGGGAATTTGGAATGTCTTTTAGATGGAGGGAAATGAGGGGGTTAGCAGCAGTCTAAATTCTTGGGGAAATTTTGTGGGCTAGGGATAGGTGTTAGGGAGTGTGTGGAGGTGGAAATTTGGGAACTGGGTGAGGGGAAAAGGTAAAAAGAATTGGAAACACAGTCCTAGCCTAAGAAAGTGTAGTGTAAGCTAGGGTTTGTAGGGAAATAGAGGAAATAATGGAAATGAGCATGGTAAAAGGTAAAGGAATTTATATGGAGTGTGAGTGAGGGTGTTTGAGCATAAAATTTAATAGATTTACCACATCAATGAAGCAAACTGACCAAGAAATGAAAAATGCAGTGAAATCTTAGGAGAGGTTAATTCAATGAATTTTTGTGAGAAAATTGATGGAAGGAGTTATGGAGGTCCACTTACTTGCCAAGGATGTGTTTGAACCTATTTTTGCTGAAGAAGACCTGTGCAATGATTTTTTGGGCTCCCTTTTCAGAAGCGCAACAAAGGTTGCCAAAAGCGCAACGAAGGAGAGAAAATGGTACTCTGGATGAAAGAATTCGATCTTCTCATGGCTGGAATGCACTTTGCTAGTGGAGAGATGTCTCATGAGAGTGAAATGAACAAATTGTGTGCTTTTTGGGTCTTTTCATAGGCTGGAGGCCGATTTTTCCCTTGGGTGATGGTGTGACATCACTTTGTCTTTTTTCAAAATGAAACAATAGGTTAGTGTACTATAGCTTTAGACTTTAATATACATAGTTTCATCTTCATAAAGATCAAAATATACATAGGAATAATTTTATAACACTGTCCCTAATTACTACTCCTGTAATGATGACCTAGGTGATGTCATGACTCTTTTTATAACGTTTTTGATGACTTGACCTAATAATGACACCTAATGGATTTATGAACTGATGATTGACCTTTGAACCTTGCAGTATGAATGACCATGACAAGATGACTGAATTGGTGATAAAGACACTTTATTGATGACTCATCACAATGAGTGATGGCATGAACAACATGCCATTTTTTACCATGAGATAATGGGAGTAGTAACATATCTAGACATACTAACCAATGATCAAATTTTTATTTGAAAACCTATTTGAAACTATAAAACTTTTACCTAGGACCCTAACAACAAATTTAAAGATTACATTTGATCATTGGTGACTGACATACACTAACACATACAACCATGATAATGGATCACTACATGCTGCTTAGAGTCCTTGATACCCAACTTCATGCATAGGGTATGAAATATATTTGTGGTCCATTTTATGTACTTTTCTTCATAGCTCCCAAGAGAGTAATATTGTTACTTAAAAACATGTTGGGAAAATTCCCAAGAGGGTGCAACTAAAAATAGCGAATATTCCTCCTCGACACTTTTCTTAGAGTATCCCACCAGTAATTAACATGGGGGGGGCAACCTTAGGGAGTGTAAAAGTAGTATTTTCTCTATCAAAAAAATTATGGCCTGAAAAATATCCTTCTAGAAAATTTAATATAAGCATGGGATTTCAACCATTTCTCCATAGCATTTACAAAAATCTAGCCTACAAATATAGGAATGTCATTAACTTCTACCTTAAAGGGAGCATCTCCTTTCAAGTGACTATGGGATGAATATGTTTCTCCCATTGGTATCCATGAAGGATCTGGGAAAAATTATCCATAATCTCATTCCTTTTTCACTCAAGGGATTCTTAAAGAAACAATTTGATACGATCCCCCTCCCTCATATTTATTTTTTTCTTCCATGGGAGGTCTCCGGGGCGAATGAGGCCGGTCTTGCAATGCCTCAAGCAGTTTGATTCCCAACTCTGTATACCCCGACCTCATTGGGGACATGCAAATAAAAATAGAGAAAGATATAACTTCTTTGATACTACTATTTAGGATATAATTTCGCTTACAGTAGTAGGTTACTTTAATCCTATAAATCATTGCCCAAGAGATTTCCTAGAAGATGTTTGTGCGTGAATGAAGAAGTGAGACAAAGAATTTAGACAATCCCAACCACGTTCAAATTTGCAAGAAGTATGTAGTAGAGATACCTTGTAATGCTAGATCCTTGACTCTATTTGATGATGCTAGATCTATGAAGATCCCCTCATGAGATATTCTATTTTGGATCTCCAATATCACCTGCAAAAATGGAAATAAAACCAACATGAACTTCCTACAAAAACAATTTAGTGCAACATAATACATTAAACTTGTAACATAATGAAAGAAAAAAAGAGATGAATGGGGAAAGTAATAATTACTATTGTCTTTGAATAGAACTAAAGTACATAGATAATTCCTCCAAGCCTCTATACTTCTCTTATCCCTAAATTATATGCTCATTGCATAAGTTTTTCCTGGTCACGACAATGACAAAATTTCAGCAAGTTCCTGTCTTATCCTTGTGACTAGTGAAGATCCCCATTTATATAGATTTCCTTGTGATTGAACTTCATTACTCCTAGAAAATTTATTGAAAATATCAAGGTAACTATTAATATAGAATAAATCTATGATTATTTTAAGAAAATTTGTGAATTTGGACTAAATCCATGCTTATCTAGACAAATTCTATTGTTTGGGAGCTCTAATGAAAAGAGGGTGTTGATGGCCTTTTAATTTGGTCCAAAAAACTAGGAGGGAGTGTTTCTAGGCCCTTCGGTTGGATTCCTACAAATGGGAAGGAGTATTCATCCCTCAAAACATTGTTTTTCTAATGATTACCAGTCACAATTTGATCTTTTTTCTTGGAAAACGATGTGGCTTTCTCCTCGACCCTAGAGGGTTAATTTTTTAACTATAACAACCACTAGTCCAAATGTATGAAGGAAAAAAATGAAATATATATTTGAACAAAATCACAGATATACAAAAAAATTAAACTTCAATTAATAAATAACAAATGTTGAAAACTATTTATATGTATAATGAAAGAAAACTAGCTTGAGCGATGGCAGCTTATCTATGAAAATAAATGTGAGTCTAGATGACTTCTAAAATATGTTACAATGAGGTTTTGGGGCCTTTTTATCATGAATAAATAGTGATAAACCTTAAACATTTAAAAACCTAACCCTAAGAGACAAAGCACTAAAAGCGTATGGGGATCAACGCTATTAATTAGAGCATCAAATTCCCAGAGATGTAAATTTGGCATATGATCTCTAATTGGCACACATGATATCCCATTAGAAAATTCCATCTAAGGAAAATTGTTTTTGACTAAAAATGTACTCCTTGACTCATATTTTCATGTTTCCATGAATTATTTTTTGTTTATGGTCTTAAAACGACTCTCGAAGTTTAGGACCCAAAGAATACTAAAAGTATAAAATTGTTGAAATAGGAAACTATGATGAAAAATAGGAAACCAATAGAAAACCGTGTTGGGGTCCTAGTGGAATAGGCAGGTGGCCACCAATATCCACCTAGGTCACTAAAATTATTTCTTTGATATAACTTAAAAAAAGATGGTTGTATAGAAGACAGTTAAATGCGATCAATATGATACAATATTTAATAATTTATTGAAAATTATAAGTTTACCTCAAAAACAAAAAAATGAATGTATGACCCATTACACAAAAGAAGTATTAAAATATTTTATATAAAAAATATTTTTTGTTAGTTCCTATGTAATGTGAGACCTGAGGTGGATGTCATAACTAACATGTGCATTGAGTAGCTGCAACATAGGGGTCTCCAAGACATCAAAATCACCCAGGGATCACACTCGGCCTGGGCCACACCGGACCTTAGTATGGCTGGATTTTATCCCACGGAGTTTTAAACTAATGACCTTTACACCACATATTGGCTTAACATAACACCCTATCATTGTCTTCTCTATGCCTCATGGGATTTTATATATAGCTTGGAAAAGGGTTTTTTAGAATTATAAAAAGAGAGAGAAAAAAGAAAACAAACACACACACAAAGACACGCATATATATGTCACTAAAACATAATATATAAAACTATTTTCATTGAAGTACAAAATTTTAAAAAGTGTTTTAAAGAGTTTTAAGTTTCAATTCAAAGTCCCGAAGGACCAAATTTCAATTCCATCAATTTTTTAGGATGTGTAGATCTGGATTAGATCTTCAACATGTCAAATAAGATTCAAGACATTTTGAATCCTTTTGTTTCTCTATCAGTGAAATACTATGAAGGATACAGTGTATGGGTGCATGGCAGCTATTTCCACCTTGCAGCACCAGAGATGCCTTTACATTCCCACACCCTGACAGGCCTTGTAGTTGACAAAGAAAATCATATGCAGTTGTAGCTTCTATCTGTTAGGGTCCTATATTTCATACGATCTCAAGGTGATTGAGTTTATTCTATCTATCAAATTTATTTTGTGAAATGATTTCCAATCTGCAAATAATTTTTGAAATAAATAAAAAAGGAGATAACATAAAAAATCAAAAGGGGGTATATGTTATAAATAAAAAATATAAGATGTGAACCCCATCAAAAAGAAGAAGAAACAATAAATTATGAAATTTTTTCACATCCAAATGCAACTACTCTTAGTTTAGCTTATTTCTAAAAATAAATTATGAGCGGCTTGTTTAAAATGCGACAAAAGTTCAATAAAATTCAATCATATAGTTTAAGCATGATTGAATTAGTTTTAAATTGCTTGTTAATAGGTAGTGAAAAATAATTTTTCAAACTGTTTAATCTTGACAGATTGATTAGTTACATAGAAAATAAAATTGGTTCAATAGTTTAATCTGAACCAAGGAAGCTATTGTAACATCATTTTTTCTGATAAGTTAGCATAGGTAGTTGAATAATTTTAAAATGATAAGGTAGGATATGGATGCAGAAGAATGAAAAAGTTAAAAATGTTAGGGAAGCAAGAAAGAAAAAGAAAATCTTCATTCTATTTTAAAGGTTTTGATTGACTGCCAGTCTAAATTTTCCTATGGAAAAGTTATTTGTATGGTTTAAATTCTAATTATTAATTTTCATCCTAAACTTTTAAACCATAGCATATTTTCCCCGTACTTTCATTTTATTCATTTCCCTTTTCATTTCCTTCCCCACTCATATATTTCCACACATTTCATTATAATCCTACACATTCAAACTCACTTTTCCCATAGACCAAAACCCAAAATAATTTACATTTTTCGTCTCCTACAAACCTTCGAAGGATTATATACAATGAAGTGGGGCTGGCTCCCTGCCACGATTTATTTCATTTTCCATTGAAAATCATTAAACTTACCCTTTTTTCCTCTTTTCCACTTTACCCTTCCACCTTTACCTTTTCATCGCTTTTCACTTACTCCACTTCCTTATTCCCTGATTGAGATTAAAGTGGGACCCTCATTGCATTTTACAGATTTTACATGTTTCGCATTGCAACAAAACTTAACAATTGCGATCGCCGATTTGCGATTTTCACATCACCAATTTATGGTACATCGCATCGCATATGTTTTAACTTACCTTTGAAAGAGCCCACAATCTATTTGTTTTAACTTGTGATGCAGTAGGTTTTCCCCACCTCAGCAGCTCTGCACCCCACTTTACAGCCTTTGCAAATACATCAATATATTATGAAAACACCATAAAACCTTACCTTACCGCATAAAACTCTGTCGATTGCAGTGGGCTCCATTTCTCCTTGACACATCATCCTCCAAATATCGCAAATCGCACTTCATGGTTTTAAGATTTTACATTATTTTCTGTTAGGTAAACTTGACTTGTGATAGAGACAATGTTGAGTAGGGTAAATATTAGTGGTTTTGGGGCACATGGTATTGTGCACCCATGGTTTTCAGCCCATGGTATTTCATGTAATGGAGCCTATAAAATGCTAGGAAGACTTCATTGTAAGGTAGGCTTGGAGGTGAGCAGTGAAAGCTCACTTGGCCGGATTGGCCAGGGTTTTGGCCAATGCATAATGAAATTTCAATGGTTGGGTTTTTCCCCAGAGTTTGGGGTTTTCCCAGAGAAACATTTTTGTTTATTTTTATGATTTTTTGTTGGCCTTTTATGTTTATTTCTCTTAGTAAATTGTTTATTATTTTTTTCCGCAATTTTCTAACAACTGGTATCGGAGCCGGTGCAATAATTTTACTGTGTCTATAGTTTCACTACTATTACGTAAAGAAGCGGGATCATCTCTGTGAAGTTTTATTGGAAATATATGCATGTGAAGAAGCTAGATCTGTTGTGTAGCATTTTAGCACAAATGGATTTGCATGTGAAGAAGATAGATCTAGTAGATCTGGTGTGGAGCTATTGCTGACAAAGATTCAAGCATGGGGAAAACATGCAACTGCGAAAAAGAGGAGGAGGCGAGGAGCAAGAATTTCCACTACATGAGGTAAAACATGCCTAATTACACAATTTTCCTTGGGAGCCACTGAAACAGTCTTCTGAAGATCGAGGCAGACGGGGAAAGCATGGTGGATGTGGTGGGACTCAGGATCTATTCCTCTTTGGACTTCCAGAGCTTCTAGATCAATGTATGCGAGTTTTTGCATATAGATCTTTTACGTGGTTGGAGCCAACAATGTGAGAGGGGTTTGATGTGAATCTGTGACAAAAGAAAAAATGCTCGATGAGGCGAAGCGCTTGTGGAAAAGCCCAAGTTTTTCAGGCACTGAGGTCCAAAGCGATGGTGTAAAAATGGAGGTGATGCAGATCTGGTGCAAGGGCTCCTCTACACTAGATTGAAGAGCATGATCATGGCTGAAAAGGTTTCTGTTGGACGTTGCTTAAGTGGATTTCATTAATGGAATGGTTACTGGAAAATAATTACTTTGAAATCATATCTTCGTCTGATGAAGAAGAGGAGGGTTCAAATACCTCTGCCATGTTTAAGGGTTTGAGCCTGTTGGACGGATAAGTCGTTCTTGCGGAAAAGACAGACCTCTCAAGTGTCCTATGAACAGCTAGAAACAAAAAACCAAAAAAAACTATTTTCTCTAGATAATATTTGATTCATAATTAGATAAAACAGAGGTTTTGAAGACCTACCTGTAGTCCAACGCTGTTTGTAATGATCTTCTTTCCAGTTGCTTGAAAGATTCATCTTCAAAGATCTGAAATCACAAACATGGAAAAAATCAATAGCACATGTATAGTATAAACTAATTCATGAATCATATATCTATCAAGATGATCAAGGAATTCAAGAAATAAGCTAATTAATTAAATAACTCATTGATAAAACATGATAAACAAGCTACTTAATTAAAGAACTCATTGAGAAAACGAGATTCATTCGTATTATCTTTGATGAAGAAAGAGCCTTACAACCGTGTCCACCTTGATGTCGTATAGGCCTTCCTGGGGTCCGGAACAGGCGTTTCCTTTACTCTGACAAGATTTGCACTCTCTCAACTAAAATGCACATGGGTGTGTAATCATTCCCACGTAATGATCAGTTAAGAGAGTCTGATTTTCTACAACATTTCTCCTCAAAAATTCTCAAAGTCTAACTCCTCCCCCAAAATCCCCTTAAGGCTGCACTATGGCTTCAATTTATAGGAAAAGAGAAGAGGTTGCAGCTCCACATAAGAGGGGATAGAATCCTCTTTTGAAGGTATTGAGCTCCATAAACCAAGGGGTAGGCTCCCATAATGGAGGAATGAACATACATGATAGGAGCGAACCTTCGACCGGATAATTGCTTCTAGAAGCTTCTAGATTTGACTATTGGGCTTCTAAATGTTACTTTTCGCCTTCATTTTACCTTTTACAGGTGTCCGCAGTTTTAATACACAAAAATTGCAGTAGGTACCACAGTTTTCCTTTACAAAAGGTGCGGTACCACAGGAAATGTTAAGAGAAAGTGTAGTACAAGTGTTTTAAAGACTTTTATGAGCTTTTCTCTCAATTTCAAGGCTTGATTTTAGGAACCTTGATGTTGTGGAATTCTAAGGGAGTAATATATGAGTAATGATGAACCCATGTAGACACTAAAACGTCATGGTGAAAATTTTTAGTGTAACAAATTGCCCCCTAAAGTGCAAAGTATGAGAGCATCGAAGAGTGATGTGCTTTATCATTTCAAGGATTAGCCTGTGGACACCCCAGTCGGAATCCTGTAAAAAAATTCAATGCAAAACATATATATATATATATATATATCATCACTGAGGTAGGCATTCCCATACTCAGATCAAAACTAACTAAAATTGTTTTGATACAGGAATTATTTTAATATTACATCAATATTGTAGACACAACATGGACGCAGCCATCTGTAATGAATAGTCTACTGCATAATGAATAATAAAACTCATCGCAGCCTGGATGGTGGAAACTAGATCCAGGGTCTTGATTTATGCTTCCCGAACTAGTACGATTCTATCCATGCGATTAAATGTGTTGAAGTCGAACATGGTAGAACCCACTTGATTACCAGTCAATGATGTGAACTATTAACAAGTGTGAGAGAAACCACCAATAATGACAATGGCTCTCAAAGTACTCAGTACAATCCATGAAATGTGAATAAGTGATCTGAAGGTTAAAATTTCACGGAATCGTTTGATCAAAGGTCAATGATGAAACATGTCATTCGAAGGTGAGAAACCTGCCATTAAGGCATGCAGATTCCAAGGTACTGATAGGATTCTAGATCAACTTCCTAGATGATGATTTGTCATCAATAGAAAGTGATCCGTCGTAAGCAAGCTCACGACACGAAACCATAGATCAAGTTTTGAAGAAATTTTTTTCAAGGACCGACTCAGGGATGGTCAACACCAATGGAGATAAATGTTTGCAGATGAATGGTTTGTTTGAATGTCCTGTTGAACACATAACGACACTGCAAATGGTTTGGTAACAATTTCCCTAAGATAATACCCAGAAACTGGCTGAAGACCTTCAATGTGGTTTGATTAACTGATAGGCAAAGGATTTTCCCAACCCAGAAAGAAGTGTGACAAAAAGTGTCATGTTCCAGAGTGGTATACTGATTTTAAATCAAAGTGTAACAAATGAATTCATTAACTCTCTTTTCCCCCACCATTTCTGGCAAGTACCTCTTTATTTTTGACAAGCTTGAGGAGGATAAGATTTGCTTGCTTATAATCTCATCCTTCGGATGAGTCCAACTTAGTTTAAAATCGAACCCTAAGAAGGAGTGGTATGTTCCTGCTTGTAATCGACAATTCCTTTTGTTAAATTTTAGCGAGTCCAGTATAGGAGAAACTCGGTGTTTTTCATTTTTAGGGAGTCAGAAGAAAAAACTTAAGAAAACTCCATGGGCGTTCTTTTTCATAATTTTAGTCTCTCAGGCCTGAAAAAGGATAAAATAATGTGGGAGAGAACTCTATTGACCATGATTAGTCAACATATACCTTTTTTGTAAATAGTCCATTTCAGTTCGGAAAAGGGGTAAACTTATACTGAAGGGACGACTGTTCATTTCCTTTAACGAGTTCAAATAGTCAAGTACTCGAAAATCTTTTCATATTTAAAGAGTCTGAAAAGGGCTAAAAAGAGGCCTCTATATTTCAATTTTTGTAAGTCTTAATGAGTTTGAAAAATAGATAAAAATGTACTCATGGTTTTTTCTTTTTCATAAGTTTAAAACGAGTTCGAAAAAGGGATAAAAATATACTCCTATGGCCGACTTTCAATTTAATTTACGAGCAGGAAAAGACGAAAAGAACTCAGCATTTTCATGTGTTGTACGAGAATGAAAGATAGCAAAATAATCTTGGGATTTTCATGAGTTTAATGAGTCTTGAAAATAATAACCAAAATCGGCTCAAGATAGGTTTCATTTTTACAAAAGATTTAAACAGAGAAAAATTATGCTTCAGATAGGTTTGTTTCATTTGTACACAAGATTGAAACAAAGAAAATTGTGCTTTAGATAGGTTTGTTTCATTTTTACACAAGCTTGAAACAGAGAAAACTGTGTTTGAGAGTGGTTTTTTAATGCCCCCCAAGCGTAACATGCTAGAGTGCCTGCCCCCAAAGCTTCATTTCATTCAACTAAGTAGACTACTGGTTACTAATAGGTGGATGGAATGAAGGCTCATTTACGAGATCAGATGAAAGACTCGACTTTGAGTAGGAGAGGATTTGTTTCATTTTTTTAACTAGCTTGACACAGGAAAAGAACTATGCTCATGGAATCTGTTTCATTTTTTAACGAGGTTGACACAGTAAAAGGAACTCTCCTCATTACCCACTGATTCATTTTTTAACGACGTTGACACAGTAGAAGGAACTTTACTCTTGGTATCTATTTCATTTTTTAATGAGGTTGACATAGGAGAAGAAACATCCTCATGGAATCTATCAATCTACTATCTACAATGTACCTACATAACCCACTAATTCATTTTTTAATGAGGTTGACACAGGAAAATAACTATCCTCAAGGGTCTGTTTCATATTTTAACGAGGTTGACACAGTAAAAGAGCTGTCTTCATATCTACTCTCTACAATCTACCTACATAACCTACTGATTCATTTTTTAATGAGGTTGACATAGGAAAAGAATTGTCCTCAAGGGTCTGTTTCATTTTTTAAAGAGGTTGACACAGTAAAAGAATTGTCCTCATATCTACTCTCTACAATCTACCTACATAACCTACTGATTCATTTTTTAATGAGGTTGACACAGGAAAAGAACTGTCCTCAAGGGTATGTTTCATTTTTTAACGAGGTTTACATAGTAAAAGAACTTTCCTCATGACTCACTGATTCATTTTTTTAACGAGGTTGACACAGTAAAAGGAACTTTCCTCTTTAATCACTGATTCATTTTTTAACGATGTTGACACAATAAAATAAATTTCCTCATGACTCACTGATTCATTTTTTAACGAGGTTGACACAATAAAAGGAACTATCCTCATTAATCACTGATTCATTTTTTAACGAGGTTGACACAGTCAAAGAACTTTCCTCATGACTCACTGATTCATTTTTTAACGAGGTTGACACATTGAAAGGAACTATCCTCATGGATCTTGTCATGGCTTCCAACTGGAAGAAAGACATGTCAAGGGACACTCCTCGATCATGGCTTCCAAAAGGTCTTTATCAGATAGAAGAACAATTCTCTGGAAGGAACACATGTCAAGGGACTCAAAAGGGATAGGAACATCGCGTTCAAATAATCCCATAGTGTTTTTCATGTCAATTACTGGATCTAAGTCAAAGGAAGTCGAGAAAATAGTGAGAGGCTCGCTTACATCGATAACTGAAAACATGGGACTGGTTGCCACATAATTAACCCGTGGCGGGGTAGATACCACTTTAGTATAAGGAACATTTAGGGGTGTCAGATTATTGGTAGTCGAATCAAGACTAGCGAATGAAAGTTGGTCAAAATTAACAATGTTTCCATTGTGAGGGAAAGACATCACGCGAAAGAGTGTCGATACGACAGCTTTCATTGCATAGACATAGTGTCTCCCAAGGAGTAAATTGAAATCCAAGGGGCCTCAAACTACCATAAGATCAATACATATAGTTTTACCTTCCAATGTAATAGAAAACTTAGGAAGGATCCCTAAAGGTTCACTAATAGTTCTATTAAAAGCTTTCAGATTCTGCGTAACAGGCACAAGCTGAGAGGAACCCAAAGCTTTCCAAGTAGTTGAGGATAAAGTACTAACAGAATCACCTTCATCTACATGTGTGAGGCGCACATTCTTACGACAATCTTGCACAATTATTTGGAAAGGGATGGAGGAAGGAAGGCGAGGTTATGTCAGTCTATTCCAATCAAAGGAAAATACCTCGTTACTTGGAGGGGGTTCTATAGGAATAGGTGAAATGCCCCCTGGTGTAGAAGAATATGAAGTACCAAGAAGAGCCTGAGCAGTATGAAGTTCACTCTCTACAGGGAGAGTGGGATCGACCGAATGTGAAATCAAGTCGACCACTTGATCAACTAATGGATAATCAACCTGAGTGATATGAGTTTCACTCTCCAATGGAAGAGTGGAATTTACTGTACTTTGAATTAGATCAATCACTCCGTTAGTTGATGTTAGGTTGGGAGAAAATTTATGGCAACCAGTTGGAAGTTCTTGCTGTGGAACAGTAAGGTTTTCCAAAAATTTTGAGGCTTCATCCATGGGAGGGAAATGTGAGTTTGAAGACTCCCTTTGCATAACTTACAAGGAAACCTAACTTTACCTTTTTTCCCAGGAACCTGACTATCACTGGTTGATGGATCAATGGTAAGTTGATGAGAATGTTCTGACCATACTTAGAAGACCTTAGGAATACCATGAAAATTGATAAGGAAGTGGTCACCCTTACAAATGTTGCAAGGGAATTTGGGTTTACGATGCATCTTGGAGGTTTCCTCAACACTACTAACACTTACAGCCATGGTTGGTTGGTTGAATTATTTATTATCTTGTTTCTTCTTCTTCTTCCCTTTCTTCTTATTCTTAGCCACCTGGTTACTAGCGTCAAGGCTTTTACCAAGAGAAGAGGAAGAAAGGGAGGAAGAAATATTGGGCGAAGAAGGTAAAGGGTCAACAAAAGGTTGGTGATGTTGAGATGGTGAACTCTATTGAGGTGAAGCCTTCGGTTGAGGTGGAACAATTTGAGTATTTGGGGCCAATGAAGTTGAAAATAACCATATCGGTAAACCTATTGTAAATCCAGGTAATTACAATGTAGCCATATAAGGAGGACCAACATTTCCAAAGCAAGGAAAAGTACTAGGATTCTCATTAAGAGGGGTTCCTTGGTTGGTAAATTTTGGAAAAGTTACCATTAGATTCAACTTCAATGAATTTTATTAACAATTTAAAACTAAAATTAACAATTCACAACTCACACCTATGGTCTCTAAAATTAAAAACAAATAAATGAACATGCACTATCAAATCTAGGAGTCAAACCACACACAAACAGTAGATTCCCGCACTAAAAACACTAGTTGGTGATGAAATCCAACATTGTAGAATTTTAATGCAGAAAAGGCGGTTGGAACAGTTACCCCAAAAACCTTCTTAATGAAACATACCGGTGAAAGTTTCTCCACTATGCCATCTCGAGTGAAGATAACCCTCCGGAGAGTCCAAGTGAGTCTAGTCGACGTCTGCTCCAAGTACAGTGGGATCTTCCCTCCACCGTCACCTTGGGAAATAATCCTAAATATTATGGCCACTAAGGTCACCAACAGGAACAAATATACCTGGGGGAATAGTCTATGATCTGATACACACGCAAGGGCAGAGTAACAAAGCTAAATCCCCTTGAAGGCTCCTTGATATAATCCAAGGTTTACTAACAAGTGACCCCAGCCTCCTCGAAAATGGTCTATCCGAGGTTTACCATTGTTAATATGTGTATATATGTTATTGTTCCCAATGAGGAAGGATTGATTACCTCACTGACCTTCAGATATGATCTTGTTCTTGACTCCTTTAGGAGGAGCTTCCCAGAGCATACATGCTACTATTGGATTTTCCTACCGCAAGGTCGACTATTTTTTTGTTTTAGTCACTTTGGAAAGTTAACTACAACCTATTCCAAAGCACTAATCCTGAGCTAGATTGGTGTAAAGAGCCCTAAAAATGTAAAAATTACTAGATGAATTTTAATTGAGCACTGTGTTATTTAGGCTGTTATTACTCAAAGGGTAAATGGATATGAAACCAATGGTGTTATGACCTGACTCAAAGCTAAATGAAATCGAATATGATAATGTAATATTTTCGATTTAATGAATCCTAACTAACGTAAGGAGAGAGTTTCCATTCAGTTCCAACAATGAAAAAAATTGATCAATAAGAGAAAATATAACAAATTCTCTAATGCACTAATTTCATCAAGAAAAAATAATGCTAATAAATTCCATATTTTTTTTATTTTTGTGTTTTTAAAACAAGCATAAAAACATGTAAATTCAAATTAAAGTAACTGATCTAAATCTACGATTGATTTTTCAGAATGTAAACTAGGCAGTTGTAATCTATGCACAATTCACTTGAAAAGTATGCAAATGTAATCTATGCACATTTTTCATTCATATTCTGAAAATGAGAATTCTAATTATACAAATGTGATCTATGCAGGAGAATTCTCAAACACAAGATGATTCTAATGTAATCTAAGAACCAATGAAGTGTAAGTAAAGAAAATTGGGTGAGAGGTCCAAAGATCAAAAAATAAAACACTCAGAGGCGATTAACACTCAGACACAATTGTTAAGAGACTGAGACAAAAGAAAAAAGATGCAAAATTGTTAAGAGACTGAGACAAACCTCGAAGTAATGAGCAAAGGAAATCAAATTAAGAATTTCTCAAAAAAGAATATTCAAAACACCCAATTAACTTAACAGAGACTGATGAGATTGTAAAATTGCTGAAATAAATTCACACAAGGCTTTCTGACAGAAAATACAAGTCTGGGTATATAATGAGAATCTAACAAACTGATCCAGAAAAGAGAGTTTTAAGGTTTTCTAAAAATTTTCACAGGGTCTGCAGGTTTCAGTGTAAACAGGTGCGGTCTCGGACCGTTTATACAAGAAAAGTGTGGAGATGCCTGCACTGTTTCTAAAAGAAAAGTGCGGATACCAGAAAACTAAAAGAAAAATAAGAAACTCTAAAGCACTTTTCAGGGATTCTGTAGGAATAAATTACCCAAGCTAGTATCAATCAATCAAAATCAGAAAAATAGTTTCACAAGTCAAAAATAAAAGAAATCGAAGTTCAAGATCCATTCCCCAGTGGAGTCACCATTTTGTTGGATGGATAAGTCATTCTTGAGAACAATACAGACCTCCCAAGTGTCCTACGGACAGCTAGCAACAAACAGCCAAACAAAAACTATTTTCTCTAGATAATATTCGATTCAGAATTAGCTAAAACAGAGGTTTTGAAGACCTACCTGCAGTCAAGCGTTGTTTGTAATGATCTTCTTTCCAGTTGTTTGAAAGAGTCATCTTCAAAGATCTACAATCACAAACATAGAAAAAATCAATAGCACCTGTATAGTATAAACAAATTCACGAATCATATATATATCAAGATGATCAAGGAATTCAAGAAATAAGCTAATTAATTAAATAACTCATTGACAAAACATGATAAACAAGCTACTTAATTAAAGAACTCATTGAGAAAATCGGATTCATTCGTATTATCTTTGATGAAGAAAGAGCCTTACAACCGTGTCTGCCTTGATGTCGTATAGGCCTTCCTGGGGTCCGGAACAGGCGTTTCCTTTACTCTGACAAGCTTTGCACTCTCTCAGATAAAATGCACATGGGTGTGTAATCATTCCCACATAATGATCAGTTAAGAGAGTCTAAGTTTCTACAAAATTTCTCCTCAAAAATTCTCAAAGTCTAACTCCTCCCCCCAAATCCCCTTGAGGCTGCATTATGGTTTCAATTTATAGGAAAAGAGAAGAGGTTGTAGCTCCACATAAGAGGGGATAGAATCCTCTTTTGAAGGGATTGAGCTCCACAAACCAAGGGGTAGGCTCCCATAATGGAGGAATGAACATACATGATAAGAGAACCTTTGACCGGATAATTGCTTCTAGAAGCTTCCAGATTTGACTGTTGGGCTTCTAAATGTTACTTTTCGCCTTCATTTTACCTTTTACTAGAGTCCACGGTTTTAATACACAAAACGTGTAGTAGGTATCACAATTTTCCTTTAAAAAAGGTGCGGTACCGCAAGCAATGTTAAGAGAAAGTGTTGTACAAGTGTTTTAAAGACTTTTATGAGCTTTTCTCTCAATTTCAAGGCTTGATTTTAGGAAATTTGATGTTGTAGACTTCTAAGGGAGTAATAAAATGTCATGGTGACAATTTTCAGTGTAACAGAGCCGCGCCAGAAATTTGTACCTTAGAAAATACCATTTCGACATATTACAATCCTTCTCTAAGGAAGATATTAAAGCTATCGTGGAGTATGGATGTCCCAGTATCGACAAAAAGGTGGTTAATTCAGGGAAGCATTTCAGGGCATATGTGAACTTGGATGAAGGAGAAGTATGTCGTACATGCAATATAAGAGGCTCCTGTGACAGGGCATATGTAAAGGCCCGCCAAGAGGAAGGTGCTTGCACTATTGATATAATAAAATTTATACTTACTTATGGGCTTGATCCTCTAGTGTGTTCTGTTGAGAAAGATTAGATATCAGTCAACAAAGTAGAGAGTTAAATATAACCTTTTGTATGGACCAGATCAAGTGCTCTATTTAAACATATTTTTAGCAGATCTGGAGATGATGGTGTCGATGTTCTTGCAGGAGGCATGTAAGAGCATGTGGAAATTTATACAGTGAACCCTAATGCCCAAGAGTGTCATGGTCATTTTTTCTCCTTGGATGTGTTATTGGGTGCCAGATCGTGGATTGTTCAAGGAATTCCTTATGGAAAGGCTCATGAAAAATTAATGTGATCAGCGCCCATCAAGTATTGTAGTGGTGGATGAGGAATGGATGTATTCTATTTTGGCAAAATTTCTCAAGGGAATGTGTACTGTGCACATTCGATCAACGTAAAATTGCATTGGAGCATGCATGGATGATTGGTTTTTTAGTGGAGGTAAAAGAATCGAATTTGATGAAGGCAAGAAGAAGACAGATCTGTAGCAGTGATTTTCATGGTGATCAGCGGATTGAAGAAATGTGTAAGATGAGAGAGTGGCCATACAAATAAAAGAAACAAAGCAACAATTTTTTTATTATTATAATGGAGTTAATTATTACATGTAAATGGGCATACTGTTGTAAGACCTGATATGGCATACGTACCCCTGGGTAATCACTGGTAAATTCCGGGTTAGATCTAAGTGATAGGGGGGATGTCAAGTTAACAATTAACCTGGGTGAAAATTTGAGGGGGAAAGAGCTAGAGTGAGCAGGGTTGTCTCACTTAGCAACTTTGGCTGGATTTAGTCAAGAAACCCCAAGTCAAGTTTAAGGGGGGAATTTTTAGGTAAAATTGACTTGGGATAGAGTCAATGTTGAATAGGGTAAATAGTAGTGGTTTTGGAGCACATGGTATTGTTCACCCATGGTTTTCAGCCCATGGTATTGCATGTAATGGAGCCTATAAAAGGATGGGAAGACTTCATTGTAAGGTAGGCTTGGAGGTGAGCGGTGAAAGCTCACTTGGGCAGATTGGCCAGGGTTTTGGCCAATGCATAATGAAATTTCATTGGTTGGGTTTTCCCCCGGAGTTTGGGGCTTTCCCAGAGAAACATTTGTGTTTATGTTTATGATTTGTTGCTGGCCTTTTATGTTTATTTCTCTCAGTAAATTGTTTATTATTTCTTCCGTAATTTTCTAAAATTTTCCAAGTGCTAAATTCTGTGATGTGTGATGCGAGAATGTCCCTCTCCCCGCATTTTGAAAATCTTAGAACTTAACCCCACAGTTTATAAATAAAACTTAAAAGTTGTGATTTGTGCTTGCGATCCGGTCCCAATTTTTCCCTTCCACGTTACTTACCTCCTCCCCCATGCTTCACACTTCGTGGTTTTTAGTGTTTACATCCTCTGCGCTTATAACTAAAACTTAAAACCTGTGATCTACGATGCAACCTGACCCTACCAATCTCTCCACGTCATCTCCCACTATGCATCGCATATCTGGTAGCATTCTTCATAAACTTAAAATCTAAAAGTTGTGAAGTGCTTGGATGCGATGTGACTTCAGAATTGAAATTTAAAAGATTTCAGGTCAATTATTGGTTTTTTACACTGTTTTATTCACAAAAAGGTTTTATCTCAGCGAAAACGACTCAGGTATAAAATAAACGTTACAGGACAAGTCAGGAAAAGGTGTTGTGGTAAAGAATATTATGTTGTAACTGCAAGATAATAGGGCTTTCATAGAGCAGATCTGCCAGCACAACACTCAGTTTAGTCTGCCGACATATCAACAAATTGTGGTCCACATCCTAAAATTCCCCACTACATCAGCACCTACCCTGCACAGCGCATTCCACGGAAACTATAATTTTGTAATAGTTAGAGTTTTTAATTCAAGTCTGTTAGAGACTGTTTTGTTGTAATTTTTTGTATAAATACTTCAGTTTTGTAAGTATTACAGTTTGATTGATTAAGATCATAATCATTATTGTATTTTGGAGTACTGTAAACTTTTCCAAAGCACTGGAGCATCAATAATAATCAGACCATTCACAGGATTCTTATGGCTTAAATATTGGTGACGTTTTTCTTTGGTTACTATTATTTCATTGTCCTCTTTCATCCTAAACAACTAAATTCTAATTGTAAAGCAGAAAGCGTGATGAATAGGATTTACTTTTGAGTACCTTATTCTGGTTGCCTTTACGATTATGTTTTCCACTCAAATCCAAACTAAAGAATTCTTAATTTCTCTTTAGTCGTGCTAAATTTGTTCATATTTCTACCATAAATCCATTTATAAATCCAATAGATCTAGTAAATATTCCTAGCTTGCCCTGTGTTTACTCTGTGAAAAGTTGATGCAAATATCCAGTTATATTTTGAATCCATTCACAATAGATATTCAAAAATTGAATACAATCAATCTTCCAAATTCCAAAACAAACCCAAAACCCAAGTACTATCATAACTAGCCTAAATTTTTTTTAAACAATGTAATATTCCTAAATTAGCATGCAGCTAATTGGAATATTCATTTTTGCTTTTATCTTTTAGATAGATGAATAAGTGGGTAGGGAAACCCATAAATCTCTTTAGTAGGAATAAAATCCCTCTTAATGTGAAAAGGGATCATCTTGATAGCTGGATAAAGCACCCCCATGTGTGAACAGGGGAAAAATCATGTGGACAAGGTCAATGCTGACCAAATCAACAACATTGTTATAGAGAGAGTGGATCATCAATGTGAAACAACGCAGAGTTAATGGGAGATAGTCTCCATGTGAGTAGTGTATTTAATGAGTGGGACCCAAAGTGAGAAGGCTCAAAATGCATATAAGGAAAGGCAAGGTAGCCATAGAAGGCATGTTTAGATGATTATTGATTTTTATCTTTTTAGATCTGGAAATTTTTAGGTGACATTTCTATGCATGATTTTGTTGTTTAGAAGGGTTGGTTGTATTTTTTAGTACAAGGGTGTTCTTGAGCAGTAATGCCACATTCTTCCTAATAAAGAGAGATTATTGAGATGTATATTCCATATCCAGGCATTAGGCCAAGCTTCAATCTTTAGCTACAATGCATTTTCTATTCAGAGTTGTGTTGTGTTGCAGGGTATTGCAGTGTAGGATTGATAGGGCTAATTTTTGAGCTAGTTTTTAGTGGAGGGAGCATCCTTTCCATTGGGAGGCCAACCTATTTCCACCTCCTACAGTGTAGTTTCCCTCAAGGAATACGTTATTTTATTGAGTATTTGCAGTGGGGGTTTTAGTGCCTCATTTCAGGTGTTTTATTTTCAGTGAAGGGATCAACCTTTCATTAAAAGGATATATTGGAGGAGATCTATTCATTTAGATATCAGTTTCAACCACCTCCATCCATTTATTCAGTTGCAGCTTCAACTCAGCCCTAGGGCTGCATTCTGACATTTTGCATTTTTGGGCATTTCCAGAAACCCTTTCTATTTTGTCCTGGAAAAGAGTGTGGGAGACTAGATCTTCACTCCCAGCAATATTTAAGATATATAATAGAAGATCTACATTTTTATATAATTTATGTAGTATTTATGCCCTAAAACTGCGTTTTCATGGCTCATGGCATTTGTATAGCAATGTTTCTCATGTATTAGCATATTTGCCTATTGGAGGCTTGTTTGGTATTGCTTGAGGGACTTTATCCTCAAGATATTGTGCCTATTATGTGATGATATGTTTAATAAGATGGTTGTACTATGGTCTCATATAATGGTGTATTGATGTACTCACTGCTATTTTCCATGTTTATGTGCTATATTGCTTCTTTTCCCATTTGGAAATATTACAAACAAAGATAAATCTTATAGAGAGAGCCCTCTTTGAAACTGGCATGGCTAAATCCCAATTTCCAAATTTGGTTTTATGTTGGCCTATGTGATTAGTTCTCACAATCTCTAGAAAATTACAGAACACTAACATAGTGGAGACCATATTGGGGAACAAATTGAAATCAATCATAATTTCTTTCAAATTCAATCTTTAGTTAAATAATCATTGTATTAATATCCCATATAGATTGACATGTTTTAGTTTTTTGTAAATAAATTTTGAGTTACAGTTTATAGTGTGTGTTTTGATTTTTTAAAATTGGCTTCGAAGAGACCTTATACATGATCTCATACTGATCCCAAACCTCCTGAAATAGTGGATAATCCTCAAAGGATTGGAAGAAGAACTAAAGATACTTCAAAGAAATCAGTTAAATAGATAAGTTGTAATATTCCAAAATGGAAAATACAGGAATATAGAACATATGCAACATTCCAAATAAATCAAAACAGGAACATAACATTAAAATATGGAAAATGCTAGAAATATGCTACAACTGGGAATTACATTAATACATCATAATATATGAGCAGAAAAAAATGGAGCCATATCATTATATATAGCAGCAAATGAAATTACACAGTACTCCAAAAGGAATTCACTCAAGCCACAAGATGGTTGAAATACACTATAGAAACCAAGCACTAGAAATGTTGCGCTCCTACTGCTACTGCTGCTAGAAACTATTCCAACTGAGGAGAAGAACCATGTGCGTAAGGCTATTAGAGTGCTCAGAATGATCCATGATTTTAACCACAGATTCTACTAAAAAAACCAAGACAAACCCAGAAATGGTTTGGCCAACTTTTAACTTTGGATTTTCGGCCTTTTTTGGGTTGCCCACTGCAACAACTCACTAAAATAACGCAGTCATGGACTGGAATTTCACTGTAGGGGATAAAAACACTATGAAATAATTCCAAATGTAGAAATTATGCTTCATGGCCTTATTTACTAGCCTCCAAAGAGAAAGAAACCTCTCTCCAATGAGATCTAACTCAGAAATCTCCCAAATCAAACCTCCACAACTTCTTCCCTACAACACAACACAAAATCCTCAATAGGAACTGCCCTATACATTAAGACTGAAGCCTTGGAAAAATTCCTGATAGTGGAATGTAGTGTAAACTCTTCCAAGAGGCCTCTCAAGCAAAGTGGTGGGATTCCTGATCAGGAACATCGAGTGCTAAACAACACTTGAAATCTTAGCTAAACAACCAAATAAAGCTATATGTCTAAACATACCCTATATTAAGAAATATAAACATCAAAATAATGAAATATGGTTTCCATTCTCTTACTTATATAAGTTGTGAGATTCCAAACCCTAAGCCCCATCCAATAATGGCACTAATTCCATGCAAAGAATCTCCATCTAAAACTGTGTTGTCCTTCATTGAATGCCACTACTCCATGACAACATTGTTGATTTGGTCAAAGTTGACCCAGTCTTCATGCTCTAGCCCCTTTTCAAACCTAAGGGTCTTCAATCAAGCTTTTTAGATGACCTCCATTCACACTAGGAGTTTCTTTATTCCTACTAAGGAGATTTATGGGTCTCCATACCCTCTTATTCCTCCAAATAAAAGTAAAATCAAATTTTAATAGTCCTATTAGCTGTATTATAATTTAGGAATATTACAATCCTCCCGTCCCAAATGTTGCTTGTCCCCAAGTAACTATAAAGATATAATTGAAGAGTCTCCTCTCCTCCTCCTGTAGCATCCTCATATGATAAGTTCCTCCAATGAACAAGATGCTCTCTCATAAATATGTCCCCAAGTTGCTCCTCCCAAGTGTATAAGTATGTCTTTGGTGAAAAATCCAAATGGATCTCATCATGAACAAGTGGGATATCCATGGAGGCAACTATATGTGGTCTAAAAGCCTTATTGAGGCATGGAATTAGAAAATGATTGGGAACCTTCCTCCCCATGTGAAGCTCCTAGCCCCAAGCTATCATCCACACAAAGTGAGTCACCCTCCAAAATGGTGACTCATGAAAAAGTTCTTCCACCTTTGGCTCTTGCAATGTAGGTGGGCTGCATAAATGAACATGATAGAACAAATGACCTACCCCACACTATCTCTCCCTCCACTTATGAAAAGTGTAGAGCTGCTGCTAATATTGGGCTGCAATAGTGTTGACCTCAAGGGATAAAAGGACAACTGGATCTCCAAAGATCCCTTCTCTAGTCTCATGAACCTTGCTTGCCCAAACCTTCCCATACAAAGTGAATAACACATCATCACCATATGGCATCCAAATCAGAAAGATACTGAGTGTTATGTGCAATGTTCGATGGTACCAATGGTTTTTCCAGTGGATATAGCATAGTTTTGCTAATTTTTGTTTCAGAACATCATGTGGCAAGTTGTCTTTCAACAAATTTCTAGCTGTGTATGTTTTCTCATCTACTAGAAAGTAGCAAATGGCATTATATCTCAACCGAGCATAAAAAGAATAACACCACATTTTCCCAAATTCATGCAAATAAGGGCTATCTCCATCATAAAATTTGGTCCTAGAATGACCATGAAACCCAAATATAATATTCCCCTCTTGTGGAGCAATGTATTGTACATAGATGGTGAGAGAATGAAAATGCTTTGTGAAATGATTAATAAGTATAGAAATACATTTCTTACCATGCATTGTGAGTAGGCTGAAAGTGAGGTCCATGGATGATCCCTCCCATGAGAATCTACCCATAGTGGTCTGCAAAATGAAGGGATGCATACTCCCCTTGGAACACTGCATCAACAGATACATACTCCCAAGTGACAGTGTTGTTGGCCTTGTTGATAAGGTTCTTGCCACTCCATGACTCCATTCTTTGAAATACACTATGCCAAAGTCATCCACCATCATGTTGTTATATGTGGAAGACTCCTTCCAATGTGGAAGTACCTCCTTATCCTCCAATGCTGAAAGGTAGCATCTTTGCACCCTGATTGTGCCATCCTTCTCCTTTTGAATATCATGCAATGTATCGGAGAAATTCATCCCATACTCTCCCAAGACTTTCCAGAGCAACAAAAACTCTTTTTGCCTCCTCACACCATACCCATATAGACCATGGAGCAAAAATATGATGGTTGATATGAAAGGTATCACATCACACCATTACACTGAAACTCCTTGCTGCCATATGAATCAAGTGCCATGCCAAGTCCCATCCACCAAAATACTCTTTGGAGTAGGATATGTCACATTCTAACCAAACTATTTCAAGAGTAGCCAGCGTAGCCTTGCCTCCTACTGCCCTATGTCATAGATCTGCGAGTGGCTCTCTAGCCTCTTGCTCCTCAACATCACCCATCCAACCAATGGTGAGTGTCTACTATCATGCTCCCAAGGGGTATTTCTCCAATGGAGAATACCATCCTCCCAAATCAGATTTCAATAGTTTCATTTCATGGGATGTTGAAATGCAATCTCCTGGAGATCTCCAAATGAATACCACTCATAAATGACCAATTTTAATCCATAAGGATCCAAATATACTGAAGAAAAAATCTTCTCATTGAGCTGTGAAATGGTCCTCAAGAAAGATCCATCATAACAATGGGAGATAAAATGTCTCTCCTCAACCATCTGCCTATCCCCTGTTACACATGCAAAACGTTCATTGGAATTCTCCAATAATGGTTGGGCCCCCAACTCATCAATGTTGCTTAATGACACCACTGTTGATCTATATGCTATCTCATGCTCATGCTTAATGCTGAGCATATAGTTCTTCATTGGATTGTTTAGGACAATACTCATCCTATCCTCCAAAAATCTACACTCCAACCCCAAGAGTTGTGTGCAACTCAACAATGACATACTAGGATGAATGTACATCTCCTCCTTGACTCTATCAAGGGTCCTCTGCGTAGTGATAGTCTGCTGCTCCAAATCAGCAATGTTCTTTGACCCTAGGTCATGCATTTTCTATGATAGCATGTTCCCACAATCCTCCATATGATGTGCTGAAATAATAGGAAATGTAAATATGTGCATACCTTGGTAAAGCTTGGGAACATATTGTACTACTACAAGGATTCCTTCTTCCAGTGTGATTACTTTCCCAACTACTGATGACGATGGCTACTCCTCTATGGTTGCATCAAAACTAGTACAATTATACACCTACTCATGCATCTCTATAATAGTGCATGGGACTCTAAATGTCAAGAGATAAAGACCACTTTGCAAAGGTGCAAGTGTTATTTCTCCTGATGCAAGTTCTCCTGTAGCAAGTGGTGGTGGAAGTTTCTTCTCCTATGATTTCTTCTTGTCAAACTTCTTGATCAACCTTTGAGTAAAATCTGCATATGCAGACACTCTTGCATTACTCAAATGGCTCAACTACCAAATGTTTGCTTCACCCTCAAGGTGCAGTGATGAAATATCAACAGCTTCTCTCTCTACTACTGGATGTAGCAGAAACAATGCATCCAACGTTGTTCCCTAAGCTTTCATTTTACATGTGGATGACTCATCCAATGTAGGCAATAGAAATCTATTGTTGCAATGTATTATTTCTTCTTTGAGATGAATGAACTATGGAAGAGTTAGATTCTCCTTGAAAGCTCTTGATTGATATTTGTATTCTGCAAGATACTCACTTAGAATCTCATGATCTAAGTGTCCTCCATATCCATGCCTCTTTTCTTCTCCTTCAAAAGAAAAGGGCATAGCATATTTCTTTGGAGTTCTATGCAATACTGGTTCTTATTTTTTCTCATAGTAAGTACGTGGACCTTCCTCATCTTGAAACCCTAGTGTGGTTTCATTGTGTTTCTCCACTTTTATTTGGTTTACCTCCTTGGTGAGGTCCCTCTTAGATCTGAAAAGAGATGAGATAAAACTCATTCCTTCCATCATTCTGATCTCTTTCTCCTTCTTCTTATTCTCCTGATAGCATAATGGCTAAGATTCAAAGGCTGAGCCAAGATTATGCTCCGATACCACTATAATACTCCAAAATGGAAAAGACAGAAATATAGAACATATGCAGCATTCCAAATAGATCAAAACAGGAACATAGCACTAAAATCTGGAAAATGCTAGAAATATGTTGCAACTGGGAATTAAATTAAGACATCATAATCTATGAGCAGAAAACAACGGAGCCATATCATTATATAATATAAAACAAAATTACACAGTGCTCCAAAAGGAATGCACTCAATCCACAAGATGGTTGAAATACACAAAAGAAACCAAGCACTGGAAATGTTGTGTTGCTACTGCTACTGTTGCTGGAAACTACTGCTACTTAGGTGAAGAAACATGTGTGGAAGCCTATTATATTTCTCAGAATGATTTGTGCTTTTAGCTATGGATTCTACTCAAAAAACCCAGAAAAACGCATAAATGGTTTGGCCATATTGTAACTTTGGATTTTCGGCCTTTTTTGAGTTGCCCACTGCAAAAAATCACTAAAATAACGTAGTCATGGACTGGAAATACGTCGTAGGGGATAAAAAAACTATGACCTGATGAAAAATGTATCAATGATGCTCTATAGCCTTCTTAACTAGCCTCCTAAGAGAAAGAAACCTCCCTCCAATGAGATCTAGCTTAGAAATCTCCCAAATCGAACCTCCATAACTTCTGTCCTGCAACACAACACAAAATCCTCAACAAGAACTGCATTATACATTAATACTGAAGCCTTGGCCAAATGTATGATAGTGGAATGTAGTGCAAACTCTTCCAAGAGGCCTCTCAAGGAAAGAGGTGGGATCTTGATCAGGAACGCCCAGTGCTAAACAACACTTGAAATCTTAGCTAAACAACCAAAGAAAGCTATATGTCTAAAAAGACCATATATTCAAAAATATAAACATCAACATAATGAAATATGGTTTCTATCCTCTTCCTTACATAAGTTGTGAGATTCCAAACCCTAAGCCCCATCCAATAATGGCACTACTTCCATGCAAAGAGTCTCCACATAAAAATGCGTTGTCTTTCATTGAATGCCACTACTCCATGATAACACTATTGATTTGGTCAAATTTGACCCAGTCTTCATGCTCCAGCCTGTTTTCAAACCTAAGGGTCTTCAATCCAGATTTTTAGATGACATCAATTCACACTAGGAGTGTCATTCTTCATACTAAGGAGATTTATGGGTCTCCATACCCTCTTATTCCTCCAAATAAAAATAAAATCAAAATTTTAATATCCCTATTAGCTATATGCTAATTTAGGAGTATTACATAAGTTTATCAGAAAGCCTGGGAAGTAATATTCCTCTCCCAAGAACACAATCCCTTCCTATTAAGCTTGAGACCATACAAGATATCGACTTTGAGCAAAGCCTCTTTAGAAGAAAATCCCTAAATTGGTTAGATACAATAGTCCTTAGTCCTTGACCAATTGATTATGCATATAGATTCACCTAAATGTTTGTATTATTTAAAATGTGATCAAGAAATTGTCCAGGATTTTAAGATCCTCAAATATTTGGTATTAAGCTTCACTTGAGTAGTTATAGATGCCTATATCCAATAATCAGTAGAATTGTTTGCATTAAATATTATTGCTGCATCCATTACATCCCAAACAATTCAACAAACATCTATGAGTCCAGACCCTTATGAAAATTCTACTACTTATCCTCTCATAGAGACTCAAAGGCCTTCATCTCCATCACTTCATCCCTCCTCTCCTTCACATATAGTTCATCCTTTGCCACCTTTTAATCCACCACCTATTAATCCATTACCTTTCAACCCTCCACCCCCAATCATGGCTGCACGTTATTCTCCCTTGGTTCTTCGTCAAAATCTAGGGGCTATGCCCCAAGGCTATCAATCCAAAATACCCCAATTCGATAACACCGAACACATTATTGCTCAGCAGGATGTTGACATAATGAATTATTTCTCTAATCAATATGAGATTGATGTTGATGATGTTATGATGAGGTTATTTGTTCAAACCCTTGGAGGTGATGTTAGGAAATGGTTTAGATCTTTACCAGCTGCTTCCATCAATGATCTAGCAGTTCTACATCATCAATTTTTAGATAGATGGAAAGTTAAAAAGAACCCCCTCCATATTCTATCAAAATACGAAAATATCAAAAGAGAAACTAGAGAAAGTGTGCAGGATTATTGTGCTAGATTCAACTCTATTTATAATGCTATTCTTGCTCATATAAAACCACCTGAAGGATTAGTGTTGATTACGTTTCTAGATGGTTTTGAAATAGACATAGCTTATCAGTTAAGAGAGAGGAATCTTGGCACTTTAGAGGAAATGCAGACCATAGTAGTTAGTGTAGAAGCCAATTTATTGGCAAAAAGAGCTAGGATGAGAGCTGAGAAGATAGTTACCATAAAAGAAGAAGCATCAACCTCTAGCAATAATGCCAAGATAGATTATTTAATGAGGGAAATGGAACGAATGATGATTGATAGAAACATCCCTAGGGAAAATTGAAACCCTCCCTAAAATCGTAATCAAAACAATAGGAGGAATCAACCATAGATTAAACAAAGGGGACTTGAACAACTAATTAGACCCCCTTTTCAAGATAATTATGTTGATGAAAATGGAGATATCGTTCAAGAGGAAGAAGACAACCAAATAAATCTGTTTGGTTTACAAAAGAATGATACTATTTTTCTCATAGAAGAAGACCAGAAGTTATTTTCATTAGCTCAAACAGAGCTTGAATCAAATGAATCTGAAGAATATAAACAGGGATTTGAAAATTCCATTATGGAGGTTAAAAAAAAATATAATATTAGGAGCATAAAAAGTTCTAAAAATACTGCTAAAAATAATATTGATCAACCTCGTAAAATTACCTCTAATTCAGATGCTAAGAAAACAGTTTAAAATTCTTCTAAGAAATCTGTTGAAACTCCACATAAGAAGCCTTAAGAGGTTTCTACTAAAAAGACAGTTGATTTTGTTTCAAAAAAAACTCAAACTGATGTTCCAACCATCAGTCAGCAAACCCTACTTAAAACTAAAGAAACTATCTATGTACCTAACATTCCCAATATTGTAAAGACTCAATCGAAATTTAATCTTGAAATTGAAATAGCTAAAGCCAAAATTCCCATCCCTTTGACAGAGCTAATGAAAAAACAAACATACAGAACTCAGGTAATGGAAATAATAAATATAGGGGAAACTAATGACACTCTCAATCTAAATGATGATCAACCTAAATTGCTATTTGGTCCAGAAGTAGATGGTAAGTTACAAGAAGGAGCAGTCCCTCCTTTCTATGTCATCTTAAACATACATGATAAAATCCTACATAATGCTATGCTGGATTCATGGGCTTCACACAAATTAATGCCCAAAGCTGTAATGGAAAATTTAGGTCTTGAAATCACTAGGCCCTACAAAGATCTATATTCATTTGATTCAAGTAAAATGAAGTGTTTAGGTCTCATTAAGGACCTATGTGTAACTTTGTCTCAAATCCTAGCCAAAAGCCTAGTTATGGACATAGTCGTAGCATACATTCCTCCTAAATATGGCATGATTTTATCACGTTCCAGGGGAGAAAAGTTACAAGGAACCCTTCAACTAGATATGAATTTTGCTACAATACCAGTATTTCGCCAACAAAGAAGGTTGTATAGGGAAAATCTCATGAAACATATGGTAAGCAGTCAAGAAAAACCTCATAATTACCCTCCATATTCTGTTCACACTGATTTATATTCATTCATATTATTCAATGATATTGAAATTGAAGCCCAAATTGGAAATTACCTGGATACACTTGAAAACACAGCTCTAATTGAACAATTAACTCGTACTTTAGAACTCTTCTAGAATATGACCTTTGATGGGGCCTGTAGTAAAGAAGGCTCTAGAGTAGGAATCTAGTTATCTAATTCAACTAATAATCATTGTGAAGGCCATTCCAATAAGCTCAATTGTTGATGTTTCTGCAAGCACTTGCAAAATACCTCACCTGAATAAACCACACACAATTGAAATTAAACATTGACATGCAATACCAGATAACATGTGATACTGGCAGGTTTTCGGGAATGACAAACAGATTGAAAACTTCTTGTTGTCAAAATATGAGTTTGAGGAAACACAATTATATTTGGATAATCAAGAACAAGATCAAATGAGACCAGAAGATCAGGTATAAAATCAAATAGTTGTATATAATCCTTTGGTAAACCAGTCTGATAGATTAGATGTAAATAATCATTTAGATGAAAGTGTGCATAAATTAGAAATTCATGAAATAGATCTTGAAAAGAAATATTTTGAAATTCTTCAACCAAAAGATAACGGTTTGCCTCGTGGATTAGTTCCATTAGAAGACCTTTTTGACTTCAATCATGTAGCAAAGAAACCTAAAATTGAGCCCATTGGAGCAGAAGTTGAGGAATGCAATATAGGTATTGTTAGTTCCCTGTAATTTGTCAGATTGGCAAGACCAAATTGAATGAGGGTAACATCAAAGCAATCTTTGGAGTTCTAGGACCTAGCCTTCCTGGACTCAGAGAGGGCTCTCTCTATATTTTTGTGAAAGATGTAACTTGATTGATTTTAGGCTAGTTATAGTGATAGGGTTTGTTTGTTTGTTTTGTTTGGTTGGGTAGGTTGTCAATAAGAACAGATAGATTAATGGAACTTAAACCATTGGGCTATAGAGTTTGGGAAAGGTCTTGAAAAGTACAACAATAGGTTAAGGGTGTTTCATAGGGAAAGTTATAAAAGCCAAATGCGTCTAAATAATTTTAGTGAGTGTGAAATGAACATGAAGTTGTGAATGCAGTAGGTTTGAAGGGAAATTAAGGATCCTTCAACATACAAGAAAAAGAAAAGCTTTCAGGATGATAACATAGTAAAACTGAAGAGCAGTTAAGAATTCTTCGACTAGAATTCACTAGAAAAACCTCAAAACAACAATCAAGTAATCCTAGAGAGTAGTTAAGAATTCTCTAAATAATACTTTCAGACAGAGAGAAATTTTAAGATAACATTTCAATGAAACTAAGGAGCATTTAAGGATTCTTTAATCAAACTTGAAAGAAAAAAACATACAAATAAAAGGATGTAGACAGAAGTAGGGTGCCAAGATAACATATACAACTCTAAAATTTCTGTCCTATTATTAGAGAAACCATGAACATAAGGTAAAAAAAGGAAAACATTGACAAGAGTGGAATAACATCACCATCTAACAAAGCTCATGAATCCTAGGAATTTGTTGGTTCCATTGATATTCAATCCAAGAGATTTACAAGGCTCCAAAGCAAAACTTCAATAAAAACTCAGCTTCTATGCTCAGCTCAACAATCTATTATTCATTGATAATGTTTGCTGATATAAAAAGATGACTAAGTAATGGTCCAATATTTCTAAAAACAAAATTTGAGAAATATTGTGAGTTTTAGAAATCTCACTGCCTTCATTATCCTAAGTCAAACTATTTCACTAAAATTCTCCCTCTATGCCCTCTAAGTTTCACCTCACTACTCCAAAAATAACTCATTTTCTAGGCCTATTAACCTCATTTTCACTACCTTACCCACACTCTCATTCCCTCCCTTATTCCGTCTAAAAACCCCATTTTTCCCTTTCCTAAAAACCCTCATGAAGCACCTCCTATTCATCATTTCCCTTTACATGTATTAAACAATGTAAAAGTCCACTTTTACATTGTTTAAAACCCAAACTTAAGCCTTTTGGGTGTTTTAAATTTTATATAAAACTTTGTTTTATATTTAAAAACTCGGCCTTATCTATAAATAGGCCTTAAGCCCATTTTCTTCTAAACCCCAACCCCCTAACACTCATAATACCTCGACCTGCACTATCCCTAAGCACTTCCCCTATGCAAATAACGCTTCCGACCCTTTCCATGTCATAAAACCCCAAACTTTATAATAAGGGCTCTTAAAACCTTTGGATTATTATATGGGCCCTGCTTCCCACTATACCCGGTGCCCCTCCATAAACCTTATAACTTAACGTGTTGCGGTTAAATTATTAAGGCCCTAGGCCCCATCCTCCATTTAAACCCGCCATCCAACTGCACAACTTCCTCCACTACCGTTGGCCCAATCAACTGTTCACCGCCTCTCGGATGCACGTCAACCGTTGATCTTCCATCCCGGGATCCAATGGCCAACATTGCATATCGCAAATAAAGTTTTGATGGGGCTAGTGTTTCATAACCTGCGCAAAATAGGAATTTTTTCCCCACCACTTGTCTCCTCCTGAGGCATATCGTGCACCTCCCACCAAAAACCACTTACTTCCCATTCCTCGTGTGATAAACCGGTCTCAGTTTTCAAAAACTGCCTACCTTCTGTGCCATTTTTCAAACTTTTCTCGCTCCTGTTCAAAATTCTCCTGGTTCCACCTCTGGAACCTTATCTCCTGCATCATCTTCTCCTTTTCAAATCCCTTCGACAGTCCAAAACCCTGGAAAGCGTAGTGATACCCTCCTTGCGGTATTTTTAACTAACTATTGATGTTTTTATGCAGGTTTTAATGGCAGACATATATGAAAATATTCTGCAGGGCCTAAATTGGTCACAGAGAGGCCCTAGTTGATGGTCCAGGAGCTCAAAACAGATTAATAACGACCAAAGGGTTTGTGCCAATATTTGCAACCGATGAAACATGATCATCGATGGATCAAATGAACCCTCTAGCCACAGAAGAAAGCTTCCTCTACACAGAGAAGAGAAAATACAATCAAAGGAAAAGTGAAGAGAATGATTCAAAAGGATTAAAGGGCTAATCCTAATTAAAAGCCAAAATAAGAGGATTAGTCAGTCAAAGCAGAATATTAAAGAAAGCAGGTAGACAGTTGAAAAGAGATTAAAGGATAAAGGCAAAATATCAAACATATTAAAGAAAAATATGATAAAAACAAACAGTCAGAGCTTAAAGACAGATTTTAAGGCCTAGAACACAAAGATTAAAGATAAAGCAAAGGGAATATTAACCCAAAGAAAATTCGAATGACTTAGCCTATGGAAGTTACTCTTCTCAAAATATATTTTTGCCACCTAGTGCTTTGTTTCCTTCAATAAAGCATAAGGAAATTATTGAGCCTAGTTAGAGATATTTATACTGCCAAACAGTTATTGTAAAATTTATGAATAGGCCCTAAAGTCAAAAATTTAACCTATATTCCCTTAGGAGTTAAGATAGAAGTTATTATTCAGAGAAATATCTGCAGATATTCCTTCCTTGGGCCTTACATGGTCTTCAAGGTTAGGAATTCATTAACTCTGTAATAAATGACACTCTAACCCTAGCTTAGCTTCAACTCTTCATTTGCAGATAAATAATGCATCTGAAATTATTATCTTGTTTGCATTTCATGACTCTTTGAAGTAATACATAGTCCCTTGGAAGTTGAAAACAAATTGATGTCTTGGAACTTGTGGATGCCCTGGTTTGTTTGTTGATGGAGGAGGCTAGATTACAGGATCCCTGAGCTTGGTTTTTGGTGAAGTGCTTCTTATCTATTATTGTTATTTCCTATTTCATTATGTTTCCGTCTTTCTATATTGCATTAGAGTAAAGGATTTAGACTAAGAAATGTTTCTAAAGGCACCTTAGTTCTTTTTGTTCTTCACTGCCTTAATGTTTTCTTCTGCTAGGACATTTTAGAGAATTATTAATTGCTTTGTAGACCCCCTAAGCCTGTTTATTCATGAATAGTTTAATACAGTTGGTATCAAGGATGATTTATGGCTAGCCCTACTTATTTGATGTCACTTAAACACTGTTTCTGAAGTCCCTCTCTAAAGTACCATTACTTAAAGTCTGCCAAAGAGGTTTTGTTTCGATCATACCCTTTGTACTTACTTAAATAATTGTTTTAGAGATCTTCATAGCTATAATCAAAGATGTTTTAGGCATTCCCTCTTCTCTTATTACAGTTATATGTGTGTCTTGAATGTTTTATGTCCTTGAAGGTGAAATCACTAGAATTTAAATGAGTTTCTCGCCTTCTATATTTCATTGAAAATGTGTGTCTTGAATAATTATCTTCTTTAGTTGAATCAAAGAATTTATGGTTTTCCCTATCTATTGATTGCCTCTTCATGCTTATGATATTTAAGTCCCTTTGTTAAAAAGTACATATGATAAAGGATCCTTAATTTCCCTTTGTCCTAATTTTTGTTCTTACTATTGATGTCCATCTCATTACCCCTAAAAACCTTGAAGATCCACTGATCAAGTTATATTTTCCCTATGATGCTCCCTGATCCATTGATGAACTTTTCATGAATTTTATTAGACTCTATTGCCGAATGAATTGGATATTTCCTCATTATATCTATTCTTCTTGATCATCATACCCAACCAAAACAATCAAACAAACCCCACACTTAATAACTAGCCTAAAATCAACTATCAAAAGAAAACAAGTTCATATCCTTTGCAAAGTAATAGAGAGAGCCCTCTCTGAGTCTAGGAAGGCTAGGTCCTAGGACTCCAAAGACTGGTCTGATGTTGCCCTATCCATTTGGTCTACCAATCTACTAAATCATGGGATCACAACATAATGGCGATCACGGTGGGACCTTCTGAGCTAGTGAAAATATAAGTACTCCTTAGAACTTCAAAAATCCTTTTCAAAACATAGAAAACTCCAATTGATAGCCAATGAGTAGAATATATTTGTTTCACCATCTTAGCTAAATGATGATCCCAATATAGGACACTCATACAACCCTTAGGGCTACATAAAGAACTCAAAAAAACCCCCAAAACATTCCTATATTAGTTTTCTGTCAATTATTGGTGGTTGACCATACACGTTTATCTTCAAAACAACCAAAAATATCCACCTAGAGACTCCACTAGCCTCCAATAGGCCTATTAATTCACTAGTTCTCTTTAGACTTCCTAGGATTGGGTCAAATCAACCCTAAGAAGTTTAGGAGCCTAGTCCCATATTGTAGAATTTTACTAAGCACTAAGAGAGGTGAGCCATCTAAAAAATAAATAAAAAATAAATACAGTCCTAAAATTTTAGCCTCTCTAAATTTTGAGTTTGAAATATGGCTTCACAAAGGATCAATACCAAATATCATCCAGACCCTAATCCTCCTACTATAGTTGATGATCCAGAAAATATTTTATGGAAAAATTCTAGAGCTGGAAATTTAACTACTATTAGGACCATTCAAAGAGCAAGATTTGTCCCTGAACACCTTACTTTCTTGAAAGATCCTCAGTTTGACTTTCACCATTCAAAGAACCTATTTAGAACCAAGTCACATACTGATATTGACCAGACTGACTTTGAGCCCAGATATTTGTAGCAAAGTTCTAGTAGAGAAGTCTCTCCTTCTACTCCTCCTGATTTTCAGCTTCTCCATCACTTTAGCTCCTTCCATAAAAAATCTGCTCATAATCAATTTGCTGGTCCAAGTAGTTCCACCACACCCATCCACACATCCACTGTTCAAAAAACTCCCTTCCATCCCAGATTCCCTCTCACAAACCCACCTCTTCTAAATCTTCCATTTAATCCCATCATGGCAGCATGGTATGCTCCCTTAGTGTTACCAAAACCTTTGGTTCCTTTTCCAAATGATTATCAATCTAGAATTCCCCACTTCACTGGAACTGAATCTACTACTGCCCAACACCATGTAGATAAAATGAATGATGCCTTTGACTACATGGAAATAGAAGAAGAGACCATTAAGATGAGAATCTTTCCCCAAAGCTTAGGAGGAGAAGCCAAAAAATGGTTTAAAATCTTGAATCCTAACAACATTAATGGTCTCCCTTCTCTATACCAAGCATTCATAAACAAATGGGAAATTAAAAATAACCCTCTCCAAATCCTTTCAGAAGATAACAACCTTAAAAGAAATGCTAGGGAAAGTGTCTAAGATTACTACACTAGATTTAATAGTGTTTACAATGCACTTCCCCCAAACATGAAACCTCCACTATGCTTAGCCTTAGAAAAATTTCCAGAAGGTTTTGACCCAAACATGGCCTATCATATAAGAGAAAGAGACCCATTGAATTTAGAATATATGTAGAGGGAGAGCTGTAAGTGTAGAAGAAAATCTGATTGATAAAAGAGCTAGGTTGAAATCAGAAAAAAGAGTTACATACAAAGATGAAACAATGGCCTCAACCTCATCTTTGATGCCAAAATTTATAACTTAGTGAGGATAATGGAAAGAATGTTGGAAAGGATAAACTTAACTGATAGAGTACCTCCTAGAGAGAACCAAGTAAATCCCCAAAACAAAAATAGAAATGAAAATTTCAGAAGAGATCCTATTAAAAATAGACAAAGAGATAATGACCAACAAATTAGGCCTCCTTTCCAAGACAACTATGTGGATGAAGAAGAAAGGGAGTCCGAAAGATTGGGGGAAAATAAAGTAAATTTGATAGGATCTGATAGTGAGGGTGATGTTTTTCTCAGTGAAGAAGAACAAGGATTCTTTTCCTTAGACCAAACTGAAAACAACCATGAGGATTCTGAAGATTATCAATTGGGATTTGAAAATTCTATAATGAAAGTCCGCAGACAATATGATCTTAGGAGCAAAAAGAACCAAGAGGCCTCCAAGGATAATAACACAGAAATTGCTGTTAGGAAAAACTTAGAAAATCCTCCTAAAACGACATCAAACAGTACCTACACTATGGTTAAGAAAGCTAATCTGAATAAAGACAAAATCAACCAACAAAGTGTTGACCCAAGCTGCCCTAGTACTTCTGCTAGTGGCCTTGAAAAATCTATCCAGGATAACAGTCCTAATAAAAATCAGCAAATCAGAATTGCTAAAAATACTATATGTGACAAAGAAAATGTAAATATGTCAAAAACACTAAAACCTTTCAACCTTGAGGGAGAAATTGCCAAGATTAAAATTAGCATACCCTTAGCTGAACTAGTAAATCAGGATGTATATAAAAATCAAGTTTTGAAAGCTTTGAATATAGGAAATGATAGTGATACTTTAAACTTGACAGATGATAAACCAAAATTGTTGTTTGGTCCTGAAGTCGAAGGAAAACACCAAGAAGGGGTTGTCCCTCCATTCTATGTCAGTCTTAATATACATGATGAAATATTACACAATGCCATGCTAGACTCTGGTGCCTCTCACAACCTCATGCCAAAGGTGGTGATGGAGATATTAGGCCTAGAAATTACTAAACATTACAAATACCTTTATTCTTTTGACTCAAGCATAGTCAAGTGTTTGGGTCTAATTAAGGATTTATATGTCAATCTGGCACAAATTCCTGCCAAGGTTCTAGTTATGGACATAGTAGTTGTATAAATTCCCCCAAAGTATGGCATGCTTTTATCCAGATCATGGGGAGTAAAAATTCAGGGGAGCCTTCAAATGGACATGTCTTATGCTACCATCCCAGTCTTTAACCAAACCAGAAGATTATACCGAGAATATCATATGAAATATATGGTAGGCAACCTAGATAGGCCAAACAACATTCTTGTTTATTCTATTCATTCAGATCTTGATTCATTTATCTTGTTCAATGAAGATGAAATCAGAAAACAAGAAAATGAAAATGAAAAATATATGAGCCCACTAGAATAGCCAAATCTGTCCTCAAATGAAAAAAATAACACCTCGAACTTTAGTAGCTTTAAACAGTAGAGTGATAGTGAGTTTGAAATAGAAACATTGTGGAACATGAGCTTTGATGGCTCTTATGGTAAAAATGGTTATGGAGCTGGTGTGTGGATACATAATACAAACAAAGGACATTCCTACAAACTTGATTTCCAGTGCACTAATAACATTGCAGAATATGAAGCTTTCCTCCTTGGTTTACATTTGCTTAAGAACATAGGAGGCAAGAGAATATCAGTCCAAGGAGATTCAGAGCTGATCATTAGGAAAATAAAAGGGGAGTATTCAGTCAAAAACCCAAGGTTAAGAGAATATAGGAATGCTACCCTAGATCTCCTAAAAACCTTTGAGAAATATGAACTCACTTTTATCCCTAGATCTCAGGATAACCTTGTAAATGAACTTGCCTTTGCTGCTAGAAATTGCCAAATTCCCCATGTAAATGAACTATTCACTGCCAAAGTAAAAAATTGGCCTACAGTACCTGACAATGAAAACTATTGGCAAGTGTTTGAGGGTGATAAACACATTGATGATATTTTGCAATCTAAGAATGATTTTGTTGTACCAACACTTAACTCAAGCCATGAAGAATATTTTTTTGGTGAAAACAAGTCCACATAACAGAGTTGTCCTCTACTGTTGATATAAACCAATTTGAACATATTTTTAAGGTAGAATTACTTGATAATCCATACCAAAAGGACCTTGAGATTTTAGAATGCAAATATGATTCAATACCAAGGGGCCTTACACCATTAGAGGAGCGTTTTGACTTCAATGGTGTAGCTAAAAACCAAATATGGGGCCTATAGAAACTAATGTAGAAGAGCATAACATAGGCAGAAAGAATGAACCCAAAATGATCAAGTTATCTAGCACTCTTCCTACTCATATAAAACAGGAATATATTGAAATTTTCAAAGAGTTTGGAGATGTGTTTGCATGGGGGTACAAATATTTGAAATCATATGATACCAACATTATTCAACACAAAATTCCTCTCAAAGAAAATCAGAAACCTTTCAAACAAAAAATAATAAGGATAAACCCTATTTTATTACCTTTAGTTGAGAAAGAGATAAAAAATATGTATGATGTTGGGATCATAATTCCCATTAGGTACTCAGAGTGGGTTTCCAACCTTGTATCTATTAGGAAGAAAACTAGGGAGATTAGGCTTTGTATTGACTTTAGAAATCTGAATAAAGCCTCCCTGAAAGATAATTATCACTTGCCTAAGATGGATCACATACTCCAAAAGGTGGTTCGATCTAAGAGAATATCACTGTTGGATGGTTTCTTAGGCTACAACCAAGTGCTAGTACTCCCAAATGATCAACACAAAACTTCCTTTTCGACACCTTGGGGTACATTCATGTACGTTAAAATTCCATTTGGTTTGATGAATGCAAGGGCCACATTCCAAAGGGCCATGGACATAGATTTTTTAGAAGACATAGGCTATTTCATAATCATTTAGCTTGATGACATCACTATTTACTCCAAAACTGATAAATAACACTTATTCCATTTGAGAAAAGTTTTTGAGAAGTGTAGGAAATATGGCTTATCATTGAATCCTATAAAAACACTCTTTGGTCTCAAAGAAGGAAAAATCCTAGGCCGCATAATCTCCGAAGAAGGAATCAAAGTAGATCCCAAAAGGATTGAAAGCATATTAAAAATCAGCCATCCTAGAAACCTCAAGGAATTGCAATATTTCATTGGGAAGATCAACTTTTTGAGAAGGTTCATCTCCAACCTTGTTGAAATTTTAAGGAATATCACAAACATGCACTAGTACATATCGTCAATTTTCCGACACTTTAGTTCCAAAATTTTTGACGTATTGTTGGAAAGTTCCCAAGTTTTTCTCAATTTTTTTAATCCCACCAAAAAGCGTCGGAGAAAAACTTCGGAAGTGCGATGAACCTCTCTAAACTTTGGTCTTGCGACGAAAACATTGATAACTTCGAAACAACGATGGAGTGTCCAACCGTCGGTCTTGCGACGAATCACTCCAAACTTTCAGTCTTGCGACGAAAAGCTCCAAAGCGTCGGTCTTGCGACGAAACATCTGCCAACATTGGTATTACGACGAAAAAACTGTCAACGTCGGAACTATGATGGAATGATCCGAAGCGTTGGTCTTGCGACAAACTCGAAACGGTCGGTCTTGCGATGCCCTCCAAAACGTCGGACTTCCGACGTTGAACATTTAAACAAGGTGGCATGCCATGGACCCCCCCATGGCAGGCTGGTGGAATTAATTGGATAGTCAAACTTCATGAACTAAGGTTTATGGTGGGATTAAATTGGACATATATATATATATATATATATATATATATCCTAAAGTTTTCAACATTAATCCACGGATTCATTTAAATGGAGGATGTGTATATAAAAGTGTGATATTAAGTAGTTGTTATAAATGTATTGGGTTTATTTTTTTATAAAGTTAAATTCATATAATGTTTTTTTTAATATTTGGGTTAATTATTTTTTACTTTCAATGTTTGATATAAAGGGAGAAATTAAATTTATGTTTTTAATTTATGAAAAAATTAAGAGATATATTAAACATTATTTTTCTCACTACATATATTTTTTTGAGGTTTAGTGGAGTTTATATGAGAGTGTAAAGAAATAGAGATTCATATAAAATAATATTGAATTTTTCATTTAAATTAATTTTATTCATATTTATATCTTTAAAAGTTTTATTTTTATTTTTATTTTTTATTTTTTCAAAAAAATGAAAATTTAATATTAAATATTTAAAATATTCCTGCTATTAATTTTTTTAATTAAATACATCATTTATATTATAGCATAATGAAATCAAATATTTATCATTTTATTAATATACTATAAATTTTTTAAGCATGCACCGAACTAGTTTTGACATCACAACTTATGTGATTGAAAATTCAAAAAACACATAATAATAATATTATAAGTATATTTTCACTAAATAATATTTATATTAATTTTCTACATTTTCTAATCAAATTTTTATTGTGATTGAATAGTGTAAAGAAAGATAAATTTATAATAAATAATTAAAATGAAATTATGGTTTCAATCTAAATCAATTTCACTCATGTTTTTCGAATACATTTAAAGGATTTATTTTTTTAACTTTTTGGAAATAAAAGTAAGAAACGATGATATTAACCCAAGGAAACGCATCCGAGTTGGGTCGGGTCGGGTCATGTCGTATGAGCGTGCCCAAGGAAATGCGTTCGGGTCAGGTCATGTGAGGGAGGCCATATCAAAAATGCTAATTTGTCACTGCCCGTGTGTCTTGTGCACATTCGTGTGACCCATTTTTTGTTTTCTCCACTGTGCCTTTTTTTGGGCGGGTTGGGTTAGGGTGATTCATGTGAGGGTTCCTAAGTAAATGCGTTCAGATCAGGTCATGTCGTGTGAGGGCACCCAAGGAAACGTGTTCGGGTCGAGTCGGATCATGTGAGGGAGGTCTTATAAAAAATGCTAAGTTGTGGCCACCCATGTGCCTTGTGCATGTTCATGTAACCTGTTTTCCGTTAGCTCCCTTATGCCTAATTCGTTTGGGTGGGTCAGGTCGTGTTGTGTGAGGGTGCCCAAGGAAACGCGTTTGGGTCGGGTCGGGTTGGTTCGGGTCATGTGAGGGTGGCTTTATAAAAAATGCTAAGTTGTGACTGCCTGTGTGCCTTGTGGCACACATTCGTGTGACCCATTTTTCTTTTTCTCCCTTGCGCCTTCTTTCAGGCGGGTTGAGTAGGGTCATGTGAGGGTGCCCAAGGAAACGTGTTCAGGTCAGGTCTGGTCGTGTGAGGGCACCCAAGGGAACACGTTCACAATGGTTCGGGTCGCGCGGTCAGGTCGTGTGAGGGCACCTAAGGAAAGGCATTTGGGTCGGGTCGTGCCATGTGAGGGCGCCCAAGGAAACACGTTCGGGTCGGGTCAGGTCAGGTCGTGTGAGGGCGACCATATCAAAAAATATAAGTTGTGACCGCCCGTGTGCCTTGTGCACATTAATGCTCCCCATTTTCCATTAGCTCCCTTGTGCCTTGGTTCGGGCGGGTCGGGTCGTGCATTCCGTGTGAGGGCACCCAAGGAAACACGTTCGGGTCGGGTCGGGTCATGTGAGGGTCGCCATATCAAAAATTCTAAGTTGTGACTACATGTGTGCCTTGTGCACGTTCATGCGACCCGTTTTCCATTTGGCGCTCCTATGTTCCTTCGTTCGGGCGGGTCAGGTCGTGTCGTGTGAGGGTACCCAAGGAAACCCGTTGAGGCCATTGGGTCAGGTTGGGTCATGTGAGGGAGGATGTATAAAAAAATACTAAATTGTGACCGCCCGTGTCCCTTAATGTGCACGTTCGTGCGACCCGTTTGTCATTTTATCTCTTGTGCCTTAGTTCAGGTGGGTTGGGTCGTGTCGTGTGAATCAAAGTGCCATCTCTCTTTCTTCAGCAGAAGCAGAGTATCTGTAATATCCCAAAATAGGGAAATTCTACAACAATGAGAATATATTAAGATATTCTAAAGTTGGAGATCAGCAATATGTAAACACAACTAGAAATAGCAATGAATAAACATCATACAAAAATGTATGAAAAACATAGAGCCATTTTATTGTGAATCAATAACAAATAATAGCAATGCAACTCAAAAGATCAAGGAAAACAAGCCTCTCAGGAATACATATGCCAAAAGTGGAATGTTTCTCTATTGCAGAGTGCTCATGAACATGTACAACACATTCATAGATGGTACACTGCTACATGGGAATGGGAAATAGCATATATCTGCATATATATGGCTCATACAACATTGGGAGAGAAGGCCTATGCTCCCAAACACTATTTCAAGTCAATCCTGGAAGGATTGGCTGAAATGTGCAAAACTGCAAAATGTCGTAGTTGCAGGGTAGCAGCTGCAACTCAAGAACTAGAAATGGATGGAGATGGATGAAGTTGCTAAATCTGAAAAATGAATCTCCTCCAATGGATCTTCCAAGTGAAAGGCTGATCCTAAAACTGAATATCTCACCCTCCAACAATCACTGCAATCCCTCACTGCAAATACCAACTGAAAATAATGTTGTCACTGAGGGATACTGCACTGTAGGTGGAAGAAAATGGGTTGGCCAAGTGCCAAGATCTACAATATGCTCCAAGGGCTTCCAAACTAATATCTCAAAGGAAAGAGAGCCTCCTCCTTTGAAAAACAAGTGATGGAAGTGGTGTTGTGAACCCTCACTGCAACACCCTGCAACACAACATTATTCTGCTGTAGAAATAACGCTGTAGCTGAAGGAGGATGCTTGGCCTCAATCCTGGATGTGAGGAAAATAAGTAAAACTCCTTCAAGAGGCCTCTCAAGAAAGGAGAAGGATTCCTAAACAGGAAATCCTTGTGCTAAGAAGCACTGCAACTCTGATAAATAGCAAGAGAATGCACAAAGTCTAAACAGACAATGAAATCAATAATCTAATTCATGAATAACAATGGTTGCCTTGCCCTCCTTTTAAACAAGTGAAATCCCTCTTTCCATGGGTCCCACTCATTAGGGTTTCCTAACCCTCTTCCCATTCATACTGTGTTGTCTATCAAAGTGTTCTCCACCTCCTATCCCAGTGTTGTTGACTTGGTCAAACTTGACCTTGTCTCCATGCAAATGTCCTCTTTCACACATATGGGTGTGAAATCTAGCTCTAATGACTATCTCCTTTCACATTTGAGGGATTTTATTCATGTTTTTAATATGCATGGGCTTCCTTACCCATTTATTTATCTGTTAGGTGATAAAATAAAAATTTTAATATTCCATTTAGCTGTGTGCTAAAGTGGGAATATTATAGTCCTCCCCTCCAAAATGTTGCTTGTCCTCAAGCAACTGAAAAATAAAACCGAGGGGCCTTCTTGAGGCATGAGATCTGATATGAATTGGGATCTACCATCCCCATATGAAGCTCCCATCCCCAACCAATCATCCATACAAAGTGAGTTACCTCCTAACATGGCAACTCCTGAAAATCCTCTTCCACCTTTGGCTCCTTTAATGTAGGTGGGCTGAAAATCTGATCTTGGTAGACAAAATAGCCTACCCCATGCTATCCTCCTCTCCACTTAGGATAAGTGCAGAGTATATGCTGATATTGGGCTGCAATAATATTTCCCTCAAGTGGCAAGATGAATATTAGACCTCCAAGGATATTTCCTCCAACGTTATGTAGCATGCTAGCCCAAATCACCTCATATGTGATGAGTTGGAAGTCACCATCATATGGAATCCAATCAAATCCATGGCTCACCTCATAAAAGAAATTTTTTTTTGGCTAAGGTGGCCATACTACCTCTCATGCTCCCATTAAAACATGCAATGGAAACAATGTGGGAAATCTCTCCCCCAAGGGACACATCCAACCAATGTGTCATTCCCCCAATCATGCTCCCAATAAAAACAAGAAAAACAACAACATAAGGAACCATAATGAGAACCATACTTGCTACCATATGTAGCAAGGGAGAAGAAAATGGTCCCTCAAATTTAACCAATGCAGTTTGACCCTCATCTGCAAAAGAGTGTGACAAAAAGTGTGGTTTCTCAACCACTTGCTTGTTGTCCCACTCTCCTCATATGTTTGGAGAAAGTGAATGATGTATGGTACAAAGTGAGCATGTTCTCCATAATAAATTTCCTCCCCAAATCCTCCTAGGGAGTGGTCATCAATAATGGTCATGGCCTCAAGTATACCATGAGGTCTAGAAGGAAGAATTTTTCTTCCTTGAGAAATATCCTGCACATATATGGTTAAGGGATGCATATATACATTTCAAAAATCATTATGAAAACAAACAATATCCTCACCATATGCTTTGCTCATACAAATGGAGTGGATCATAGATGAGTCTCCTCTCATCCTCAAAGAGAAAAGAGGTGGTTGTGCTAACTCCTCCAAAGAGTTATGTATCTCCTCCATCTCCATATTATCCATGCATATCCTCATATGATGATATATCTACTCCTCAAAACCCTTCCAAAAATACCCCTCCATGATGGTGTGGTATGCTCTCATATAAAAAGTGTGGCTGAAAAGGAAATCCTCATGAGCTACTTGTAGCAACTTCTCCTTGAGCTTGGAAGCTCCATATAAGAAGATCCTACCATGATATTAGATGACCCAATCTCTGACTGAATATCCCTCCTCATGCAATTGGTCATCCAATATCATGCAAGTGAAAAGATCCTTGGAATACTCCACCAACAGCTGGGAGTTCCAATATGGATCTACCCTCCATAGTGACAACACTGATGATCTCTCATGAAGAACATCTGTCATATGGTCATCCTCTTCTTTGAAACCTCCCATGCCAAAGATGCAAGTTGGAAGGATGCTATCCTTCCCCTGTTGCTTCTGCCACAGCGCAAAATCTGAAATGAGAGTGGGTAAAGATGGTGTTGAGAGAATTCCTCTCTCCTCCTTGAGTCTACTCAAGACTCTCAGCGTTGTACAATGACCTCCCAAGGTCTCCACTCCTCTGAAATAAATGAATGGTGCCTCAAAATGTGAAGCATACCTCATCATCTACTAATCTAGTGGTCTCCTTGGTGAAATGTCTCCATGCAATGAGACATCCTCATCAAGAGTGGAATGCATATATGTATGTCCTTGCTCTCACTGTGCAATCTAGTCTCTCTCTTAGGTAAATCAACCTCATGAAATAGCTAGGGATGTTTTCTTATCATCACATGATGCTGGTCCTCCCCCCTATCTCTTCCTTTTAGCTTTATAGGTTCACACCCTATCATCAATAACACATGTGAATCATGAGTTGTGCCTTGATCTCCATATGTGAGATCCTGGGGAATTTCTTGCAATGATACAAGAATCCCTCTAGTTGGAGCAAGAGCTCCTCCTTCCTCTGCATGAGGTGCTAGATCAATTCTAGACATGACAACATTGTTGCCCTCCTCCTCATCAACATGAATGGACAACCCTCCAATGATTGGATCCTCTTTTGTAAAAGGGACCTCCTTGCCTTCTTGTGCCAAAATACAAGATGAAGGTCTTGCCTCTAGTAAAGTATAATGCAAGAAATCAAACTCCTCCATGGTTTCTTGAAGAGGTTTTGAGTCTATTGTTTCCTCCATCACATGCAAGGGTTTTGTTTGTTCAAATTTGTTTTGCCTCACCACATGTGTTTCAGAATTTTCTTATAAAATATTTCCACCAATGCTCTAATGAACCTTGCATAGGAAAAATTATTTTCATTCTTTAAGGAAAAAGACTCAAATATCCACCATGCATAGGCCTAACCTCCAAAATGCGGAACTGCTACTCTGATGGCTTCATCTTCAGAAATTTGATGTTGCTCCAAGAAGGTGTTTAGCTCTTCCACCCAAGCCTTGGCTGAACATGTAGGTGAACCATCAAAGGTAGACAAAAGATATCTATCCACATTATGTTTCTTTCTCCTCCTCACCTTGATCTCAGAAAACTGTGGGAAAGTGATATGATCTCTAAACTTCTGAGTATGAGATTCATATTCATGCAAGAAACCACTAAGAGATCCCCTCTTAGGCATTCCTTCTTTCTCCTTTTCTCTCATGGAAAAACTAGGCATGTGACTGAACTGTGCACCATAGGGTGTGGCTGCATGCTCACACTCCCCATAATAAAATGTAGAGTTTGACTCAGTTTCAAACCCTCTTGGAGATCCTGTATACATCTCCCTTCTTATCTTCTTGAAATCTTCATGAATGCTTTTTACAGATTTTGGAAGAATCTTTGTAATCCTATCTTCCTTTATTTCTCCACATAATGGAGTCTTCATCTCCTCTTTGATTTATATCATGTTGGCTGATTTCCACAGGCTGAGCCAATATTATGCTTTGATACCACTGTAATATCCCAAAATAGGGAAATTCTACAACAATGAGAATATATTAAGATATTCTAAAGTTGGAGATCAGCAATATGTAAACACAACTGGAAATAGAAGTGAATAAACATCATACCAAACTGTATGAAAACCATAGAGCCATTTTATTATGAATCAACAGCAAATAATAGCAATACAACTCAAAAGATCAAGGCAAACAAGCCTCTCATGAATACATATGCCCAAAGTGGAATTTTGCTCTATTGCAGAGTGCTCATGAACATGTACAGCACAGTCATAGATGGTACACTGCTACATGGGAATGGGAAATAACATATATCCACATATATATGGCTCATACAACATTGGGAGAGAAGGTATATTCTCCCAAACACTATTTCAAGACAATCCTGGAAGGATTGGCTGAAATGTGCAAAACTGCAAAATGTCGGCGTTGCAGGGTAGCAGTTGCAACTCAAGAACTGGAAATGGATGGAGATGGTTGAAGATGTTTAATCTGAAAAATGAATCTCCTCCAATGTATATTCAAAGTGAAAGGCTGATCCTAACACTGAATATCTCACCCTCCAACAATCACTACAATCCCTCACCGCAAATACCAATTGAAAATAACACAATCACTGAGGGATAATGTGTTGTAGGTGCAAGAAAAAGGGTTGGCCAAGTGCCAAGATCTGCAATATGCTCCAAGGGCTTCCAAATTGATATCTCAAAGGAAAGAGAGCCTCCTCCTCTGAAAAACAAGTGATGGAAGTGGTGTTGTGAACCCTCACTGCAACACCCTGCAACACAACATTATTTTGCTACAGAAATAACGCTGTAGCTGAAGGAGGATGCTTGGCCTCAAGCCTGGATGTGAGGAAAATTAGTACAACTCCTTCAAGAGGCCTCTCAAGAAAGGAGAAGGATTCCTAAACAGGAAATCCTTGTGCTGAGCAGCACTGCAACTCTGATAAACAGCAGGAGAATGCACAAAGTATAAACAGACAATGAAATCAATAATCTAATTCATGAATAACAATGGTTGCCTTGCCCTCCTTTTAAAAAAGTGAAAGCCCTCTCTCCATGGGTCCACTCATTAGGGTTTCCTCCACCAAATAACCCTCTTCCCATTGATACTGTGTTGTCTATCAGAGTGTTCTCCACCTCCTATCCTAGCGCTGTTGACTTCGTCAAACTTGACCTTGTCTCCATGCAAATGTCCTCTTTCACACATATGGGTGTGAAATCTAGCTCTTATGACTGTCCCCTTTCATATTTGATGGATTTTATTCATGTTTTTAATATGAATGGGCTTCCTTACCCATTTATTTAGCTGTTAGGTGGTAAAATAAAAATTTTAATATTCCATTTAGCTGTGTTCTAAAGTGGGAATATTATAGTATCATGGTGTAGTTGAGGCTAGCAAGGAAGCCATGTGGCTTCATCAAATCCTGTCTGAATTTGGTCTTCATCAGCGGAATCCAACTAAACTTTGGTGTGATAATCAGAGTGCCATTTAATTTAAAGATCCAGTTCAACATCAGCATATGAAACACATTGAACTCCACATACACTTCCTCAGAACGCTCGTTCATGATCGTATTCTTGAAGTGCAGTATTGTCCAACCAATGATCAAGTAGCCAATATATTTACGAAGGCTCTCACAGAAGCGAAGTTTACCAAACTTCGATCCATGCTTGGAGTTCAGGAAAGTTTTCATTAAGGCGGGATAGACTCTAATGCCTCCTTCCTTCTCCTATTGTGTCACTTTTGTAAATCCTTCAATCCTATCCCAATTTGTTCGTAAGGGGGGATGTTAGGATATTTCGACACATAGGAAATATGCTCCTTTTGTGTCACCTTTGAAAATCGTTCAATCCTATCCCAAGTTGTTCTTAAGGGGGGATGTTATGATATTTCGACACATAGGAAATAGTTAATAATAACTTAGTCTAGTATAGAGTTAGGTAAAGTGTGTTTCTTTACCATGTACATTTTAACTTATAATCCAATGGTCACGATTTGTAGTGATCTAACGGTTATCTCTCACCTCGGTATTAACGACACTTGATCCGTGGCTTAACACCCAATTGGTCCATGATCTCTATTTAAAGAGCATGGAGGATCATTTTTTCGGTAACCATTTATGAGAGAAACATATTTAAATTTTCTTTCTATATTAATAAATTGCTTGAAGTGGCTGCATTGGCTCAGGCTTTGGACTATTTCCCTCTTTGAGGGTTTTAACCACGTGATTATACTGGTGTATTGATTTGTGATATTTTTGTGAGCAATGACCTTTGGTTCTTGATCTAAGGAACTCTTACCCTGTAAATTCCTACAAAAAACATTTCACCCTTCACCCAACCTCCCTATTACTAACTGCAAAAAATACACCCTTTGAATCACTATTCTGAACGCGCTACTATTATGCACGCAAAATCGGGTTGAACCCGACTTGACCCTGTTGAACTGCCCGATGCCTTGTTGAATGCTAAACATTATTCTTAACGAGCTACTGTTCTGCACGCAAAATCAAGTTGAACCCGACTTGACCCTGCCGAACAGCCCGATGCCCTGCTGAACGCTAAACGCCTGAACATTAAACGTTGAACTGACCGATGCCCTGCTGAACCCATGTTAGGCAGAAAAATACCTCTTGCATACAAGAACGATCTCCCTAGTATCCTAAGGATATCTAGAAACAAACAAACAAATGTAGACCATTATGCTTAAGAATTATTAATTAACTATGGAGAGATGCTCCTACCTGAAATCCAACGCTTATTCGATCTTCAATCCAGTTTCTCCAAAAGATATTGATCCATCATGTAAGATCTACAATCAAAGATAAGCAAAAGGGATCAAAATAATCTGCAAGATATGATAATTCAAAAGCAATAATCTATATTAGTGATCAGGGAATCCAAGAATTAAATTATTAATCAATTGTTTTTAAGAAATCTTAACCGAGTTTCGTAGTCTTCATTTTCGATATCTGTTCCCTTGTGCCTTCGTTCGGTCAGGTGTGTCGTGTGAGGGCGCTTACCCAAATGCGTTCAGGTCAAGTCAAGTCATTTAGTTTGAGGAAGGCCGTATCAAATTTTCTAAGTTGTGACCGCATGGGTTCCTTTTGCACGTTTGTGCGGTCCATTTTCCATTTTCTCCCTTGTGCCTTCATTCGATAGTCAGGCGCGCCATGTCAGGGCGCTCACCCAAACGGGTTCGGGTCAGGTCGTTTCGTTTGAGGGCACCCGCCAAGACGTGTTCGGGTTGAGTCGGGTCATTTCGTTTGAGGGTGCTTGCCCAAACGCGTTTGGGTTGGGTCGGGTCATTTTGTTTGAGGGCGCCCGCCCAAACGCGTTTGGGTCTGGTCATGTCATTTTGTTTGAGGGCGCCCGGTCAAACATATTCAAGTCGGCTTGGGTCGTTTTGTTTGAGGGCGCCTGCCCAAATGCGTTCGGTTCGGGTCAGGTCGGGTCGTTTCATTTGAGGGCATGCACCCAAACGCGTTTGGGTCGGGTCGGGTCGTTTCGTTTGACGGCACCCATCCAAACACATTCAGGTCGGGTCAGGTCGTTTCATTTGAGGGCGCCCACCAAAACGTGTTCGGGTCAATTCATTTCGTTTGAGGGTGGCCGTATCAAATTTTCTAAGTTGTGACCACATGGGTGCCTTGTGCACGTTCGTGTGGCCGGTTTTTCATTTTCTCCCCCTTGCCTTCGTTCGGTCGAGCACGCTGTGTCGCGCCGTGTGAGGGTGCCTGCCCAAACGCGTTCGGGTTGGGTCGTTTCAGTTGAGGGTGCCCGTATGAAATTTGCTAAGTTGTGACTGCATGGGTGCCCTATGCATGTTCGTGTGTCCAGTTTTCCGGTTGCTCCCTTATGCCTTCGTTCAGTCAGGTGCGTCGTGTTGTGTCGTGTGCATGCCCGCCCAAACGCGTTCGGGTCGGGTCGTTTCGGTTAAGGGCACCCGTATCAAATTTTCTAAGTTGTGACCGCACGGGTGCCCTGTGCATGATGTTCATGTGGATCGTTTACCATTTTATCCCTAGCTGTGCCTAGTTTGTTCGGTCGAGTGCGCCGTGTGAGGGCACTCACCCAATCGCGTTCGTGTCGGGGCGAAGCCACAGCAAGGAAATGGAGTCTGGTTCGAGTCGGGTAAAAACACATTTAGCGTTCACCCGTAGGTGGAGTCAGGTTCCTTCTACAGGGAGCATGAAGAAAAGTGTTTAGGGCAGGGTCGAGTCGGGTTCATGCAGCGCATCCGTGTTCAAGATGTGCGAAACAATATTGTTTGAAGGTGCGAAGGTCATTCATCAAGGTCGGGCCAGGTTGAACGTGACCCAAATGCATTCAGGAGACAAGTGCAGGACGTGACCCCAGTGACCCACGTGTAGACCATGACCCTGGTGACCCACGTGCAGAAATGCATTCAGGGTGCCAATGGCGTCTGTGACTCGAGTGACCCACTTGAACTAGAATTCGTGCAGACTTCAGAAACATGTTCTAAAAGGGAATTTTGGGGTTCCTTTGGATTGTTTGCACTGTCGGGGAGTTGTTAAGGCTAGACCAATGTTATACAAGCACATTTGAAAAGAAGCATAAATGGTTTATGCAAGCTTGGTTGTATAATTATTGCATATTGTACATATTTATTGAAACATAATATCAGACAGACTTATTAATGGGAGTTGCCCCTCCCTAATCCCTTAACCACTAACTCATTATTTAGGTACCTAACCCCTGAATGTGCATAAATCCCCTAACCCTAAGCCTCCAATCCCTAATACCTTAACTACTAACTCATTATTCGACCCCTAACCCCTAAATGCACCTAGATCCCTTAACCCCTAACCCCAAAACCCTAAACCCTTAACCACTAACTCATTATCTCCCTAACCCCAATCCCTAATCCCTTAACCACTAAATCATTACTCCCCTAACCCCTAAATGTGCCTAAATACCCTAACCCCTAAGCCCTTAACCACATCAATTATAGGAGTAGGTTGATCTGGTCATCTCATAAGACCTTCACTTTTAAACTCGTGACTGTTAGGTCCCTATATTACTAGTATAGTACCTTATTGTTGTTATTGTAACCCCCTTATTGTTATTGTTGTACCGCTTTAACCCCCATATTTTTATTATTGTGCCCTTAAATTATTATTGTTAGGTCGGCTAGGATTACATTGTGGCCCCACTAGGATTACATTGTGGCACCACGGACTCCTATATATAGAAAGGAGGTTTTGTCATTTGTATCATCCTAGAATTTTTCTTTTATGTAATTTATTGGAGGTTTCCCCCTCAAAGTGGTTGATTTATAAGGCGTTGATCTCTCTTTTCTTCTATTGCTGGAGCTGGTTTCATAAAATTTGGTATCAGAGCTTTGGATTCTAGGGTTTCGCTGCTCCAAACAGGTCCTCGTGGAATTTTCGCTATAATTTTTTTTCTACAAAGTTTTAGATGCTTAAATTTTTAGAGTGTGAAGCCACAATCCTAAGGAACATCTTCATAAAATTTCAGATCTTGCATCACAATATTTTCAGAGATATGGTCTGTGGAAGTTAGGACTTTTTGCAGGCTCCTCAAATTAACCTAAATAGGTCATCGCTACAGTTTCACTATAACGTTTTTTTTGCGAAGGTTTAGAATCTGAAATTTGAAGAGTGTGAAGCTGAAATCCTGAGGAACATCATTACAAAATTTCGATGCTTGGTTCACAATATTTTCTGAGATATGGTCTGTGGAAGTTAGGTCATTTTCAGGCTCCCGAATTTCATCACAAAGAGGTGATCGTGGGAAAATATTCATAACTCTCTCTCTGAGCATCGGATTGGAATTCTATAAAAAGTGGCCGCAAGTACATGAAATTTAGTTTATTTTCTAGAAATTTCAGAGCCGAAGGAGGAAAGAGTGAGACGCGGAAGGTAGTACAAGTTAGCTCTACTGAACCAGTCCATAATTAGGTCATAGTAGGAGATTGGACACAACTTTGACTTCAAGAATCCAAATCAGGTCACACATGTGGAATTCGAAAGAGTATTTATAGGGCTACCCCAGGGCCAAATTTTAGATATTGAAGATATTAAATCATAGAGATAATTCAGTTTCAATATCAAGCTCCTCAAAAGAAAGAAAAAGGTGTGTATTTTTTTCCGAATTGCATAAGTCTTGTGTAAAAAAAATTGTTTGAAGTGATTCCAAGGGACTATTGAGCATATATTTCAGTATTGGGTTCTGAAATGACTCCTAAAAATAATTCAACACCCATTAATCCCTCAAAGTACTCTACTATGACTCATCAAGATGAATAATTGCAACATGATCTATCAAAATTACAAGAGCAACTGCACCAAATTTCACTCTCACAAAGAGCAACAAAAAATGAAATGGAAGTTTTGAAGAAAGGCGTGGAAGCGAAGATGGATGGTTTGAAGAAAGGCGTCAAAGCTAATATGGATGGCAGGAAGCTGGCATGGATTACATGGAAGAAAAAATGAAATAAAACATGGAAAACATGAAGAATCATCTAAAAGTAGACATGGAAGGTTTGACAAAGTTGATACAAGAAATGTTTCCTAATGGAGAAAAGATAGTAGAGGAAACTCATGATGAGAACAAAATAAATGTTAATCATTATTTCATAAACTCTAATGTTGGATGGCAAGGATCCCGTAACATGGATACTACAGATGGAGAAATATTTTGATCTCAATAATGTGCAAAACATACAAAAGGTACGCATTGCAACTTTACATTTAGAAAAAAAATACATTTGTATGGTATCGATGGCTTTTCTCTCGTAAAAAAATTGTCACTTGGTCAAATTTTACGGAGGAAATGATAGCACATTATGAGGATACAAAGAGAAACACCTTCTTTAGCCAATTGATAAATCTCAAACAAAAGGGTTCAGTGGTGGAGCACATTGAGGACTTCCAAAAATTGAATACAAGTGTAACTGATATTCTAGAGGAACACAAGATTGATGTCTTCTTTAGGACTCAGAGGGATATCAACATGGAAGTTCATTTGGAGCTAATTAGCTGGAGGGTTTAAGTATATGCAGAAAAGTGAATGTAAATATGGCAATGAGGCCTGCTCCTGTATCTATAAAGATGGAAGTGTTTCTACTCCTAGACTTCCACAACCTACAAGGTTGACACCACAATAATTGGAAGAAAAAAGAGCAAAAGGGCTTTTCTACAGTTGTGATAGAAAATACACTAAAGGTCATAAGTGCGCTGAGAAGAAACTATTTTACATAGATTGTGAAGAAGAGGAAGAAAATGAATAAGAAACTTCAAAAGTAGAGGATATACACTAGGAAGAAACCTTAGAATAAGAAGAAATGAGTCCAACCATATCATGTAATGCATTGGCAGGAATTACCACTCCTCAAACTATCAAGATAGAAGGACATATCAAGAAGAAAAAGGTAATAGTGTTGATTGATTCGGGTAGTACCCATAATTTTATTCATTGTAAGGTAGCCAAGGAATTGAATTGTTTCCTATACCCAGCACCAGAATGTCAAATGATGGTTGCAAATGGAGGAACTATAAATTGCTCTGGAAAATGCCATAATATCAAGCTAACCATGGGGGAATATGTATTGACTAGTCCAATGCTTTCCATTCCTATGGGAGGTGCTGATGTTGTACTAGGAGTACAATGTTTACAATCTTTGGGGACGGTAGCTTTTAATTTTCAAGAACTTTTCTTGAAATTTTTTTCAGAAGGAAAGGAAGTCGAATTACGGGGTATTGAAGGGAAGCCAGGAAGGAAAATAAGCTCTAATGTCATGACAAAGCTTCTAAAGAAAGAACAACGAGGCGTAATTGCACAATTATGCTCACTAGAAGTTCCGACATCAAAATCATCTATTTCTGCAGATCTCCAACAAGTCTTGGAGAATCATTCCAAGGTGTTTGAAACTCCCAAAGGACTCCCACCTATTCGTGATCATGATCATGCTATTCATTTGATTCCAGGAAGTGTTCCTCCAAACATCAGGCCTTATAGATATCCTTACATCCAAAAGAGCAAAATTGAACGTATGATTGCAGAAATGTTAGAGGCGGGTATAATTCAACCTAGTCAAAGTTCTTTCTCTGCTCCTGTAGTATTGGTACACAAGAAGGATGGATCATGGCGCATGTGTCCGGATTATAGGGAGCTCAATAAGCTCACCATTAAAGATAAATTTCCCATTCTGTGATTGATGAATTATTGGATGAATTACATGGAGCAATTTACTTTACCAAGTTGGATCTTCGTTCAGGATATCATCAAATTAGAATGAAGACTGAAGATATTCCAAAAACAACATTTCGAACTCATGAGGGTCATTATGAATTTTTGATCATGCCTTCTGGCCTTACCAATGCACCTTCTACATTTCAAGGGTTGATGAATTCCATTTTCAAACCCTTCCTTAGAAAATTTGTGCTAGTATTTTTTGATGATATACTAATCTACAGTAGGTCTTGGAAGGATCATGTTCAGCATGTTGACAGGGTACTCAAACTATTGGAGGAGAAACAACAATATGCAAAAACATCCAAATGTTTCTTTGGAGTACAAGAGGTGGAATATTTGGGTCATATTGTATCTCATGAGGGTGTTACGGTAGACCCTAACAAAATTAAAGCCATTAGGAAATGGAAAGTCCCCACAACCATAAAGAAGTTGCGTGGATTTCTTGGGTTAACAAGGTATTATCACAATTTTGTTAAGAATTATGGGAGAATAGCAGCACCTCTAACAAAATTATTAAAGAAAGATGCATTTTCATGGACTCTTGAAGCAACTAAGGCCTTTGAACATCTTAAAGAAGCAATGTGCCGAGCACCAGTCTTAGCTATGCCAGACTTCACAAAAACCTTTATTTTGAAATGTGATGCCTTAGGAAATGGAATTGGTGTTGTTTTAATGCAAGAAGGAAGACCTATTGCTTCTGAAAGTTGATAAATCAAAGGAAATTATTTACAAAAGGTTATTTATGAGAAGGAAATGTTGGAAATACTACATGCACTAAAGAAATGGAGACCTTACTTAATGGGAAGAAAATTCAAGGTAAAAGCTGATCATGATAGTCTGTATACTTTTTTGGAGCAACTGACTATCTTTAGAAAAGCGACAAAAATGAGTGCAAATATATTTAGAGTTGAAGCTCTTAAGTATCTACAAAAAAGGGAAGCTAAATGTTGTTGCAGATGCACTCTCAAGAAAGGATGAAGAGGTGGAAGCATTGCTTTGTGCCATTTCAATTATCCAACCAGATTGGATAACCGAAGCAAGGGATGAATCAAAGAAGGAGGAAGAAGTGTGGACTCTCTTTCAAAAGTTGCAGCAAGCTCCTAGTACATCTGGTACGTTTAGTTAGAAAAATGATTCCTTCTGGTACAAAGATCGCTTATATATTTGCAAGAATTCCGAAATAAAACAAAATATTATTTTGGAATTGCACACTTCTCCTTTAGGAGGACACTTGGGATTTTGAAAAACTTACCACAGGGTGAAGAAACAATTTTTTTGGGATGGCCTTAAATCTGATATTCAAAATTTTGTGGTGGAATGTTTGGTTTGCCAGCAAAATAAAGTTGAGAAAATTAAGACCCCGGGTCTTCTACAACCTTTATCCTTTCCAATTCAACATTGGGAGGAGATTTCAATGGATTTTATCACAGGTTTACCTAAGTCCGAAGGAAGGAGTGTCATCATGGTGGTAGTTGATAGACTTAACAAGTATGCACACTTTTGTGCATTATCTCATCCATTTAAAGCAAGTACAGTTGCTAATGCATTTATGGAAACCATTCAAAAGCTACATGGAAACCCAAAGATTATTGTAAGTGACAGAGATCCCATTTTTACAGGAAATTTTTGGACAGAATTATTTTCTTGTTTGGTTACTCAACTAGATCATATCTCATCTTATCATCCTAAATCCGATGGTCAAACGGAGATAGTGAATAAATTTTTGGAAGGATATCTTCATTGATTTATATCTAATAAGCAAGCACAATGGATAAAGTGGTTACCTCTCACTGAATGGTGGTATAACATTTCCTTCCATACTTCAGCAAAAATGACCCCATTTGTGGCACTCTATGGATATCATCCACCATCCATCACATCTTCTTTAAGGGAAAATGATAGGGTTCAAGTAGTGGAGGATCACATAGAGCATCAAAAAGAAGTTCTCCAACTCTTAAAGGATAACCGAAATTTGGCACAAAATCGAATGAAACAATAGGCAGATCAACATCGCAGTGAGAGAAGTTTTGATGTGGGAGACTGGGTATTTTTATGGCTATAACCATATAAACAAATGTCCCTCAAGAAAGCTAAAAAGGATAATAAATTATTGCCAAAGTACTATGGTCCTTACCAGGTTTTGCAAAATATTGGTACGATGGCATACAAATTGATGTTTCCTACTTCTTCGCGAGTGCATCCAGTTTTCCATGTTTCATGCTTGAAAAAGGTTATAGGGGACAAAATTCCAGTTCAAAAAATATTGCCAGAACTTTATGAGGAAGGAAAAAACATATTGGAACCTGAAGCAGTCACGGAAACAAGAATTTGACAACTACGAAATAGATCAATTTCAGAGTATCTCATCAAATGGAGGAACTTACCCACTAAAGATTTTACATGGGAGGATGAGAATTTCATACAAAAGCACCCAAAGTTACTCAAGCATTGAGGACAACACTTTTTTGAAAGAGAGGAGCATTTTAGGTCCCTATATTACTATTATAGTCCCTTATTGTTGTTAGTGTAACCCCCTTATTGTTATTGTTGTACCCCTGTAACCCCCATATTGTTATTATTGTGCCCTTAAATTATTATTGTTAGGTCGGATAGGATTACATTGTGACCCCACTAGGATTACATTGTGGCACCATGGACTCCTATATATAGAAAGGAGGTTTTGTCATTTGTATCATTCAAGAATTTTTCTTTTATGTGATGTATTGGAGGTTTCCCCCTCGAAGTGGCTGATTTCTAAGGCGTTGATCTCTCTTTTCTTCTATTTTTGGAGCTGGTTTCATAATAGTGACATAGCACATGAATTCATGGGATTTTAAATAATACCCTCAATTTCCATAGATATTGATAAAGATCTCCCAAAATCATTTTCTTGAATCCCCTCCTAATACATATTTCCTATTAAGGCTCCCTAATTTTATTAAATACCTAATTGTATACTTCCTAATACCTCTAAACCCTCTGCCCAACCCCCTCCACCGATACACCCAATTATCATTTGACCATACCTAACCAATGAGAGCACAAGAACACATATTTCTATAAAAGCACCTATAACTTCTCCTACTTTATTGTCATTTTCCCATACCTAACCAATGAGAACACAAGAACACCTATTTTTATAAAAGCACCTACAATACTTTTGTGGGTTTCACTAATATCCCTTTATTTAGTGTGTGCACAGTAGCCTAGATCCTAAAGTGATTCCCCTAAAATGATAATCCACTAGGTGTATTTGTTCTTAAAAAAATATGCATGGATATATGTCCCATTTATGGCCAAGTTCCACCAAAATGGTTCCCCCTACATACCTAGTAACTACATTACATTTATTTCATGACAAGACTACCCTACAACCTACCAAATTTCTATCATATCCTTGAAGTTAACAACAATTTGTTGTTCAAGATATAGCTAAGTTGGAACAAACTTAGATCTAGAGCTTAGGATATTTTTCCACCTCTAATGTTTATAAAACAATAGATATAAAATTTATAAAGCATGTGGGAGCCCTTTAAGTATCACCTTTCCTAATTGACTACATCTTAAACATCATGGAAAATGTCCATAGATGAGTTATCCTTATTAAACCAAACATTTCATTGAAAATAATCATTCATACCATAACATTACTACTTCCCTTTTAACCACATAAAACTTATTTTTAAGTTACCATAAGTCATCTTTAATATCACATAATTAGATTAAAAAATCAACCAAAATCCTCTCAAATAATAATTTATGAAATAGAAATTCAACAATTTTATATAATTAATAATTTAAATAAATGTCTTAGATCTAACCTGATTAATAATCATTTATAATAAAAAATACCATTTATTTACCCAACCCCTTATTAACCCAAAGAAAAATGCTTACACATTTCATTTAATGGAATTTGAGTGGCCTTAAAAAAACACACGTATTTCATTTCAAAATGTCAAAAATTTTCAAATATGAAAAGTTTTAATTCCCTCGTTCTTTTCCCTCCAGTTGCATGGTTTGTCCAGGTTTTGGAGGAAGTATGCAACCATACTATCGCAGGTTTGGAGGAAGGATGCAACCATACTGTCACAGGTTTGGAGGAAGGATGCAGGAAGTCAAGAAATTGATCCTGAGTGCCTATTGCAGGTCTGCTCTGATACATTTGGTTGAAGTTCAGTGATTTATTTTCTTCTACAGAAATAATCTGCTCAAGGTTACCCACATTTTTGGGCGACGGCCCATCCCAAGCCCTCCATCTCTCTTCACAACTTCAAAATACATATCAACAAGCGCAATGAGGCACTCAAGAGCCTATACTTTTAGGATTCCACAGAGGCAGACAAAGCCAAAGGCGTGGGCGATAATGGCTACACCAATCTTCTCTGATACATTGTATCTCGACAAGTGCCTTTCTGACCCCAAAATCAACAAAGAAAATAAACAAAAAAGAGAGAATAAATGAGTTGACTTCCACAAGAAAATCAAATGTCCTAAAACCATAGGAGGCCACCAGCCAGATTCTCTGGCATAGATGGATTATGCTGATCCAATTGTACCTAAAAATGCTAGAAACCCTAAAAAAATACTTCAAATTGTCATGGAATCCAGGCTTTCGAGAGTCCCAAAGTAAGGAAATTGGATGCAGAGGAAATTGACGTGGACTCAGACCAACAGGATTAAGGCTCTGTGCCAGAGGATAAGCTTCCAGAGGCTACTAAGCCCACTCAAGGCTTTGCGCCAGAGGAGAAGCTTCCAGAGGCTAATAAACCCACTCAAGAGGTAGCTAACTGCATTTCATTTTTATTGTTTAATTATATATTTATTAGTTAATAATAATAATCACTGCAAAAAACATGCCCATGAGGGACTTCCATTGGTTTAGGTGTTAGTTCTGAATGACAAATCTAGATAATGTTTTCTCGATAAGGAATTGATTTCTAATGCGAGTTAGACCATAGGACTAATATTTCTATTTTAATATGAGTTAGATCGTTTGCAGTACTCTATAACCATGCTTGTTTGCAACCCAAAGGTTCTTACAAAGCTATAAATATGGCTTGTTAGATCCTCTTCATGAATGATGTATCCCGCATCTACATGGCTAATTTAATTCTATTTTTGATGCATGTCTTGATGTATCATATACCAAAAACATGTTCCCTATGAACACATCATTGCATGCCCTTACTTTTTTACTGTAGCCAAATGTGCTGATGTTTATGCCTGTAGGTAATGATTGCTCAATAAGTCCCTAACTGCTATATCATACTATACACATGCTACTTAATGCACAGACCAATGCTACTCCAATCCTAAGAGAATATTTGTTGCTTGACAAATTGTGGTGATGTCAATGTCTTCTACTTTTGTAGCTCTTGTTGGGCCTCCGTAGTTTGCAAGATTGGCAAGTAAAAATGTTGCAGAGCCTACATCAAAACCGCTTTGGAATCTGAGGACCCAGCCATCCTAGATTCAGACAGGGATCTCTCTATGTATGTGTTTTAAAGATATGATATTTAAGGCTTGGAGTTTGATTTTAGGGTAGTTATGAATAACAAAGTTTTTGTTTGTTTTGGTTGGGAAAGGATATAATGAAGATGAAGGGAGTCTAAATGAAGGGTGGATGTGTGAGTAAGTGAAGGAATGGTTCAGCTGATAAGATAGGCTAGGAGAAACATCAATCCATTGGGCTATGGATTCATAATAGGGTTTAATTGAAACAACAAGGTTCAAGAGTGGTCCATGGGGCAAGTCATTTATGTCAAAGGATCTCTTTAAGTTGATTTTATGGAATGAAACATTAAAAAGTGGAGTGAGGGTAATCAAATAGATGAAGAAACAAAGAAAAACCTAAGATCGGGTAAGTACTTTGAAACTATCCTGCTTTTGGTATGCACTTAAGAAAAGACATAAAGTAATCTAAGATCAGGTAAGTACTTTTAAACTAGCCTGCTTTTGATGTACTTTCAAGACAAAACATTTAAAACACACAAAATAGCTTAAGATCAAGTAAAGAATTTTAACTTAGCCTGCTTTCAGCATATTGAAAGGGAACTTCTCAAAGCAGCTGTTGGAGAAGAAACTAGAGGAAAGGGCTAACCATAGACTTCCCTAGTTCAACTTTAATTAGCATACTTTTCCAGACAACATTTAAGATAAACAAAGAATATCCTAAGATCAGGTAAGGGCTTTGAACCTATCCTGCTTTTGACATACTCTTAGGGAACTTTTCAAAGCAATTGTTGGAGAAGAAACCAGAGGAAATGGCTAACCATAGAATTCCCTAGTTCAATCTTTAATTAGCAAAATTATCTAGAACATTCAAAAAAAATATCTCAAGTTGTACTCAAGAAACATGGGCTCACCAACACTTCATTGGTTATACTATGTTGAATCATCTTTAAATAAACAATCAGCAGAAAACATAAAGGATAAATATTTTCAGTGAGATTTAGGGTACTTCAGAAGTAAATCCTAATCTACATTTTCTTTTATTTATCAGAGGAAAGTGGACAGAATGGAAACAAAAAGAAAATAACAATTTACAGTGAGAAACACATCACCATTGGCATAGACCAGGATCCCATAAATTAGCTTTTGTATTTGATGTTCAAACCAATTACAAACTTCAAGTCCATTGGGTCTCTATAGCTTCAAACTTCTCATCTCAGCTTATGCATCTTTAATTACAAACAGAGCTACAGCAGCTTCAGAAGCTAGTTACATGCAACAGATATCCAGAGACCAACCTCTAAATTGTCTTCTACATAAGTATTTATAGAAGAATGAGGAGGTGGAGCATAAGAAGGGTTCATTAGTTCAATTAATACAGAGTAATGGTGCCTTGACCTTTGGGAGGCCTAAGGGAGAAGATTTCGAGTGCTCATCCCTGTTTTAATGTTTTTACATTGGATTTCATCAACCTTAGCTATTATTGTTGACTTTGGAGGCTGTAGTAGGTTGATCATAAATTCTAAGCTGTTTTTGGAAAAATATCTCTGACTGTGCATTCATTGTGCATTCTTTTGTAAAAATAGATCTGTAGGTGAAATTTGAGTAGCTGGGGATTCAATTAGCCCCTCTGAGGTGGCACTAAGGTGTCCTTCATTGTTTTTTCTTCTTTCACTTCCTTTAAAACACTGATTTAATTTAATATTGTGTTTATGCCTTATTAGGCTCTATGTTTAGCACTAAGCCTTTTTAGACCATATTCCGAATTTTGATGACTGTGCCTATATGATTTATCTATGTTTAACACCTTTAATCCTTCGATTATGCTCTGATTTTTCAATTGATTGATGCTCACTATGTTTTTGTTTGCTGGTAGGTACATGGGCGCGTCGAGGGTTTCATGGTATAATGAATTCTCATGAGGCACGGGTCGAACCATGATATTTAACCCTGTGGATTCCCTTTTCTACATTAATATTGGTCTGAGGATCGTCGTCCTTGCTTGGTCACCTTATCATGACTGTGGGATGGCTCTACAGCCCACTTTCCATGAAAACCGCAACATAAAACATAAACAATATTATAAAAGCCTGCAAGAATGGGGATAACTATGTCAGAGGTTGATGATGGTGAGGAGAAGTGAGGGGAAAAAGGCTGTGTAGTGGCAGAGGGGGCTTATGAACAAAAAAGGGCGAAAAAACCAGTTCAAAAGAGTATTTGGCAAGTATTGGGTGAAAGAATTTTTCGTAATACTACGAGTGGTTATCACACAACCAAAAGGCAGTAAGTGGTTTTTCCCGAAGATAATGCGATTCCATACATCAGTCGACACCTGTCCTTTCCGATACCGCCGGTATCAAAAAATTTTGAAGCGTTAAACCTTGGGTGCAAAAATTTTTCGATATGGAAGATATGCCGTTGGATGAGGAAGAGGAGATCTGATGGTGCGGGTGGAATGCGATGAATAAGTTGCGCGACGGAAGTGATAATGGAATACAGGTGGCAGCACATGATTGGAAAGGCGCTTCATGTGGTGGAAGGTAGGCCCTGTTGAAGTTGGGTTATCAGGTTTAATGCGGACCATTAGATCATATAGATCTACAGCTGAGATTTCATCGGGGAAACGTTATCGGAGGTCGCGAAGGGTGGGGGCACTTGGTCATAGAGGATGCGATGATGGAAGGGCCGTCGGATCTGGGAGAACGGACGATGGAGATGATCAGAGGGCTGATGAAGAGATGGAGGCATGAAGAAAGTAAGTGAGGTTAGGTTTGTGCGAAGGCCATTGATTTGGCTAATCGGATAGCTGGTATAAAAAGCAGGGGGTAGATGATGGATGAAGGGATGGATGGGAGAAATCCTGATGGTCATTGATCTTCTCAAGTCAACAGTTAGGATTTGTTTAAAACCATAATGTTGGGAGTGGAAACATAAAGGAGAAAAAGGACTTAGGAAGGAAAAAGGAAGAAGAGTGCTTTTAGCACCTGGTTATGGGGCTTGGTTGTATGGTGAAGAGAGGGGTTGAGCTTAAGCTCTCGGGGGCTTAATAACCCAAATGTTAAAGGACTATTTTTAGGCTTTTTAAAAGGGGATTTTAAGCCAAACAAGGGTTTCGATAAACTAGAAAGGAGGATTTTGACACTTCCGAAGGTGAAGTGGAGGGAAAGAAGGTGTTATAAAGGAAAAATAAATGATATGAGGGGGAAACTGAGGTTAAAAATGGAGGAGAAGAAGATGTAAATAGGCCATAAAATACAGTTTTATTTACAAACAACAAGGTCTTTGAGGGTTTCATAGTGAAACGACAGTGAAGATTAATCTCAAGGATAAAGAACATCATAACACTTCAAGAATGAGCAGTTTTTCATGAAAAAAATCGCTTGAAGGTTTGAGACTTATTTTAGCCATCATTTTCTCAATCAAAATTTACTGATGGTTAAGAGTGGCTCCACTTGGGGATGGCAGCTCCTTGGAGGTGTCAAGAATCTTCAGAATTTGATCGTCGGGATGTAGACATGTGCCTTTATTCATAATAGCTTCTCCTTTGATCATGCAGCTTTGAAAGATGATCAGTATTTACATCAAGAAAATTTATTTCCCAAACAACTACCTACACATCCTACTTCCTAACATTTTTCCTTCAGAAGGTGCATTTGGACTTGCAGACCTTGAACATCAACATTTTATTCTTTGAAAAACAGGAAAAACTAGTCTAAGTCTACCCTTATTTCTTCCATGAGTTCAGATTAGGCTGTTGAACTCATAAACTTTCTACCTAAGGTATTATCTGCCAGGATTTAGACTATCTGGTAGATTTTATTCTCTATCTTCTAAAATAGAAATTCAAACACAGTCAAGCTAGGGTTAGGTTGTCTGATTTTCTATGGGTCCATGGCATAAAAACAAGCTGCACACAGACCTTATTTTTCAGAAATTTAAAACAGAATTGTGAAGGATTAAGATCTGAAAATTTTAAAACATCCTTCATTCTTTTTGAAGCTTTGATTTTGGTATTTTTGAGCTGATCGTTTCTTTGTTTTGGTTCAGATTTTGAGTTTGTTTGAACCACTATTTTTCCGTCCTATTTGATAAGCCAAGATTTAGCAGTTTGGAAAATCTTCTTCACTAACCTATCAACAGAAAAATTGAAATCTATTTTAGTCATGGTTAGGCTGTATGACTAAAATAGTAGGGTCGTTTTTCGTAGTGGCATTTAAGTTTGCACACTTTCAGAACTTATTTTCTTTTGGTATGGGGTTGTACCTTTCTTGTTTTATTCCTGCCCTCTTTTTCTTTTTCTGTTGTTTTTTTCTTTTATCTTTCTTCAACTTGAAAAAAAACAGTGTTATATACAATGGATAAAAGTCTTGAAAATAAAACATCAGTCAACAGAAATAATGTTTGAGGACCCTGCCATTAACATGACCTCCAAAAAATGCAGCTCCATCCAATTCTTGTAGAAAAAATGCATTGTTTCCAATAGCAGATTGGATGAGATAAGGGCCTTGCCATAATTTATCAAATTTTCCATGTTTGCCCTTATCTTCTCTTCTTGAATCCCATTTCAAAACTTTATCACCAATTTTGAAATCACTTGCCTTGGTTCTTTTTTCAAACAACTTCTTGACGTTTTCCTGTAATTGTTGTGCTCTGATGTATACTTCCTCTCCGGTTTGCTGTAAATGTATAGTCTGGTTTATCCTTCTTGTTACATCATCATCTTCAGACTGTACCTCCTAGATCGGCTTCATAACTGGCACTCCTAAACTAGTTGGAAATATTGCATCAGTTCCATAAACTAGCTGGTAGGGAGACAATCTAATGGATTTTTTAATGGTTAGCATGTCTGCCCATAAAGCATGTACTAGTTTATTGTGCCATGATTTCTTGTTATCTTCTAGAAACTTCTTGATAATGTTTACCAGACTTTTATTTGATGATTCTGCAAGCCCATTACCTTGAGGGTAATAAGCTGTGGAATGACCCCATATGATCTGATACTTATGATAGAATTCTACCATATTTTTAGATCCAAATGCAGCAGCATTATCAGTTATAATATTTCTAGGACAACCAAATCTAGATAATATATGGTTTTCAAGGAATGCAATGATGACTGAATCTGTGGCATTCCTAGATGGGATGGCTTCTATCCACTTGGTAAAATAGTCTGTTGCTGTGAGGATCCATCTATGTTGGGCAGATGAGGGAGGATGGATTTTCCCATTGAAGTCTAGACCCCACTGCTTAAAAGGAGCTTCAGTGATTGGTTGCAGAGGTAAGGGTAGCAGTTTTCTTTTGCCTTCAAATATTTGGCATTTGTGACAGGAAATAATCATATTATGGATATCTTGAAAGAGAGTGGGCCAGTAATAACCAGCTCTAAGGATTTTGTTGGTAGTTGATTTACAGTAGAGGTGGCCTCCACATTCTCTTTCATGAAACCCGTGCTTGATCTTGTCTGCATCATTCTTAGGCAAACATTTAAGAAATAATCCACTAGCATTTTTCCAATATAGACATTTATTCATAATGCAGTAATTTACAGCTTTTAACTTTAAAAATCTTTCCTTTGTTCTAGACAAACTAGGAGGAACATTTAGATTGAGAAAAACGTACAAAATGTCAGCATACCAAGATAAATTTAGAAAATGATCTTCAATAATTGGAGTTAAACACTCCTCCTATTCATCTAATGTATTAAACATGTTTATATCAAGAGCTTGGAAGTTAGATTCAGCCATAAGTTTTGCTAGTCCTTGACCCTTTATGAGCTTAGTGGGCATGATTTCCAAGTCATACTCTAAAATTACAGCAATCCACTTTCCTTTTTTTTCCATCTGAATCTTGGGTCAATATGTCTTTCACTACTAAATGAGGCACAAATGCTATAATGTGGGAATGTATAATGTAAAATCTAAAGTCTTTTAAGGCTTTGAATAAGCCAAAGGCTTGTTTTTCCATTATGTTGTACTTCAGAGGTGCATCTCTTAATGCCTTGCTGAAAAATGCAATGGGTTGCTCTTGTCCATTCAAATTTTTCTGTAATAGGACAGCAGCTACTTTGTGTTCTGATGCAAATGAAAATATAAAGAAATCTTTTGAAAAATCAGGATTGATAAGAACTGGTGTTTTGGTGAGTGCTTGTTTTACCAGTTCAAATGTCTTCTTTTCTTCTAAGGTCCATTTAACTCCTTCTTCATTTTTAAGCATATTTGTTAAGTTTCTAAGGAGTTCATCTAGATTGGGTATGAACCTTCTCAAAAAATTGATCTTTCCAATGAAGGATTGAAGTTCCTTGATGTTTCTGGGATGGATGATTTGAAATATGCCATCAATCCTTTTTGGGTCTATCCTTATTCCTTCTTCTGATATGATATGCCCAAATAGTTTTCCTTCTTGGAGACCAAACAATGTTTTCTTTAGGTTTAAGGACAGTCCAAAATTTCTGCACTTTTCAAAGACTTTTCTCAAATGTATTAGGTGTTCTTCATCTTTTTTATAATAAATAGTTATATCATCAAGGTAAATTATAATGAAGTAACCTATTTCTTCTAAAAATGAAATTTCCATGGCTCTCTGAAATGTGGCACCAGCATTCATCAAACCAAAAGGCATTTTCAAATACATGAAAGTACCCCAGGGTGTAGTAAAGGCCATTTTAAGTTGATCATCAGGATGTACCAATATTTGATTGTAACCTGAAAAGCCATCTAGCAAAGAAATTCTTTTGGACCCAACTACCTTTTGTAAAATATGATCCATTTTGGGCAAAGGATAGTTTTCATTCGTTGAGGCTTTGTTTAAGTTTATAAAATCAATACAAAGCCTTATCTCTCCTATTTTCTTCCTGACTGATACAAGATTAGAAACCCACTTTGAGTATCTAACAGAGACAATAATTCCAGCTTCATACATTTTTCTGATTTCTTTCTCTACCAGAGGTAATTGAACAGGGTTGATTCTGCCCAATTTTTGTTTAAAAGGTTTCTGGTTTTCTTTGAGGGGTATCTTATGCTGAATTATTTCTGTACCATAAGATTTCATATCTTCATAGCTCCATGAAAAAACACCCAAAAATTCCTTAAAGAGCTCAATGTATTTTAGTTTAATGTGAGCAGGCAGCGTTTTAGATATTTTGATTATTTTGGGATTTCCTCACTGCCTATATTGCATTCTTCCATTTCATATTCCAGGGGTTCTAGTTTTGGCTTTTTGGCCACATCATTCAAGTAAAATAGTTCTTCTAAAGGGACTATTCCTTTCGACAAGCTATGGTTTTTAGATTGCAGCACTTCCAAGTCTTCATTTTCCAAGTGTGTGCTATTCTCTATTTTAGGGTTGGGTTCATAGGTTAACAGATTTATTTCAGCAATCTTGGGAGACTTTTCTTCTTCAAAAAGTGGATTTTCTTCAATAGAACAGTCTTTATCATAATTTGAATCTGAGTTTAATGTCTCAAATTCATTTTTGGACTATAAGAAGTCTTCTATTTGTTTAGCTCCCTCAAAAACTTGCCAATATCTTTCATTGTCTAGGACAAATGGTCTAAATTTGACTTGGGTGGTGCATTACTTGGTTTCATAAGGTGTAAGACAGGTTCTAGCAGCAAAGGCTAAACCATTGGCAAGGACATTTTGGTTTCTAGGGACAAAGATAAGTTGGAATTCATAAAAAGTTCTTAACAAATCCATGGCATCATCTCTATAGGCTCTAAGTCTGGGATGTTTAGCACTATATTCCCCATTTACTTGCCTAATAATCAACTCAGCATCCCCATGAACTTTTATCCTTTTGGCCCCTAATTTTTCAATAAAAGCAAGCCTAAAAGGAGAGCTTCATACTCAGCTATGTTGTTGGTACATTGAAATTTCAATTTAAAGGAATGCCCCTCAACATGATTATTTTCAGTGTTGTGCAACCATATGCCTGCCCCTGCATCATTTTTAGTGCAAGACCCATCAAAATTCATGTTCCAAAGAGTACTTTTTTCAGATTTGAGATTTATTTCATTGCTGTCCTCTTTGTTTTCTTTATCATTCTGTTCTGTACAAGGGTTTGCACTATATTTTTCTGACTTTTGTTCCTCAAGTTTTCCAATGTTTTGAGGTTTTACTTCTTGACTTTCATGATCTGCATTATTTATATGATTGTACGGGACCTCAAGACCTATAATCTGTTTGTTGTGAATTTCTAAATCAGTAGACTGTTTTTTAATTTCTTCTCTTCTTTCCTCTTCATAAATGGATGTGGGTATGTTTGAAAGTGAAGTGATCACAAGATTTGATGTTTTTTCACTGATTAGTTCTTGATCTTTATGAATTTCATCATTGAAAAGAATAAAAGAGTCAAGGTTAGTGTGTATGGAGTAAAGAGGAGATTTTTGTGATCTATCTTGGTTAGTCACCATATATTTCATGTGGGTTTCCCTATAGAGTCTTCTAGGTTGACTGAAGACAGGGATGGTGGCATAAGTCATATCCATTTGCATTGTGCCTTCTAACTTAGCACCCCACGATCTTGAAAGGAGCATGCCATATTTGGGGGGTATATCAGCCACTACAATGTCCATCACTAAACTCTTGGCTAGTATTTGGGCTAAGTTAACACACATATCCTTAATTAGTCCAAGGCATCTCACCCTACTTGAATCACAGGAATATAAATCTTTGTAGGGTCTAGTTACCTCTAAGCCTAATTTTTCCGTTATCACCTTGGGCATGAGGTTGTGTGATGCTCCTAAATAAAGCATGGCATTGTGAAAAATGTTATCATGAATGTTTAAGTTGATGTAGAATGGAGGGGTGGTTCCTTCTTGAAATTTCCCTTCAATTTTTGGTCCAAAAATTAGCTCTAGGGTATCATCATTTAAATTAACTATGTCATGAATGTCTTCTATGTTTAAAGCCTTCAAAATATGACCTCTATATACATTTTGAGTGACTAATTCAGTGAGGGGGACAGAGATTTTGATTTTGGATATTTCACTCTCTAGGCTTAAAGGAAATTTTTTTTTTTAAAATGTTAAGTTCAGCCTTCTTAGTCACTATTTCATCAGCAAAATCAGCTTGCTGATTTTTATTATTTACAATAGTTAGAATGTTTTTCTCAGGAGCATTAGCTGAGGTGCCAGTGCTACTGGGGTTAATACTCTATTTTTCATTGGTTTGAGCATTTTTTCCTTTGTTTAAATCGGAATTTACAGCCACTGTTCTGTGATTTTCAACTATCCTTTTGGGTATATTTTCAAGGTTATTTTTGGTAGATTTATCAGAGGTTTTGTTTCTGGGAGTATCTTGATTCTTCTTACTTCTGAGGTCATACTATTTAGGTGACCCTATGATGGCATTTTCAAAGTATTGATCATAATAGTCAGTTTGTGGTCTTCTGTCATCATAAGGTGTATATAGACCTTGTCTTCTTTCATAAATGAGATCAGAATCCTCATTACTTATTCCCAACATATTCATGTTGTCATCCTTTGTTTGTTCATTGGTTTCTTCATCCTCATTTACGTAATTTTCTTGGAAAGGAGGTCTGATATGTTGATCATCCTCTCTTTGTCTGTTTTGAGGTTGATTTCTCCTAAAGTTCTGATTTTAATTTTGAGACTGATTTTTGTTTTGAGGAGCTGATTGGCTTTCTTTAGATTGTGCTCTCTCAAGTATGCTCATCTTCTTCATTATTTCCTCCATCATTCTTTCCATTTTTGAGCTAGATGTGGAGGGTGCACTCTCCTCCTTAAATGATACTTTCTTCTCATTCCTCATCCTAGCTCTTTTTTCAATCATATTTACTTCCACAGCTAAAGCTCCCTTCTACATATCTTCTAAAGTCAAGCGGTCTCTTTCTCTTAGCTGATAGGCAATTTCAGGATCAAATCCCTCAAGAAATTTGGCTAAAGCTGAGCCTTGTGGAGGTTTCAATTCTGGGGGTAGGGCATTATAAACACTATTGAACCTAGTGCAATAATTTTGAACACTTTCCCCAGTGTTTCTTTTGAGATTGTTGTAGTCTGAAAGTATTTGGAGAGGGTTTTTCCTGATTTCCCATTTGTTTAGGAATGAATGATGGAGGGCCTGGAGGTCATTAATACTATTAGGGGTTAAGCTTTTGAACCATTTTCTTGCTTCTCCCCCTAGACTTTGAGAAAATAATCTGAGTTTAACAGTTTCATCATCTATCTCATTTCTATCAAAATAGTCATTAATCTTATCCACATGTTGTGAAGCAGTAGTAGCACCACTGGCATCATATAATGGTATCTTGGACTGATAGTCCTGTGGTATATTGACTAAAGGTAAAGGAAGGACTAGAGGGGCATACCATGTTGCCATGATAGGAGGTTGTGGGAAAAATGGGGGGTTTACAGGTGGAGGGTGTAAGAAGGGATGGGGTTGATGGAATGGGGTGGTTTGAACAGTGGGTGTATGGATAACAGAAGTGGATGGACCAGCGAGAGACTGGTGAGCCGATCTAGGATGAGAGGAACCAAAATTATGAATGATATGGAAATCAGGAGGGGTGGTTTCTCTGCTATCAGGATGTTCACCTTTATCTTGCGATGAAGGTGGGGGCTCAAATTATATTTGATCTATATCATCAAGTGACCTAGTTATGAGTGGGTTTCTTAAGTCAACTTGTGAATATTGTAGAGCTGTAAGGTTTTAAGGAAGAGAATTAGATCTATGGACTAGCCTAACAACAGTTGAGGTTTTAAACTTAGGAGATTTCCTAAGTATACTTTCTAGATTATCAACTATATCAGGAGGATTTGGGTCAGGATAGGCTCTAGTATGAACTCTTCTAGGAGCCACTATACTATGTTTTTCAGACCCAATGATAAGAAAATTTTACCCAAATATGACAATCTTTGTTAGGCTAACTGATCTTTCAAACAAGGAAACTTAACTTCTCACAATTTCCTTGAGTGAGTTTTTATGATGTTATAATAGAAATTGGTTTCCCAGTGGAGTCTTTATGTCAATTTAAGATTTTGGAGTTGCCAGGTGAAAATTTTTAGCTTTTGAAGGTAAAATGTTTTATGGTCCACCACCATTAATAGGTTTGAATACAAATCTGAAATATTTTTGGGTTTTCTGAGTTTTTACAGTCCTGTGTTTTATGAGAGTGTCCTAAATCTATTTCAGCACTTAGCTACGGTGATGAGACAAATAGAGTTTACTCTGTGGCTTACTAGATGATTTATCCAAGTTTTGATAAGGCTGTATGAGAACCGTAAGAGTTACTTAGTTTGTCACTAATTTAGACAAGTCCTATCATGATTACCTAATGCTTGGTAGTTCTTGAAGAAAGCTACTCATTCTATACCGAATATTGAGTGTCTTGTTCTAAGGATTTTACTCAGAATCCCCAGTATGGTCGCCAGTATGTTGGGCCTCCGTAGTTTGAAAGATTGGCAAGTAAAAACGATGCAAAGCCTACATCAAAACCACTTTGGAATCTGAGGACCTAGCCATCCTAGATTCAGAGAGGGATCTCTCTATGTATGTGTTTTAAAGATATGATCTTTAAGGCTTGGATTGTGATTTTAGGCTAGTTATGAAGAACAGAGTTTTTGTTTGTTTTGGTTGGGCAAGGATATAATGAAGATGAAGGGAGTCTAAATGAAGGGTGGATGTGTGAATAAGTGAAGGAATGGTTCAGATGATAAGATAGGATAGGATAAGCATCAATCCATTGTGCTATGGAGACATAATAGGGTTTAATTGAAATAGCAAGGTTCAAGAGTGGTCCATGGGGCAAGTCGCTATGTCAAAGGATCTCTTTAAGTTGATTTTATGGAATGAAACATTAAAAAGTGGAGTGAGGGAAATCAAATAGATGAAGAAACAAAGAACAACCTAATATCATGTAAGTACTTTGAAACTATCCTGCTTCTGGCATGCACTTAAGAAAAGACATAAAGTAATCTAAGATCAGGTAAGTACTTTTAAACTAGCCTTATTTTGATGTACTTTCAAGAGAAAACATTTAAAACACACAAAATAGCTTAAGATCAAGTAAATACTTTTAACTTAGCCTTCTTTTAGCACATTCAAAAGGAACTTTTCAAAGCAGTTGTTGGAGAAGAAACTAGAGGACAGGGCTAACCATAGACTTCCCTAGTTCAACTTTAATTAGCAGACTTTTTAAGACAACATTTAACATAAACAAATAATAACCTAAGATCAGGTAAGGACTTTGAACCTATCCTTCTTTTGACATACTCTTAGGGAACTTTTCAAAGAAACTGTTGGAGAAGAAACCAGAGGACAGGGCTAACCATAGACTTCCCTATTTCAATCTTTAATTAGCAAACTTATCTAGAACATTCAAAACCAATATCTGAAGTTGTACTCAGGAAACATGGGCTGACCAACACTTCACTGGTTATACTCTGTTGAATCATCTTTAAATAAACAATCAGAAGAAAACATAAAGGATAAAGATTTTTAGTGAGATTTAGGGTACTTCGGAAGTAAATCCTAATCTATATTTGCTCTCCTTTATCAGAGAAAAGTGGACAGAATGGAAAAAAAAAAAAATAACAATTTACAGTGAGAAACACATCACCATTGACATAGACCAGGATCCCATAAATCAGCTATTTGTATTTGATGTTCAAACCAGTTACAATCTTTATGTCCAATGGGTTTCTATAGCTTCAAACTTCTCATCTCATCTTATGTGTCTTCAATTAAAAATAGAGCTACAACAACTTCAGAAGCTATTTACATGCAACAGATATCCAGAGACCAACATCTAAACTGTCTTCTATAGAAGTATTTATAGAAGAATGAGGAGGTGGAGTGTAAGAAGGGTTCATTAGTTCAATTAATATAGAGTAATGGTGCCTTGACCTTTGGGAGGCCTAAGGGAGAATATTTTGAGTGCTCATCTCTATCTTAATTTTTTTACATTGTATTTCATCAACCTTAGTTATTATTGTTGACTTTGGAGGCTGTAGTAGGCTGATCATAAATTCCGATTTGTTTTTGGAAAAAGATCTCCTACTGTGCATTAATTGTGCATTATTTTGTAAAAATAGATTTGCAGGTGGCATTTGAGTATCTGGGGATTCAATTAGCCCCTCTGAGGTGGCACTAAGGTGTCCTTCATTGTTTTGTCTTCTTTCACTTCCTTTAAAACATTGATTTAATTTAATATTGTGTTTATGCCTGATTAGGCTCTCTGTTTAGCACTAAGCCTTTTTAGACCATATTCTGAATTTTGATGACTGTGCCTATCTGTTTTATCTTTGTTTAACACCTTTGATCCTTCGATTATACTCTGATCCTTCAATTGATTGATGCTCACTATGTTTTCGTTTGCTGGCAGGTGCATGGGCGCGTCTAGGGTTTCATGGTGTAACGAATGCTCATGAGGCACGGGTCAAACCTTGATTTTGAACCCTATGGATTCCCTTTTCTAAGTGAATATTTGCCTGAGGATCATCGTACTTGGCCCTTGGTCACCTTATCATGACTGTGGGATGGTTCTGCAGCCCATTTTCCATGAAACCTGCAACATAAAACATAAACCATATTATAAAAGCCTGCGAGAATGGGGATAACTACATCAGAGGTTGATGATGGTGAGGAGTAGTGAGGGGGAAAAGGCTTTGCAACGGCGGAGGGGGCTTATGAACAAAAACGAGCAAAAAAACCTGTTCAAAAGAGTATTTGGCGCGTATTGGGCGAAAGCGTTTTTCGCAATACTACAAGTGGTTATCGCACGACCAAAAGGCAGTAAGTGGTTTTTCCTGAAGGCAATGCGATTCCATACATCAGTCAAAAACTTTCATTTCCGATACCGTCGGTATCACAAAATTTTGAAGCGTTAAACCTTGGGTGCAAAATTTTTTCGATATGGAATATATGTCGTCAGATGAGGGAGAGGAGATCCGACGGTGCGGGAGGAATGCGATGAATAAGTTGCGTGATGGGAGTGATAATGGAATATAGGTGGCAGCACGTGATTGGACAGGTGCTTCATGTGGTGAAAGGTAGGCCCTGTTGAAGTTGGGTTATCGGGTTTAATGCAGACCATTAGATCATATAGATCTATGGCCGAGATTTCGTCGGGGAAACATTATCGAAGGTCGCAAAGGGTGGGGGCACTTGGTCATAGAGGATGCGATTATGGAAGGGTCATCAGAACTGGGTGAACGGATGATGGAGATGATGAGAGGGCTAATGAAGAGATGGAGGCATGAAGAAAGTAAGTGAAGTCAGGTTTGTGCGAAGGCCGTTGATTTGGCTAATCAGACGACTAGTATAAAAAGCAGGGGGTAGATGATGGATGAAGGGATGGACGGGAGAAATCTTGATGGCCGTTGATATTCTTAGATCAACGGTTAGGATTTGTTTAAAACCATAATGTCGGGAGTGGAAACATAAAGGAGAAAAAGGACTTAGGAAGGAAAAATGAAGAAGAGAGATTTTAGTGCCTGGTTATGGGGCTTGGTTGTATGGTGAAGAGAGGGGCTGAGCTTAAGCTCTTGGGGGCTTAATAACCCAAATGTTAAAGGACTATTTTTAGGTTTTTTAAAAGGGATTTTTAAGCCAAAAAAGGGTTCCGATAAACCAGAAAGGAGGATTTTGACACTTCTGGAGGTCAAGTGGAGGGAAAGAAGGTGTTATAAAGGAAAAATAAATGATATGAGGGGGAAACTGAGGGTCAAAATGGAGGAGAAGAAGATGGAAATAGGCCATAAAAGACAATTTTATTTACAAATAGCAAGGTCCTTGAGGGTTTCATAGTGAAATAGCAATGAAAACTAATCTCAAGGATAAAGAACATCATAAGACTTCAAGAATGAGCATTTTTTCATGAAAACAATCTCTTGAAGGTTTGAGACTTATTTTAGCCATCATTTGCTCAATCAAAATTTACTGATGCCTAACAGCTCTGACTGCGAATTGATGGTGATTCCTACACTTTTGTTCCTTTTTAATGACAACAAAGATTTGTATGCTAAACTGTCCAAGAGTTAGATGATCAATGCAACTCAAAGAAAAATTTCATACTTGTGTTATATTGTTGTCTTAGTTTAGCCTCCTTTCTAGGACGTAACATCACTTGTAATGCATTGATATTTCTACCACTTCAAGTCTCCAGGTGACAGGTCATAGGTATATACAACACTGAACTATTTAGATTATCCACAAAATCTGTTTCTTAAGATGCACATGTAGTAACTATATTTGGCTTCGATGAAAAAAATAATGAGGATGCTCATGGACTTGGATGAAAGATTCAAACATAAACAATTGAAAATTGAGAAGAGTCACATCGAACAAATATTTGTAAAATATTGGTGATTAGGTAATCTTTGAGATTTGACCTTCAAACTGTGTCTAGGTCAACAATGAATTCCCAAGAATATACCAAGGAACCAAAAATCATTGCTAGACTGAGATGCCACAAAATCAAGACATTGAAACAAAGGTATTTCCCTTCTTTATGGTTCCACTACAGTGTTTCAGAATAGGTGAGTGTCAATCTTGAAGTGTTTAATAGATATTACTGTTTAGGGTTACCAATCGAATAAGGCTTCTTAGGGATACCTACAAACACATGAGTAAATAACCCCTTTTCTCGTTTAGAATTTATTCTTCATGAGCCTTTACAGCACCTATGTTCTCAATTAGTTGCACGAAGTAATTCTCTTTCATCGGATCTAGAAGAGTTGAAGTACTGAAATGGATGAAAAACCTTCCAAAATTTTTCACTATACATGAAAATATCTTGTGCTTGTAAGAACTTTGTATTAGCAATAAAGGGTCGCTCAAAAGTATACCAATGAACCATACATTTTATATGCCATTAACTTTAGACAAGTCCTTTATTAGTTCCACACATATGATGAGGGAATAGAATACTCAAAATTATGTCCTTAAAGAAGGCAGGATGACATTTTTAGTTTTATGGCTAGGCTTAGTATTTCATTCTTACAGTGACACCACAAAAAATTCCTGTAATCATATTCAATACTCCTTGCTTTTTTTTAGTGTTTAAAGATCAAGTCAAGACTGGGCCTTTTGTTTCATTAGACTGTTGTTCCATAGGATAGATAAACTTAGAGCACTATACTAACCATTATTCTTCTTTAAAAGGAGATATAGCTTGTAGTAGTTATGTAACAATCTTCGCTGGCCTTGGAGTCTTCTTCAAGCCACAAAGAGACACTTCCCAGTTAAGAATTTGATGCCCTAAGAGGGCCGAATAATTATTCCTTGAAAACAATGAAAGCCTTAGAGAATGAATCCCTAATGAGGGTAGAAAAGGACGTGCTACTCAACCAAACAAACTTTTGATAGTCATGAATCTCGATCTTCCACCTGCAAGAAACCTTGCTCAAATGAATCCCAAAAATAATCAAAACCAAACCAAAAACCCTTGTCATCAAACCCTCTCTTCTGATTTGAAAATTTCTCCATAGGGGCTGAAGTAAGTTTGATAATATATAGATCAATTAGTCAATTAATGCTTATTTGAGTGCTTAACTTGCATGATAGATCAAGTTCCTTTTTATAGACTTAGGAGGGGCTTCTAAATATGTAGGTCATTTTTCATTTTATTGGAAACAAAAAATTTTAAGAATACCTTGAAGCCCAAGGAATGTGACATTCATCCATTGCGGTGGATCTAAATTTTTATTCGAGACAAAATTTAATTTATGAGGCCCTCCTTGCAATATTCCAAGCATAAATAGTGGATATAACCCCTAATTTCATGATCATATTGTGCTCGCCAATGATAGGGTGCCACATCACCACCCTTTGGTTTTTTACCCATAGATTTGGTCCTCCATCTTCAATTAGCCATAACTCACAAATCCTAAATCCTCTTGTGGTGTGCCACATTACCATCAGAAATAGCTTGATGTGGAGAATCCAACAAGGATGACCTCGACTTGAAACATCCTGAATTTCCATGTCATTTTTTTGGAATTACTTGGTCCTGCTTAGATTGACATCAATGACAACCACATATCAACAACCTGTAGGTATAAATGATGTATTACTAAGTTCCATAAAGTTAACCACATTTTAATAGAGGTTTCCCAAATCTTAACGCTATGAACTTTTAGCTTTAGGGTTGTTATAAAATATAGAAAAAAAAATGATGGGAATTGAGCAACATTTTTAATCCTTAACAACCTAATATTCTAGGCATTTTTCAAATTCATTCAAACAGTAGTGTGCTAGGAAGCTTGCTATAGTTAGAGAACACCCTATATAATTTTTATGCTATGTTACAAGAAATTGCAGGTGCTATTTTGTAGTTTGGATCATTGGTTACCTTTGTATAGCAAGCCTTGACTCCAAAGGTGCTAGTGATGCATCACTAGATAGGTCCTTTTAACAGTGTCCACTTTGTTGGTTGCCTATCATGTTTGAAAACTATGTATACAAATCTTCATATGTTATTTTACGCTGGAAAGGTATGCAAATAACATACAAAATAGCTAACACTTTCCCATAATTCTTTTAGGTTGTCTCTGGAGTTGTTACATTCTTTGTTGTAGCACTTGTTTGTGAAATTTCAACATGATGTGGCGTTATAAAATATAGAAAAAAAAAAACGATAGGAGTTGAGCAACATTTTTAATCCTTAATAACCTAATATTCTAGGCATTTTTCAAATTCATTCAAATATTAGTGGGCTAGGCAGCTTGCTACAGTTAGAGCACACCCTATGCAATTTTTATGCTATTTTACAAGCAATTGAGGGTGCTATTTTGTAGTTTGGATAATTGTTTTACCTCTGTATAGCAAGCCTTGAATCCAAATGTGTTAGTGATGCATCACTAGATAGGTCCTTTTAACAATGTCCAATTTGTTGGCTTCTTATCATGTTTGAAAAATATGTATACAACTCTTCATATGTTATTTGATGGTGGAAAGGTATGCAAATAACATACAAAATAACTAACACTTTCCCATGGATATTTTAGGTTGCCTCTGGAGTTGTTACATTCTTTGTTGTAGCACTTGTTTGCGAAATTTCAACATGATGTGGTGTTATTTTCTATCATGCTCGTGCTCTTGCTCTAAAATTCCTAATCCCTCTAATCCTAGTGTAAGGGGCTCATTGAAATTCATACAAAGGATCCTCCACTATTAATTATCAAGTCATCTCCAACTACATTAATAGTTCTTTGTACATCACTAGATATGTCCTTTTAACAATGTCCACTTTGTTGACTGCTTATTATGTCTGAATAGAAATTATGATTTGACATGGATTTGTGTAAACCTCTTTCTTCCTTTAGGTAGGATCCTATAAAGTACCATATTAATTTAAATTCATCATTTGAAAAAATTCTAATGGTAAAATGGGAAGTTTGATCAATATTAGTTGTATAGGTGATATATCCACCCTTGGGTTAAAAAATAGGTTTTTTCTTTTGATAATATGAGAGTTTTGTTCCACCACCATCTTTGACCCTGTTGTAGCCGCTACAACACCACCCAAAATTTTGGGTATATTCGAAATTTCGGGTCCCCCTCTGCTCACTCGGTCATTAAAGTCTTTCACCCGACCTACAGTCAGTGACATCCCAACGACCTATCCCCAACCCCTCATGCACTTTCTCACCATCATGATCAGATACTATTGCTGCAATCACGCCGTGTGAGGGACGGATCATCCAACATACGCTCGAATAAGTACTTTTCTATGCATGGAGGATGTACAGTAGCAACCCTCTTACCATGGGTCATTAAGCATGTTGATTGAACACTTCTCCTAAGCTCGTTAGTCTCATATGTTTTATCTAGGGACACCATTATCAAAGAGTAATTGCGATGTTGTAATATCCACGCAGGTCGCACATTTTCTGAGGTCGCAGGTCGCAAATTTTCCGAGGTCGTAGGTCGCACATCTGCTGAGGTCGCAGGTCGCAAATTTTCCAAGCTCGCAGGTCGTACATTTGCTGAGGTTGTAGGTCACAAATTTGCTGAGGTCGCAGGTCGCACATTTGCCGAGGTCGCAGGTCGCACATTTGCTGAGTTCGCAAGTCGCAAATTTTCCAAGGTCGCGGGTTGCAGGTCGCAAATTTGCTGAGGTCGCAGGTCGCACATTTTCCAAGGTCACAGGTCACACATCTGCTGAGGTCGCAGGTCGCAAATCTGCTGAGGTAGCAGGTCGCACATTTGCTAAGGTCGCAGGTCACAAATTTGCCAAGGTCGCAGGTCACAGGTTGCAAATTTGCTGAGGTCGCACGTCACAAATTTGCTGAGGTCGTAGGTCGCACATTTTCCGAGCTTGCAGGTCACACATTTGCTGAGGTCGCAGGTCGCACATTTGCTGAGGTCGCAGGTCGCAGGTCGCAGGTCACAAATTTGCTGAGGTCGCAGGTCGCACATTCGCCAAGGTTGTAGGTTGCACATCTGCTGAGGTCACAGGTCGCAAATATACTGAGGTCATAGGTCGCACATTTGCCGAGGTCGCAGGTTGCAAATTTGCTGAGGCCGCAGGTCGCAAATTTGCTGAGGTCACAAGTCGCACATTTGCCGAGGTTGCAAGTCGCACATTTGCTGAGGTCACAGGTCGCACATCTGCTGAGGTCGCAGGTCGCAAATTTGATGAGGTCGCAGGTCGCAAATTTGCTGAGGTCGCAGGTCACAAATTTGCCAAGGTCGCAGGTTGCACATCTGATGAGGTCGCAAGTCGCACATTTGCTGAGGTCGCAGGTTGCAAATTTGCTGAGGTCGCAGGGAAGCCCAACCGTCAGGAAGCTGAAAAGTCAGGGACCCCAGAGGGCAAGCTTTGCTCTATAAATACTTCTGTCGGGAGCTTGAAAAGGGGCTTTTGCTTGGGAATCGAGCTGAGTACATTATATTACCAGTAGATTATACATTTAATGATGAATACAAGAATTTTGTAAAATCCCTTTGTGGATCTGGTGTTGTTTTATTTATGAGCACTCTTGAGTATTATATCTTTAGTTTCTGAATATCTTTAGATTAATGGAACTACATCTTTAATTCATATCACAGTTGCATAACAGTTTGTTGATTATGTTAATGGTGGTTGAGTTTATTTCACTTTCTTAGCGAATGTTGATGCCTTTGTTTATCTGCGTTTGTGTTATCATTTAAACTTTTAGGAAGTGAAGGGTGTTCTTGCTGTGAGGAATTGTTTCTTTTGCGGTCAGAACAGTTTACAAGCATGACCCTAATGAAGTGTTGCTAACAACACTTCCTTCGGTCTTCATGCTTTATTATTACCTCTTGCTACTCATAGTGCTGCATGTACATTTAATGCATCAAGCATATGTATTGTATCAGTCGATTAGGTGTGTATTCACTGTTTTATAGAGTTTAAGCGAGACCCAAAGAAAAGGAGAAATCAGTGGTAGCCGGACCCACACCCCGGACGGGATCCCTAGTCCAAACGGTTCAAGGTATAATTGGGACCTTTTACCGGGGATATCCCCTGCTGTTGGCCGGGACAGATTTTCCTGTCAACAGAATTGGCGCTAGAAGGAGGGCCATATGACAAGCTGAGCCCTGAGAGCCTGTAGTTAATCTCATATCTGTAATGGCTCGTTCCAAAATAATTCTCCTGAGATGTTTGTCGGATTTTTATGAGCCTCGATACTTCATCCCCGATGAACTTATGTATCACTTGTCCCAGTTAAAATTTGATGGTCAAAATGGGGTGTCCATAACCCAACACTTTTTAGATTTCTGTGATTTTGGTGAGTGCCACGAAATTGACGATGAAGGTTTGATTTGTTTGCTTTTCTTCCTCACTCTCGAAGGTCGTGCTAAGCAATGGTGCCACACATTGCCGGAAGCTTCCATCCATTCATTTGAACAACTCGCCAGTGAATTGCGACAAGCTTTTCACAGGTACGATCTTGATAACATTGTAATAAAGTTAAATGACATCAGAATGGAACCTCAGGAATATTTAGATGAGTTCTCTATCAGATTCGTCCATTATTGTTTTGAGTTCCCTGAAAGGGATGTCGATTGGAAATGTTTAAATGAACAGTTCAAGTATGTGATTCTCGTTTCCCTTGAACAATTTCAGTTATATCCTAGTGTTCCCTATGATGACCCGCAAGTTACCGGCTGTTCATATTTTGTCCCAAATGCTTTGTTGTCCATCTCCCAGAGTCCAGACCACACTCCAGCCTCCCAGGAGAGTATTGCTATGTGTGACATTCTCGCTCCTCCTCCTGAGTTGTTGGATAGTTGAGGTACGACCTCGAAATTTCTGAGCAATGATGGATGGGTGCATAGGGATGAAGCCTACGGTACTACCTTTGAATATTTCACGCACCATGTTGAATCAGAGCTTGAAAGCCCCAGTGGCTCATTATCTCTCTCGGTTCATGAAACCTACCTCAAGCCCACTCGGTGTCTCCCTAGACACAAACCTAAATCTGATTCGCATACTAAATATGAATCGACTCCTACCCCGCATAAAGTTGATTCCCTTACAAGGCCTGCCAGATCATCATTTTCTCTAAATGACACGGATGCACGTGTTGAAAATCCTTGTAGGGTTAACGCCCCTGTGACTCAATATTTTCGTTCATTATTCCCCGGTTGGTTTCCCGATCCCGCCACACCAGTAATTTCTTCAGGACATTCAAAATTTCCTTATACTGGTATTGGTGGCAATTATAAGCCCGCATATGGTGTTTCACAATCACAGTTCAAAATCGATGAATCTTTCAGATCTGATCATTCTCACTCAGAATCTTTAGACAGCCATTGGAGCGATTTCCTGTCTGGGCAACCTCAATATGTCCTCTTTATTGATCCATCCTAGTTGGTAACTCCAGGGGAGCCTGACTTGCCAGGTACCCATCTTGATCAAATCGATGGTTGTAGTGATCACTCCTTATCTGAAAACATATTCAATCATACCGCTGAGGACTATCACTCACATCTCTTTGCTGACCCTATGAAGACACCTGAATTCGATGATTCGCTTTGGGAAGATTCAAGTACCCATCAGAATGTAGAAGCGCTTCAGCTTCTGCCAATTGTTTTTGAGATGATGATCCCTAAATGCCATGCTCCTCCCAACATAACTGTGGTAAATCCACCCGACCCTGGCAAAATATAAAGAATCTGATATATCGATCTATCAATCTGTCAGTGTGCAAACATTTGACCAAATTGATACAAAGCCCACTGACATTTTGCAACTCACCACAATGCATGATCACATCCATTCGCCTGTTGATCTTGCCCAACCCTATTCAGTGGATGTGCCTACAAATAGGAAATGGCTTACCCAGCGCCCATCAGGCCCAAGATTTTGCATGAATGATTATGTGTCATTAACAAATGTTGAGTTTCAAGAACATATCGCTGTGTATCAAGATGAGAGTGGGATTCAACTTGCATAGTCTATCCTGGCATGTTCTTTGGTAAGTATCTATGGTCGTCTTGCCGTTGCACCTGCTCCTTAGGTAAGTTTTGTTGTCACTGCACTTTTTTGGATACTAGCTCTGATCCTGATCATTGCTGTCGTTGCAGGATGCAAACTAATGCGGTGGCTGCACTGGAAAACTGATTTTACATAACCCGGTCACCTCATGGGTTAAACTAGGATTTAGGTGTAGGCTAGCTAGAACCTGTTAATAAAATTTTAGTTCAAAGTTAATTAGGTTTACTTGCCAAATTTTTACTTATTGATTTAAAAGCGTGTTTGCTATTTTTGTTTACGATTAATATTTTAGGCATCATCATGTTATAAGTATTTTCCTTTCAGTTCCTTTTTCAATTACTTGTTGTTGCATAAATAACCACTACTTGTATTTGCACTTACAACTGGTTGACCATTCTCGCACACGGCGTTGCATTGCATCTTGAGCCTCTCCTATTACATTGTGTCATATGGTCTCTTCCTCACATCATTTTTTGTTAGATCGCCTGCCACTACATGAGCCCTCATTGAAACCCTACCACCTTGCGGTCTTTTTTTTCCCCAATTGCTGAAACAGTAACCCCATTGTTTTACGTGAGATTGCGGTGGCTATCTCAAGAGGCAGCTTTCTCTTAGGACCAGTCATCGAAGTCGCATTCTCAACAAGGGGCCTATGAGTCTAAACTTATTTAGTTTGGGAGATATGAGCCGGTTGCTGATGGGAGACCTAATGAGTTTGAATGGCCCATACCTGTAGCCTAAGCCTTGTGCCCATCATAGTCTTGAACATCTTAATGATCTGTGTTGCACACTTTTCCTATTGTGGTAGATGGGATGTGAAGGTTTGGCACTAGGGCAAACCCAAATCAGGATATCTTTCAGTTCCTGTAAAACAAGAAACAACCTCTCTTGCTTGTAAAATAAGTCGGGATCCCTCATCCACCCATGAAAATAAGTGCCGCAAGCACATGAAAATAAGTGCTGCAAGCACATGAAACAAATAAGGGTAAAGGATCGAGAAAGGCTTCCTACGCAGAGAGGTAATGCAACAACTCCGCCGGGGTACTGACCAGGCTTGCTGGCAGCGGAGCAACGTTTGTGATTTCTTGAAGTGACTCCGTCGGGGTACTGTCCAGGCCTGCTGGAAGCGGAGAAACACCAGAAACTTACTTCAAAAAATCCTGAAAATAATAAACCCATTTCCTTGCTCTTCACATCATCAACAAGCTACTGGCATCTGCGAGCTTTCTCTTGGATGTGTTTCTAATTAGTGAGACCTAGCTGAGGCACAAGGATTAGGCATACCTGTAAAGGCCAAAGTAATTCAAAGGGTCCCCGCAGAATTTGTTCAATATTCCTTTGCATCACTATCTTGGCTCAGACTGTTGTTGTGATATTGACAGAGATGTTGGATTCTACCAGTGGTCCGCCATTTTTTGTAGCCGCTACAACACCACCGAAAATTTTGGGTATATTCGAAATTTCGGGTCCCCCTCTGCTCACTCGGTCGTTAAAGTCTTTCACCCAACCTGCAATCAGTGACATCCCAACGACCTATCCCCAACCCTCATGAGCTTTCTCACCATCATGATCAAATACTATTGCTACAATCACGTCGTGTGAGGGAGGGATCATCCAACATATGCTCGAATAAGTACTTTTCTATGCATGGAGGATGTACAGTAGCAGCCCTCTTACCATGGGTCATTAAGCATGTTGATTGAACACTTATCCTAAGCTTGTTAGTCTCATATGTTTTATCTAGGGACACCATTATCAAAGAGTAATTGTGATGTTGTAATGTCCACGCAGGTCGCACATTTTCTGAGGTTGCAGATCGCAAATTTTCCGAGGTCGCAGGTAGTGCATCTGCTGAGGTCGCAGGTCGAAAATTTGCCAAGGTCGCAGGTCACACATTTGTTGAGGTTGCAGGTCGCAAATTTGCTGAGGTCGCAGGTCGCACATTTGCCGAGGTCGCAGGTCGCACATTTGCTGAGGTCGTAGGTCGCAAATTTTCCAAGGTCGCAGGTCGCAGGTCGCAAATTTGCTGAGGTCGTAGGTCACACATTTTCCAAGGTCGCAGGTCGCACATCTGCTGAGGTCGAGGGTCGCAAATCTGCTGAGGTCACAGGTCGCACATTTGCTGAGGTTGCAGGTTGCAAATTTGCCAAGGTCGCAGGTCGCAGGTCGCAAATTTTCTGAGGTCACAGGTCACAAATTTGCTGAGGTCGCAGGTCGCATATTTGCCAAGCTTGCAGGTCGCACATTTGCTGAGGTTGCAGGTCGCACATTTGCTGAGGTCGCAGGTCGCAAATTTGCTGAGGTCGCAGGTCGCACATTTTCCAAGGTCGCAGGTCGCACATCTGCTGAGGTCGTAGGTCGCAAATCTGCTGAGGTCGCAGGTCGCACATTTGCTGAGGTCGTAGGTCGCAAATTTTCCAAGGTCACAGGTCGCAGGTCGCAAATTTTCTGAGGTCGCAAGTCGCAAATTTGCTGAGGTCGCAGGTCGCACATTTTCCAAGGTCGCAAGTCGCACATTTGCTGAGGTCGTAGGTCCCACATCTGCTGAGGTTGTAGGTCACAAATTTGCTGAGGTCGCAGGTCGCAAATTTGCTGAGGTTGTAGGTCGCACATCTGCTGAGGTCGCAGGTCACAAATTTTCCGAGGTCGCAGGTCGAACATTTTCTGAGGTCGCAGGTCGCAAATTTTCCAAGGTCACAGGTCGCACATCTGCTGAGGTCGCAGGTCACACATTTGCTGAGGTCGCAGGTTGCAAATTTGCTGAGGTCACAAGGAAGCCCAACTGTCGGGAAGCTAAAAAGTTAGGGACCCCAGAGGGCAAGCTTTGCTCTATAAATACTTCCGTCGGGAGCTTGAAAAGGGGCTTTGTCTTAGGACTCGAGCTGAGTACATTGTATTACCAGTAGATTATACATTTAATGATGAATACAAGCATTTTGTAAAATTCCTTTGTGGATCTGGTGTTGTTTTATTTATGAGCACTCTTGAGTATTATATCTTCAGTTTCTGAATATCTTTAGATTAATGGAAGTGCATCTTTAATTCATATCACAGTTGCATAACAGTTTGCTGATTATGTTAATGGTGGTTGAGTTTATTTCACTTTCTTAGCGAATTTTGATGACTTTGTTTATTTGCGTTTGTGTTATCATTTAAAATTTTAGGAAGTGAAGGGTGTTCTTGCTGTGAGGAATTGTTTCCTTTGCAGTCAGAACAGTTTACAAGCATGACCCTAATGAAGTGTTACTAACAACACTTCCTTCGGTCTTCATGCTTTATTATTACCTCTTGCTACTCATAGTGCTGCATATACATTTAATGCATCAAGCATATGTTTTGTATCAATCGATTAGGTGTGTATTCATTGTTTTATAGAGTTTAAGCGAGACCCAAAGCAAAGGAGAAATCAGTGGTAGCTGGACCCACACCCCGGACAGGATCCCTAGTCCAAACGGTTCAAGGTCTAATTGGGACCTTTTACCGAGGAGATCCCCTGCTGTTGGCCGGGACAGATTTTCCCGTCAACAGACCCACACGTCCATTCTAAGTTCATGTTTACTTTACCTGTCAACTAGAAAAGAAATTATTGAACATTGCTTATGCAATAGAGTGATGAAACATTTCTTATGAAATTGGAGAGAAAAAACTATCTTCCTTTTATTGTTTCTAGTTGTGCTTTAAGGAAAAACATTACTTGAAGATATTGCAAATTTTGTTTTTTACCATAAATATGATAAGACAAACTTCTCATGTTAAAGAATCATTACACACCGAGGTTTAATATATATATATATATATATATATATATATATATATATATATATATATATATATATATATATATATATATATATATATATATATATATATATATATATATATATATATATATATATATATATATATCATTTAACAACCATCATTAGCCAGGAGTCTATTAAAATTTGACATAAAGGTTCCACACTTTCCATGTTGCTGATTAAGTTGTAAATCTGATGTTTTGAATAATTCTCATGGAAGCCAATTCAATTCCAAGGGGTTCATGTTGTAATTTGGTGTTGTGGCTTTTGAGCTAACATGATTAGTCTTTTTTTAACTAATTTTGGCTATTAAGGGGTTTAGTATTAATCCATTAACATCACTGTACTATGTTTAATTGTCTTGATTGGGTTGAAGCTTCAAGACATCAATGAGTGCTATAAATGGAGAAACTTTAAAGTAATTTTGATATATTCATATAGAAAGCTACCACCTAAAATTTAAATTTTGGAAAACAATCCCACTTTTATTCAAGTATGCCATTCATTACACATATTCTTTTCCATGATATCTACCTGCAAAATGCTATGCTTCACTATTTTTCATAATTTTTCTATATGCTACCACATTACAAACGTTTCAAGGCTTGAAACTAGTTCACTCTTATTTTCTATTAGTTTCATCGATCACCACAATAAGTATTATATGTAAAATAAAATGTTAAAAGTTTATTTTAAAGGTTATCAGGTGGAGATAAAAATATTATTAGGGTTTCATTTAGGGTTTTTTAGTGATAGGGTTTGACCAGGTTTGTTATGACTAGTTAAGGCTTCTTAACTAGACGATTTCTTAAAGAGAGTCCTTAAGATTTGGATGTGTATCAGCTAGACCATTTCTTAGGGAGGCCTTGAGATTTGGAGTCTTTCTATAGTATGTTATTGACTTTAGCTATGTACTCATGTTTCCAATGACAGCCAATGGTGAATAAAATGGCTGCTTGCACTTCATCCATGCTCCAGAATTGGCAAGAGATGATGTCTCAATCAGACTCTAATGGCAAAGTGATTGATGTTCACAATGAGTTTATAGCATTAACAACAGACATCATATCACATACTGCATTTGGTAGCAGTTACAATGAAGACAAAGAAGTATTTGAGTTGTAGAAAGAATTGCAAGAAATGGCTGCTAAAGCTGAACAATCTGTCTTCATCTCGGGAAGCCAGTAACTACACTGTACTTATCTTTCAATTATGGAGTTTTACATGTCACTGCAAATTCATTAGTACTTTTACTTTTTTCTTAATGTTTTTTCCAAAATGTTCATTAAGGCCTGCTATTTTAGAGGCTAGTGCCATCATCCATAGATCCATGCATAATGTTCTACTGAGTGCTATATATAGTCCATAGAGAATCTATACTAACATAATGCTTCACAATACTTATAATTAAAGATTGGGGACTTATATTCCTTATATTTTTTACAAATTCATTCCTACAAGAAAGAATAGGTATGCCTGGAAGATTGATAGAAGAGTTAAAAACATCCTGAGTTCTATAATTCAATGTAGGCTGGAGCCCAAAACAACAAGTGATCATGTTGGCTATGGAAGTGACCTGCTTGGAATTATGATGACAAACAACCAGAATGAATTGTGAGGGACTCAAAAATATCTAAGCATGACTATTGATGAAATCATGGATGAATGCAAGACATTTTTCTTTGCTGGTCATGAGACAACTTCCAATCGATTAACGTGGGCAGTCCTCTTGCTTTCTATATACCTGGAATAGCAAGCAGTATTAAGGAAAGAATTTATCAGTATTTGTGGCACAGATATACCAGATGAAGACATGCTTAGCAAGATGAATTCGGTATGTATTCCATTCTATATATTTTTATATTATTTTTTGTATTCCTTAATCAGATAAACTCTAGCTATCATTTTTGTCTTCAAACTGCATCATATATTTCATTCAGACTAATATAAAACCCCAGCTATCATTTTTGTCTTGAAACGACATCATATATTTCATTAAGACTAATATAAATACACGTTAGAATTGATATACCATAAACCATAAGGTGGTCACACAAGATCCTCTACCTCACATATATTTGTTTATTGTGTCACATATGTTTTTTTATTGTTCGAGATCAAGATTGTCTACATCTTTCCTTAAAAATGTCTGCCTGGTTTAGACCCAAATAACTTGCTGGTTTGATATAAGCATTTCTAATCCAGAAGCTAAAACTTAGCCAAGTTGAATGAATTATTTTCTAGACACGATAGTTAGTATAAAAATGATATGCTTGTAAGTTGTATCATATACCAAAGACTACCAAATTTCTATCTACTTGTCAAATCATCCATTTGTCATCAAAACTAACCATATTCTAAGGAGGAATTAGAAAAATCAAGAACACTACAAATTAAAAACCATTAAGATCGATGATATTATTATTATTATTATTGTAAGGGGGAATAGGAGAGATGCAATGGATAACTATTATAATGCTTATGTGAGCTTTTCAACACTGTAAAAGAAACCAAACTCACTCTTTAGAAGAAAAGAGTGTTGGAACACAAACTTTTCTATAGTTAATTCTGTCACTCACGCTTAATAGAGAAATGAATTCTCTACAATACCTAACTTTCTCTACATATTCCAATTTTAGTTTTTCCTCAAGGCTTGGTAAATATCTAGTGACATTATCATTTGTATTACAATATATGAATTCAATTTCATTTAATTGTGTCTTTTCTCTTAGAGAATGATGATAAGTTTCAATGTGCTTTGTCATGGAAAGATAAAATGGATTGTTTGGTTATCACATTTGATGGTTGTTAGTAATTTTTTCTTTCTCCTATCTCTTTAAGGATTTTCCTTAGCCAAATTACCTCATAGGTGGCACTACATAATGGTTTATACTCATCTTGTGGTTGTTTCTTACTGCTCCAAGACTTAATTTTCGATCCTATATCAAATACATATCTAGTGGTGGACTTTTTGTCATCTAATCTCATGCCCTATCTTTAAGAATCAGTAATACGAAATTCTTTTTTTTTTATTAAATATTTTCTTTCCATCAGAATACCAACGCTTATATCCGTCTTTATTACAACGTTCAATTTTAAAAACAAAAAATTGTTTCCGTCAGTCATCCTATCCACGTCGGAAGAGCGATGGTATATCCGTCGGAAGAGAGTTGCAATATCCGTTGGAAGAGCAACGATACGACAGTCGGAAGAGCGACGCAATAAACCTGATAAACGTCAGATATAGTAATAAACCTGATAAACCTTGGAAGACCGACAATTATGGATCATCTGTACTGCAATGGAGAAAAACGTCAGTAGACCGACGGTTTAACTAACGTCGTAATAGCGACGCTTTTGGTAACGTCAGTAGACCGACGGTTTTGAGAACGTCGGAATAGCGACGCTTTTTATGACGTCAGAATAGTGACGATTCTGATAACATCGGAAGAGGTAACGTCGGTAGACTGAGGGTTTCGAGAACGTCAGAAGAGTGACACTTTTTATGATGTCAGAATAGTGACGATTCTAATAACGTCAAAAGAGCGACGGACGTCCGGAAATGTCGAAAAAAGTGTCGCTCTTCTGACTCTTTATTGAAGTTTTGGAATTGAGATGTAATGGCTAACCACGTTTTTCCCCACCTTAAAATCTCGCTCTTGTGATGCCTATGTGTCGGAATAGCGAATATTTTGCCATCAGAAATTGGGCCAAATGTGCTAGTGATGCTAAAAAAGGAGACAAGAGTTAAATGGACCTTAAAAGCCAAATATTCATTTGAACTGGTGAAACAAGATCTCACTCAAACACCAGTTCTTATCAGTCCTAAATTCACCAAGGATTTATAGATTTTTTCATTTTCATCTGAGCACACCATTGTTGCAGTGTTGTTGCAAAAGAATAACGTAGGGAAAGAACAACCAATAGCCTTTTTTAGTAAAGCATTAAGAGATGTTCCACTCAAATATAACATCATGGAAAAACAAGCCTTAGCCTTGATAAAAGCATTGAAAGATTTCCGAGTCTACATTTTACAATCTCATATCATTGCTTCTGTCCCACATACAATTGTCAAAGAAATTCTAAATCAAGACCCTGATGGTAAAAGGGGAAAATGAATTGCTATTATCTTATAATATGATTTAGAAATCAGACCTACCAAGCTGATTAAAGGACAAGGCTTAGCAAAAATCATGGCTGAATCAAATTTCCAAGCATTAGATATGAATATAGTTGATGTTTTAGAAGAACAAGAAGAATTCACTGCTCCATAAATTGAAGAAATACTTTTGAATTCATCTTGGTATGCTGATATCATATATGTACTTCTTTATCTCAATACCCCTCCTTCTTTATCAAAGAAAAAAGCTATATTTTTCCAACAAAAATATTTAAAATTCTTCATTTTAGATGGACTTCTATATTGGAAGAATGTTCTTGGAATATTGCTTAAATGTTTTCTTGAGAATGATGCAAGAAAAATCATGCATGAGATAAATGAGGGAGAGTGTGGAGGCCACCTTTATTGGAAAACAACAGTAGACAAGATTCTTAGAGCTGGCTATTATTGGCTCACCATTTTCCCTGATACCCAAAAACTAGTCATGACTTGCCATGAGTGTCAAATTTTTTATGGCAAGAGAAAACTCCTACTTTTAACCCTACATCCCATCACTATTGAGGCTCCCTTTCAACAATGGGGCTTATAATTTATTGGAGAAATTCACACAAACTCATCTACCCAATATAAGTGAATCCTAACTGTTGTAGACAATTTTGTCACCCCTAGAGACAACCTAGAGTTGCTATAGACCAGTTCCTAGGACATCTTAATATAGCAAGGAGCTCATAATATAGCTTGGGTTGTCAATCCAAAAGCTCTCTTACTATCTCTTGCAGAACAAGGAAATTAGTTTAAATGGAACCAAACTCTCTCAGGAGCTGATACAAAGATAAGAATAATGTAGGGACATCATGCCAAACTCTAATACAAAAGCATCAGATAGTTAAGAGACAGCTTATTGCAAAGAGGGCCAGTTCAAATAATATGCCACAGAAATCAAATATCAGAAAGTGGATGTAGTGAAGAAACATGAAGAAGATACTAGTTAGCATGAGGCTGATACCCAGATACACAACAAAACCACATATGGGCTTATCCAACTAAGAATCCATACATGACAATGGCGTTTTAAAAGAACCCTCCTCAAGTAACTAATATAGCTAGAAAATATGGATGAAATGAACATGGAACAGTATATCATGACTAGGCCTATTTAAAGCGCTTGACTAATCCAAGTATGGGAACCAACTAGGATGAATCCTTACTTAAGACCAGTGAGCCACTCGCATTCTAGAACATGATACAAGAAGATAAATCGCATGAAATGAGATATTGTATTAACACATAAGAAAAGATTACATACTGTGGGATACGAAAGACCAGAATCCTCATTACAGTTATAACTCCTCCTCACTAAGACCCTACAGGCTCTGAGCCTTTACACAAAAGCTTTACAAGATGTATACAAGCACTTCTCACTGCACAGTTTTCTGATAGAAATCTGGAACCCCTACAGTGTCATTCTTCCTAGTTTTTATAGGAGAAGGAGAAAACTCTAGAGAATGAGGTAGGTGATATAAATTTAATGATCTTATTTGAAACAAATTTGAAAGAAAAACCCGCCTGTGCTGTTTGGCGGTGCTGAACTGGTGCAAGTACTCTGCTGTTGTTTTATGAAATAAATGTTGAGGAAGCAAATCTCCTTATAAAAAATACAGAAAGAATAAAATATACAAATGTTCTGTACTGGGCTGAGAGAAAAATCTTCTGCAATTAAACCTTGAGGTTGTTGATGTTTGCGCATGGTACTCTCGGCCCTCTATCTTTGAATTGAAATCTCAGATCTTTAATGCAGGGCATCACATTTCTCGATCTTTTACTGATTTTTGTAGGTTGCCCCATTAATGTTTTCTCTGTCACAGATCTGCCCTTTTGATTTTCTCTGGAGGGTTCGAGGGATTTTCTTTCTATTCACGTCAAATGGAGTCACATCACAGCAACTACCTCCAGTTCCCATCTTAAATTTCTCCCTCGGAGACTGTTAATGGCGGTGCTATGAGCCTCTGTAAGAAAATCAGTGGATCGTGGTAATTCTCAGTCGCGGCGAACCTGCAAAAACCAAAACTTGTTAAATAAAATCGATTACGGGGATGGCGAACATGGTGGGATTGATGGAAATGGTAGTGTAGGTCTGAGGGGATGATGAAACGATCCGGAGTAGCGGAAAACGCAGAGGGACGATGGTGGATGAACGAGGCGAGGATATATATGTTATAAACGCTGTAATATGACACGAAAACGAAGCATATGAATGGTGGAGGTGAACGTACATGACACGTGGGCATTCAAAAATTCAAGCAGGAGGGGAGACGTGGAGGTTGATTTGGACGGTCAACGGGTCGTGTAAACAATTCATGACCATACAATCAAAATGAAATCGACGGTTATAATGAGCCGGAGGGCAATCAAAGGTGGGCCAGAGACATGATGGATGTAGGTTAAAGTGTGAGCAGCATCGGAAGATAGTCACCGTTGGATGAAGGATGCAGGATCGGATGGTTGATGATGATTATGCTGCCCGACCTTTGACCGAACTTTAATGCACGAAATTGGAGTGGTTTTGGGACGTACATGGGGACACGCGTCATGCGGCGTGTGGAATCGATGCCATTTGATTGAAAACTGCCAGCCCGGTGGAGGCGGTGAGGAATGAAACCGCCGGTTTTGAGCAGTGAGCGGAGGCGCGGGGACCACCAAGGTAAGCAGGACTCCACTCCGTCGATTGGTTCTTGATCCGACGGCTCTAGACGCGCTCAAAGTTTTAAACTTTAAGCTCCTTTCCTCTTGGAGCCCGGTATTGCGCCCGAGTCATATGGAGAATGAAACAAGGGGGCTAAGGCTGAAGGACTAAGCCCGATACGATTTAAATTGCAGATTTTAACCTTTGTAGGGTGTATTTTCCCGACGGAAAAGGATTGTGGTAGGCAGAAAATAGGGATTTTGGACATGACAACAGGTTTAAAAGATTATGGGGGAGCGTTAGGCCAAAAATTTGGGTCGAAGGGCTTACATGCACAACATCGGCTCCAACTGGGGATGGCGTGTTCACTCCTGGACGCGTCGAGAACCTGCAGACCAATGATTATTTCTGTGCATACCCTGATACTATGCTCTTTTAGCATTTTTCCTCATAATTTATCAGTGCACTCATAAAATCAAAACTGAAGCAAAACATATATACAGTATTGTACATCAGGCTTGCTCTACTTGAGTCAGAATTGAAAGTAGGGCTTAAGAAATTGGCCATTTACAGGGAAGTCCAGCAGATCACCCTGTAAGTTTTCTAAAATAAATGTATTATTACCTTTCAGCTCCATAATCTTAATTGGGCCAAACGAAAGTGGATCAAATTTAGCATTTTTGCCCTTTTCAGCTCTCTGGATATCCCATCTGAGAACCAGATCACCAATTTGAAATTTCCTATCTTTCGCATGCTGATCAAATACATTTTTCATTTTCTCCTGATATTCTGTTAATCTCTGATTCACTTGGTTCCGTGTTTCCTCTAATTCTACCAATTGATTAATCCTTCTGACCATGTCATCTGGTTCTTCCTGACTTTCCTGCATGAAACGTGCCACTGGCAAAGACAACTGCACAGGAAACACAGCTGCTCGCCCATATAATAATTCATAAGGAGATTTCCCTATTTCCCTCTTGCTGGTTATCCTATTCGCCCATAAAGAAAATTTTAATTGGGAATCCCAGTTTTTCTGATTCTCATTTATTGTTTTCTTCAAAGTCCTCACTAGGGTTTTATTAGAAGACTCTGCCAAGCCATTTCCCTGTGGATAGTAAGCTGTGGAGTGACTCAATATGATGTTATACTATTGGCATAAATTTACGAACCTGGCAGACTTGAAGGCCTGTGCATTATCAGTTACAATTCTAGCAGGACAGCCAAACCTCGATATGATATTTTCCTCCATAAACTTGATTGTCACAACATCTGTAGCATTTATTGCAGGTATGGCTTCCACCCATTTTCTAAAATAATCTGTGGCTGTTAGTATCCATTTATATTGGCCACATTATGGGGGATTTATTTCTCCTATAAAATCTAATCCCCATTTCTGAAATGGTTCATTTACATGAATAGGAATCAAGGGCAAAGCTGCTAATTTATGTCTTTCTACAAATCTTTGGCACTTGTCACATGCTCTAACCCAAACAAAAACATCTGTAAATAATATTGGCCAGTAGAAACCAGCCTTCAGGATTTTATGAGCTATAGCCCTCCAGTTGTAATGTCCTCCACAGATTCCTTCATGGAATTCTGCCATTATATTCTCCACTTCCTTTTCTGTAAGGCATAATAGTAATATACCTGAAGGATCTCTCCAATATAGTTGCCCATTAGCAACTATGTATTTCTGTGATTTCATTCTTACAGCCCTATATTTTATCTTATCACAACTTGGAGGACAACTAAGTTTTAAAAGATATTCAACTATTTCCTTGTACCAAGGGCTAGTGAGGTATTTTATGTGTATCTTCTAATTGGCCATCTCTAGTCCTTGTTTTTCTTCTCCTTTTTCAAACTCTTCATTTTCTATCATGGAAAAATTTATGCCTAGAGCCTGATGATTTGATTCAGACAAAATTTTGGCTAGCCCCTGCCCTTTAACCAACTTAGTGGGCCTTATGTCCAAATCATACTCCTGAATTTTTGCAATCCATCTTCCTCTTTTACCTTCGCTATCCCCTTGAACAAGAATGTCTTTGACAGCTGCTGTAGGGACATATGAAGTGATGTGAGATTGCAAAATATACATTTTGAAAGCTTTAAGAGACTTCACCAGGGCATATGCCTGTTTCTCCAATATATTGTATTTCAATTCTACATCATGCAATACCTGACTGAAAAAGGCTATGGGTTGTTCGTATCCTTCTTCATTTTTCTGCAATAAGACTCCTGCTACTATATGGGGTGAAGCAAATGAAAATATCATAAATGGATTTGTATAATCAGGCCCAGCCAGCACAGGAGCTTCAGCAAATGCCTTTTTTATCCTTGTGAATGCATCTCTGGATTCTTGGGACCATCTTACTTCATTATCCTTTTTCAACATATCAGTGATATGCCTAACTATCTCAGCATAGTTAGGAATAAACCTTCTCAGAAAATTGATTCGGCCTAGAAACACCTACACTTCCTTCTTATTCCTGGGTAAAGGAATATTTTTTATAACTTCAACTCTCTTAGGGTCTATTTTCACACCATATTTAGTTACAATGTGCCCTAAGAGTTTTCCCTCATCTAATGCAAATAAATATTTTTGAGGATTGAGGGAAAGACCATACCTTATGCATTTTTCAAAGGTTCTCTGCAAGTGCTGAATGTGTTCAGTATCATCCTTTGAAAATACTGTGATATCATTCAAATATACCACCAGAAACTTGTCCTGCTCTCCAACAAAGGCTATGTCCATTGCCCTCTGAAAAGTAGCTCCTGCATTAATTAATCCAAAAGGCATCGTGGCATACATGAATGTTCCCCATGGCATGGTGAAAGCAGTCTTCTTTTGATCTTCTGGGGACACAGCCACCTGATTATAGCTAGAAAAACCATCCATCATTGACATTCTGGAGGCTCCGACCACTTTCTGTAGAATGTGGTCCATCTTAGGCAATGGATAATTATCTTTTAAGGATGCTCTATTTAAGTTTCTAAAATCTACACACAACCTTATTTCTCCATTTTTCTTTCGAACGGGAACAAGGTTTGCTACCCATTCTGAGTATCTCAATGGCACAATTATTTTGGCCTTCAGTAGCTTCTTGATTTCTTTTTCAATAGAGGGAAGCAGCAGAGGATTTATCTGTCTGAGCTTCTGCTTGTATGGTTTTGCATCTTCCCTCAAAGGAATTTTATGCTGCATTATATTAACATCAAAAGTTTTTAGGTCCTGATAGGACCATGCAAATACATCTTTATAAGATTTAAACAACTTCAGATATTTTTCTTTATATTCTTCTGGGACCCTCTTAGATAATTTTACAATTTTGGGATCAGCATAAGTACCCAGATTTAAATCTTCTATTTGATCTTCTTCTATCACTTTGTTTGGCTGCAATGGAATATCATCTTTGTTAAATAATCTTTCTAGAGGAACCAGACCTCTAGGTATAACATTTCCTTTCAGCTGCAGCACTTTATTTCCTGCCATTTCATCTTCCCATTTATTTTCTGTGACATTTTCAGCTTCCTCTTCTTCATTGTCATCAATCTCCATATTAGAGAATTCTCCCACTGTTTCCAGTAATCTCTTCATCTGTTCGTCATCTTCGAATACCTTCCAGTGCTTAATATTATCTGGGATAGATGGCCTATAACGTACCTCCACTTCATATCTTAAGAGTGGGTTGTGAGGAGGACGGAATGTAATGGCAGCTACAGCAAGAGAATCTGCTATTCTGTTCTGCTCCCGGGGCCTGAGCTGTATATTGAATGCTAAGAAGAAATTTTCTACCATGTCCCATACTTCATTTCTATATGCTCTCAGCCGAGGGTGTTTTGTTTGGCATTGATTTCTGACTTGTCTAACAACCAATTCAGAATCTCCCAGAACTTTTAAATTCTTTATATTCATATTCCTGGTTGTTTGTAGTCCCAATAAAAGTGCTTCATATTCATCTACATTATTGGTAGCCTCATATTCCAATTTAAAGGACAGTGGGACCCATTTTCCTGTAGGAGAAATTAATAATACTCCAGCACCATTTCCTTCCCTTGAATTTGCTCCATCGAAATGTAATGTCCAAATTTCTGATTCCTGATCCTCTTTGGGCTGCTCAGTTTGGATTTGACCAAAAAGGGGCTCATGGGTATAATTTTGATTTTCTTCTAACATTAAACATGAGAAATCTCCCTCTTTGTTATAAACTGGGGAATTCTCTGAGCAGTCAGCCTTAGTTACCATTTTAACAGATTTAGTCTCCCTGTATAACCTCCTCTCTTGGCCTCCAAAGACTGGGATGGTAGCATATGTTAAGTCCATTTTGAGTGACCCACCAATTTTGGTACCCCAGGACCTTGACAACAACATGCCAATGCGGGCTGGGATATCAGCAACCACAATGTCCATAACTACGCTTTTTGCTGGGATTTGTGCCAGATTGACCACTAAATCTTTAATCATCCCCAAGCATTTAACTCTTTTGGAATCAAATGAGTATAGGTCTTTATATGGTCTTATAATTTGTAGTCCTAGTTGTTCCATGACAGATAGAGGCATAAGATTATGGGAAGCCCCAGAATCTAGCATGCAGTTGTGTAACAACAGGTCATGAATAACTAAAGACACGTAAAAAGGAGGAGTAGAAGGGTCTACTTCCTCTACATGTGGGCCAAATACTACCAGGGGTCTTTCTTCTTGAAGGTTCAAACTATCAGGTACGATTGGTATTTTAGGAGGAAGCATGAAGGAGGTAACTTGAGATTGATATGCAGGTTGTTTTAGCAGTTCGGTCAAGGGGACTAGAATTTTAATTTTCTCAAGTTATTTTTGCAAACTAAAAGCGGGAGGGGGATTTTCTATCACAACCTCTTTTGACTCTTTATTTTCAGCTGAAAATTTAATTTCTTTTGACACAGATTCATCATTAGGAGGGCTGACTACTTTTGAAGAAGAAGGAATCTGATCATTAGGCTGCAAGGGAGTATTTAGAGGACTCTTACCTTTTTCTGTGTTTCTCTTTGTTGTTGATTCCTTTTGAGCAGGTACCTCCTTCTGAGGTGGCTCCTCTTCTTGATCTTGAGTTCAAGTCTTCTTCCTTGAAGATCTGAGATCATATTTTACATTAAACTGTGCTTGCATGAAATCAGCAAATTGTTTGCAATAGTGATCAATCTCTGCTTCTTCTTCTTCTTCTTGTAATGGGAATTCTATATCATCATTGTTTGAAAAAGCAAGATTTGAATCTTCTAATTGATAAGCAGTATCTTCGGTGGATTCATCTTCTGGACCTTCCAGGTACAAGGGATGTGGTACCTGATCTTGCTGCTCCTTTGCTTCGCTAGGCAATATCTACAGTGGTGGTCTTTTATACTGAGGATTGTATCCTCTGTTTGGAGCATTATAAAAATTCTTGGGGGCTGAACTCTTAGCCTCCAGTTCAAGTTTAACCATATTCTTAATCATATTGCTTATTTCATCCATCTTATCTGCATCCTTCTCCTGGTTAGAGGAGGAAACCTCTTCTTTACCTCTCCTCATAGTATCTTGCTCAAGTTTCCCCTTTGATTTCCCAGTGGAGGCAAAGTTTGCTTCCAACTCCAGAGCATCTGATTGAGCATTGTCTAAAGTATCAGGCTTTCTTTCCCTCAAGAAGAAGCCAAAATCTGAGTCAAAGGCTGCCATGAAAACCACTTTAGCAGCGTTCTGATGAGGCTTCATATCAGCAGGGAGATTTAGATATAACTTGTTAAATATTTTGATAAACTCTGACACTCCTTCATTATTTTTTCTCTTAAGAGTATTGAATTCAGTAAGACATTGTCCATGATCTTTCTTTTCTCCCCATTTCCTGAGAAAATTATTCTCCATATCATCCCAAGTGGTAACAGAACGATTTCCCAATGTTTTGAACCATTTTCTAGCTTCACCATCAAGAGACTGAACAAACAGTCTTAAGTCCACATCCAAATGTTCTACATTTAAGTTTTCTGCAAAGGAGAAAAAAGTCTCAAGATTTTTCTGAGCATCAATCTCATTTTCTCCATTAAATCTAGGCAGAATATTCAAATAATCCTGTGGCATATCATTTAGCACTTGGGGTAAGGCTAGTGGTGCATATTTGTTCAATAGAAAAGCTGGTACATTAGCCATTGGAGGAGGTGGGGGTTGTGCAAAAATTTGAGGTACGAATGAAGGAAAGGGAGGTGGAGGGAGTGGAGTATGAATAATAGTCAGAATGTGCTGTACAAAGGTCTGGGGTGTGGATGGAAACAATTCACGATTAACAAAGGCTACCTCTGTAACTTCTTTAATTTCTTCAGCCTCCGGAGTAGGACGAAAATCCTCTTCAATCCTGGCACTTCCCCTAAGTGGACTTTCTGAGTAATATTCAGGATTTTCCTCGATGGAATCAGGATGTTCTGTTTTGATTTCTTGAGAAGAAGAGGGCGTACAATCTTCTACAGAATATTCAGGGATTTCAGCACGAACTGATTCCCTCTCTTTCCAAATTATTTTATGAATGATCTTCTCTGGGTCAGACGTGTAGGGTGTCTTTGGCTGAGATGTATCTGACATCAAATGTGGCTTCCCAAGAGCCAGGACTACCAATAGATTTATCAAATAAATAACAGTGGAGTCGCCAAGGTGAGAGATGCGCAACTCTTCAACTCTCTGTGCTCACCTGATTAGAGAGTGAATATGATTTGTCGAGGCCCAGGGAAATTGATATTCTTGAATTCGATCCCCAGCAACGGCACCAGAAAGATGTTGTAGACAATTTTTTCACCCCTAGAGACAACCTAGAGTTGCTATAGACCAGTGCCTAGGACATCTTAATATAGCAAGGAGCTCATAATATAGCTTGGGTTGTCAATCCAAAATCTCTCTTACTATCTCTTGCAGAACAAGGAAATTATTTTAAATGGAACCAAACTCTCTCAGGAGCTGATACAAAGATAAGAATAATGTAGGAAAATCATGCCAAAATCCAATACAAAAGCATCAGACAGTTAAGAGACAGCTTACTACAAAGAGGGCCAGTTCAAATAATATGCCACAGAAATCAAATATCAGAAAGTGGATGCAGTGAAGAAACATGAAGAAGATACTAGTTAGCATGAGGTTGATACCCAGATACACAACAAAACCACATATGGGCTTATCCAACTAAGAATCCATACATGACAATGGCGTTTTAAAAGCACCCTCCTCAAGTAACTAATATAGCAGAAAATATGGATGAAATGAACATGGAATAGTATATCATGACTAGGCTTATTTAAAGCGCTTGACTAATCCAAGTATGGGCACCAACTAGGATGAATCCTTACTTAAGACCAGTGAGCCACTCGCATTCTAGAACATGATACAAGAAGATAAATAGCATGAAATGAGATATTGTATTAACACATAAGAAAAGATTACATACTGTGGGATACCAAAGACCAGAATCCTCATTATAGTTATAACTCCTCCTCACTGAGACCCTACGAGCTCTGAGCCTTTACACAAAAGCTTTACAAGATGTATACAAGCACTTCTCACTGCACAGTTTTTTGATAGAAATCTGGAACCCCTACAATGTCGTTCTTCCTAGTTTTTATAGGAGAAGGAGAAAACTCTAGAGAATGAGGTAGGTGATATACATTTAATGATCTTATTTGAAACAAATTTGAAAGAAAAACCCGCCTATGCTATTTGGCGGTGTTGAACTGGTGCAAGTACTCTGCTGCTGTTTTATGAAATAAATGTTGAGGAAGCAAATTTCCTTATAAACAAGACAGAAAGAATAAAATATAGAAATGTTCTGTACTGCGCTGAGAGAAAAATATGCTGCAATTAAACCTTGAGGTTGTTGATGCTTGCACATGGTACTCTCGGCCCTCTATCTTTGAATTGAAATCTCAGATATTTAATGCAGGGCATCACATTTCTCGATCTTTTACTGATTTTTGTAGGTTTCTCCATTAATTTTTTCTCCGTCATAGATCTGCCGTTTTGATTTTCTCTGGAGGGTTTGAGGGATTTTCTTTCTATTCACGTCAAATGGAGTCACATCACAGCAACTACCTCCAGTTCCCGTCTTAAATTTCTCCCTCGGAGACTGTTAATGGCGGTGCTATGAGCCTCTGTAAAAAAAGCAGTGGATCGTGGTAATTCTCAGCCGCGACGAACCTGCAAAAACCAAAACTTGTTAAATAAAACCGATTACAGGGATGGCGAACATGGTGGGATTGATGGAAATGGTAGTGTAGGTCTGAGGGGATGATGAAACGATCCGGAGTAGAAGAAAACGCAGAGGGACGATGGTGGATGAACGAGGCGAGGATATATATGTTATAAACGCTGTAATATGACACGAAAACGAAGCATAAGAATGGTGGAGGTGAACGTACATGACACATGGGCGTTCAAAAATTCAAGCAGGAGGGGAGACGTGGAGGTTGATTTAGACGGTCAGCGGTTCGTGTAAACAATTCATGACCATACAATCAAAATGAAATCGACGGTTATAATGAGCCGGAGGGAAATCAAATGTGGGCCAGAGACACGATGGACGTAGGTTAAAGCGTGAGCAGCATCGAAAGATAGTCACTGTTGGATGAAGGACGCAGGATCGGACGGTTGACGATGATTCCGCTACCCGACCTTTGACCGAAATTTAATGCGTGAAATTGGAGTGGTTTTGGGACGTGCATGGGGACACGCGTCATGCGGCGTGTGGAATCGCTGCCATTTGATTGAAAACCGCCAGCCCGATGGAGGCGGTGCAGAATGAAACCGCCGGTTTTGAGCAGTGAGCGGAGGCGCGAGCACCACCAAGGTAAGCAGGACTCTGCTCCGTCGATTGGTTCTTGATCCGATGGCTCCAGACGTGCCCGAAGTTTTAAACGTTAAGCTCCTTTCCGCCTGGCGCCCGGTCTTACTCTCAAGTCATATGGGGAATAAAACAAGGGGGCTAAGGCTGAAGGACTAAGCCCGATACAATTTAAATTTCCAATTTTAACCTTGGAGGGTGTATTTTCCCGGCGGAAAAGGATTGTGGTAGGTAGAAAATAGGGATTTTGGACATTACAACATGTTTAAAAGATTATGGGGGAGCGTTAGGCCAAAATTTTGGGTCCAAGGGCTGACATGCACAACACTAACTACCACTGATTATTTTACCAAGTGGATAAAGGCTATCCCTTCTAGGAATGCTACTAACCCAGTCATTATCAAGTTCCTTGAGACCAACATATTAGCTCGATTTGGTTGTCCTAGAAAGATCATTACAGAAAATGTTGCTGCCTTTAAATCCAAAATAATGGTTGATTTCTGCTATAAATATCATGTCACATTGGGACATTCCACAGCTTACTACCCCCAGGGTAATGGGCTAGCTGATTCCTCCAACAAAAGTTTGATCAAAATTATCAAAATACTGTTGGAATAGAATAAAAAAGCATGGCATAGTAAGATAGTTCATGAATTATGGGCTGATAGAATAACCACCAAGAAATCAATTGGTATGTCCCCCTATTAGTTGGTGTATGGCATGGATGCAGTCTTCCCAACATCCTTGGGAGTTCCAGCCATGAAACTCCTCCAACAAGTGCATTCAGAAGAAAATGACATGGAAATAAGGCTAAACCAGACCATTCATTTACAACAGTCAAGAGCGGAGGTTTACAAAAGAACAGAAGCAGTACAGGAAAGCTTCAAAAAGATCTTTGACAGAAGGACTAAAGCCAATAATTTCAAAATTGGAGACACAGTTTTGAAATGGGATTCTAGGAGGGAAGACAAAGGAAAACATGGTAAATTTGAGAATTTGTGGAAAGGGCCTTATATCATTCACTCACTTAGGGGTCATAATGCTTTCTCTTACAAGGGCTAAATGGAGAAGAGTTATTTGGAGGTACTGTCAATGGCATGATGATCAAACATTATTATTGTCAAAAGTCCTAGCTGCAAATTTTTAATTCATTATATATAACATTGCATGATAAAGGATCATAAAAACTAAAAATCCAGAAAATAGAAAAAGGAAAATATGGAATATTTGAAAAGAGGTATAGCCCCATACCCAAAAAATAGTACTATTGAAAGTGTGCAATCCTAAATGCCACTACTGGTGCAAAACGAATATCTTTTTCAGTCATCTAGCCTAATCATGGCTGAACATGCTTTAAATTTATGTTGATAAGTTAGTGTAAAAATTATTGTCAAAGTTATTCAAGCTTGGCTTATCAGAAAGTGTATATTAGGAAGTGAAAGATACTAGTTTCGCATGCTCAAAACAGAACCAAAGAGAAATATAAGGCTACATAAAAAATGATAGATTACAGCCCTTATCTTTCTATTTTACTTTATTGCAAAATAATGTTTGTGTGCAGCTTGTTCCAATGCCACAAACCATGGTAAGTCAGACTTCCTAATCCTGATTTGAGCCATGATTTCAATTTCATGTCAATAGTTTAGAGAATCAACGCTGCCAAACAACTTAATATTGGCAGTAAAATAGTCTAGGTAGAGAATAAAAAGAGTTCACCAGCTTAATCTAAACTCCTGGAAGCAATAAGGATAGAAGTATATAGTTTATTTCTGTTTTCAAAATAAAAATTTCAAGAGTTTTCCAGTTCAAATACACTCAAAGAAGAAAAATTTTTAGGACAAGTAGGTTGGGTAGGTAGAAATGCTGTTTAAAGAATCATATTTTTCATATTATTAAGATCATCACTTCAAAAGAAATATCAGCAAGTGAAAAGAAGGGAAAAATATTCCTAATGGAAGAGGTACTGGTCTTCAAAAACTCATGGATTTGATAAACTGAAACTTCTGGACACCTCCAAAAAGGAGATGCCCTCCACAAGTGGAGCCACTGTTAGTCATTAATAATTTTTACTGATATCAAAACATGACTAAGTAATGGTCCTAGATTTCTAAAAACAAAATTTGAGAAATATTGTGATTTTTAGAAATCTCACTGACTTCATTATCCTAAGTCAAACTATTTCACTAAAATTCTCCCTCTCTGCCCTCTAAGTTTCACCTCACTACTCCAAAAAGACTTCATTTTCTGGGCCTATTAACCTCATTTTCACTACCTTACCCACACTCTCATTCCCTCCCTTCTTCCCTATAAAAAACCCATTTTTCCCTTTCCTAAAAACCCTCATGAAGCACCCCCTATTCATCATTTCCCTTTACATGTATTAAACAATGTAAAATTCCACTTTTACATTGTTTAAAACCCAAACTTAAGCCTTCCGGGTGTTTTAATTTTTATATAAAACTCTATTTTATATTTAAAAACCTGCCCTTATCTACAAATATGCCTCAAGCCCCTTTTCTTCTAAACCACAACCCCCTCACACTCATAAGACGTCCACCCTCGCTATCCCTAAGCCCTTCCCCTATGAAAATAACGCTTATGACCCTTTCCATGTCATAAACCTCCAAACCTTATAATAAGGGCTCTTAAAACCTTTGGATTATTAAATGGGCCCCACTTCCCACTATTCCCAGCACCCCTCCATAAAACTTATAACTTAACGTGTTTTGGTTAAATTATTAAGGCCCTGGGCCCCATCCTCCATTTAAACCTGCCATCCAACCGCACAATGCCAACTGTCCTCCACTACCGATGGCCCGATCAACTTTTCACCGCCTCCCATATGCGTGTCAACCGTTGATCTCCCATCTCGAGATCCAACGGCCAGCATCACATATCGAAAATAAAGTTGCGATGGGGTTAGTGTTTCATAACCTGCGTGAAATAGGAGGTTTTTCCCCACCATGTGTATCCTCCTGAGGCATATCGCGCACCTCCCACCAAAAACCACTTACCGCCCATTCCTCGCGCAATAAACCACTCCTGGTTTTCAAAAACCGCCTACCTTCTATGCCATTTTTCAAACTTTTCCTGCTCCCATTCAAAATTCTCCTCGTTCCACCTTTGGAACCTTACCTCCTGCATCATCTTCTCCTCTACAAATCCCTCTGATAGTCCAAAACCCTGAAAAGCGCAATGAAACCCTCCCTGTAGGATTTTTAACTAACTGTTGATGTTTTTATGCAGGTTTTAATGGCAGAAATATATGAAAATATTCCGCAGCACCTAAATTGGTCATAGAGAGGCCCTGGTTGATGATCTAGGAGCTCAAAATAGATCAATAACAACCAGAGGATTTGTGTCAATATTTGCAAGTGATGAAAAATGATCATCTATGGATGAAATGAACCCTCCAGCCACAGAAGAAATCTTCCCCTGCACAGAGAAGACAAAATACAGTCAAAGGAAAAGTGAAGAGAAGGGGTCAGAAGGATTAAAGGGCTAATCCTAATTAAAAGCTAAAACAAGAGGATTAGCCAATCAAAGCAGAAGATTAAAGAAAGCAGGCAGACAGTTGAAAAGAGATTAAAGGATAAAGGAAAAAGATCAAACAGGTTAAAGAAAAATATGATAAAAACAAAGAGTTGGAGCTTAAAGATAGAGTTTAAGGCCTAAAACACAAATATTAAAGATAAACCAAAGGGAAGATTAACCCATAGCAAATTCTAATGACTCAGCCTATGGTAGTTACTCTTCTCAAAAGATATTTTTACCACCTATTACTTTGTTTCCTTCAATAAAGCATAAGACAGTTATTGAGCCTAGTCAGAGATATTTATATCTGCCAAACAATTATTGTAAAAGTTATGAATAGGCCTTAAATTCAAACATTTCACCTATATTCACTTAGGAGTTAAGATAGAAGTTATTATTCAGAGAAATATCTGCAGATATTCCTACCTTGGGCCTTGCATGGTATTCAAGGTTAGGAATTCATTAACTCTGTAATAAATTACACTCTAACCCTAGATTAGCTTCACCTCCTCATTTGCAAATAAATGCTGCATATGAACTCATTATCTTGTTGGCATTTGATGACTCTTTGAAGTAATACATAATCTCTTGGAATTTGAAAATAAATTGATGTCTTGGAACTCGTGGATGTCCTGATTTGTTTGTTGATGGAGGAGGCTAGATTATAGGATCCCTGAGCTTCGTTGTTGGTGGAGTGATTCTTATCTGTTATTGTTATTTCCTGTTTCATTATGTTAGGTCCCTATATTACTAGTATAGTCCCTTATTGTTGTTAGTGTAACCCCCTTATTGTTATTATTGTACCCTTGTAACCCCCATATTGTTATTACTATGCCCTTCAATTATTATTGTTATGTCGGCTAGGATTACATTGTGGCCCCACTAGGATTACATTGTGGCCCCATGGACTCCTATATATAGAAAGGAGGTTTTGTAATTTGAATCATCCAAGAATTTTTCATTCGTGTAATGTATTGGAGGTTTCCCCCTCGAAGTGGCTTATTTCTAAGGTGTTGATATCTCTTTTCCTCTTTTTTTGGAGTTGGTTTCACAACATTTGGTATTAGAGCTTTGAAATTCTAGGGTTTCACTGCTCCAAACAGGTCATTGTGGAATTTTTGATATAACGTTTTTTCTACGAAGGTTCAAATCTTAAATTTTTAGAGTGCGAAGCCAAAATCCTGAGGAACATCATCGCAAAATTTCAGAGCTTGGTTCTCAATATTTTCGGAGATATGATCTGTGCAAGTTAGGTCATTTTGCAGGCTCCTAAATTTAACCTAAACAGGTCATCGTGGTATTTTCGTAATAACGTTTTTTCTACGAAGGTTCAGAAGCTAAAATTGTTATAGTGCGAATTTGCAATCCTGAGGAATATTGTTGCAAAATTTCAAATTTTGGTTCGCAACATTTTCAGAGATATGATTTGTGGAAGTTAGGGCTTTTTGAGGCTTCTGAAGTTCATCTCATAGAGGTGATCATGGGAAAATATTCATAGCTCTCTCTCTAAGCATCAGATTGGAATGCTGTAAAAAGTGCCCGCAAGTACACAAACTGTAGTTTTCTTTATATCAATTTTAGAGCCAAAGGAGGAAACAGTGCCACATGGCAAGTCGTAGAAGTTTGCTCTACTGAACTAGTCCAAAATTGGGTCATTGTGGGAGATTGGACATAAATTTGCCTTGAATAATCCAAATCAGATCAGAGCTGTGGAATTTGAAAGAAGCTTCAGAGGGCTACAACAGAGCTGAATTTTAGATATTTATGATCTGCAATTATAGATATAATTCAATTTCAATATCAAGCTCCTCAAAAGCAAGTAAAAGGTGTGTATTTTTTTTTTCGAATTGCGTAAGTCTTGTTTGAAGAATAAAGTTGAATTGATTCCAAGGGAATATTGTAGAACAGATATCAATATTGGATTCTAAAATTTCCCCTAAAAAGAATTCAACACCCATTAAGCATTTAGAAATCTCTACTATGACTCATGAAGATGAAGAATGGCAACATGATATATCAAAATTAAAAGAGCAAGTGCAACAAATTTCACTCTCACAAAGAGCAACAAAAAATGACATGGAAGTTTTGAAGAAAGGCGTGGAAACTAAGATGGATGGTTTGAAGAAAGGCGTGGAATCTAAAATGGATGGTTTGAAGAATGGCATGGAATCTAAGATAGATGGCATAGAAGCTAGCATGGAATCTAAGATGGATGACATGGAAGCTAAGATCGATGAGAAAATGGAAAACAAGAAGAATGATCTAAAAGAAGACATGGAAGGTTTGACAAAGTTGATACAAGAAATGTTTCCTAATGGTGAAAAGATAGTAGAGGAAACTCATGATGAGAAAAAAATAAATGTTAATCGTGATTTCATAAAATTTAATGTAAGCGGGAAGAACCACCATATTCCAAAAATGGATATGAGAAATTTTGATGGAAAGGATCCTGTAACATGGATACCACAGATGTATCAATATTTTGATCTCCATAATGTGCAAAACACACAAAAGGTACGCATTTCAACATTACATTTAGAACAAAATACATTTGTATGGTATCGATGGCTTTTCTCCCGTAAAAAAAAATGTCACTTGGTCAATTTTTACGAACGAAATGATAGCACATTATGAGGATACAAAGAGAAACACCTTCTTTAGCCAATTGATAAATCTCAAACAAAAGGGTTTAATGGGGCAGCACATTGAGGATTTCCAAAAATTTAATATAAGGGTAACTGATATTCCAGAGGAACACAGGATTGGTCTCTTCATAGGTACTTTAAAGGATAACATCCAACATGAATTTCGGATTTTTGAGCCTGATTCATTGGAGAAGTAATTCAGGTTGGCAAGAAAAATTGAATGTAAAATTATGGCTACAAGGAAGCCTACCACTCACTTCTATAAAGAGGGAAGTGTTGCTACTCCCATATTTCCACAACCTACAAGGTTGACACCACAAAAATTCGAATAAAAAAGAGAAAAAGGGATTTGCTACAGTTGTGATAGAAAATACACTAAAGGTCATAAGTGTGCTGAGAAGAAATTATTTTACATAGATTGTGAAGATGAAGAAGAAAATGAACAAGAAGAGGATATACACCAGGAACCAACCCAAGCATAGGAAGAAATGAGTCTGACCATATCATGTAATGCATTGGTAGGAATTACCACTCCTCAAACTCTCAAGATAGAAGGACATATCAAGAAGAAAAAGGTAATAGTGTTTATTGATTCAGGTAGTACCCATAATTTTGTTCATTGTAAGGTAGCCAAGGAATTTAATTGTTTCCTATACCCATCACCAGAATGTCAAGTGATTGTTGCAAATGGAGGAACTATAAATTTCTCTGGAAAATGCCATAATATCAAGCTAACCATGGGGGAATATGTATTGAATTTTCCAATTCTTTCCATTCCTATGGGAGGTGTTGATGTTGTACTAGGAGTACAATGGTTACAATATTTGGGGATGGTAGCTTTTACTTTTCAAGAAATTTTCTTGAAATTTTTTTCAGAAGGAAAGGAAGTCAAATTATGGGGTATTGCAGGGAAGACAGGAAAGATAATAAGCTCTAATGTCATGAAAAAGCTTATAAAGAAAGAACAACGGGGCATAATTGCACAATTATGCTCACTAGAAGTTCCAACATCAAAATCATCTATTTGTGCAGATCTCCAAAATGTCTTGGACAATCATTCCAAGGTTTTTGAAACTCCAAAAGGACTCCCACTTATTCGTGATCATGATCATGCTATTCATTTGATTCCAGGAAGTGTTCCTCCAAACATCAGGCCTTATAGATATCCTTATGTCCAAAAGAGCGAAATTGAACATATGATTGCAGAAATGTTAGAGGCGGGTATATTTCAACCTAGTCAAAGTTCTTTCTATGCACCTATAGTATTGGTACACAAGAAGGATGGATCATGGCTCATGTGTCTAGATTATAGGGAGCTCAATAAGATCACCATTAAATATAAATTTCCCATTCCTGTGATTGATGAATTATTGGATGAATTACATGGAGCAATTTATTTTACCAAATTGGATCTTCGTTCAGGGTATCATCAAATTAGAATGAAGACTGAAGATATTCCAAAAATAACATTTCGAACTCATGAGGGTCATTATGAATTTTTGGTCATGCCTTTTGGCCTTACCAATGCACCTTCTACATTTCAAGGGTTGATGAATTCCATTTTCAAACCCTTCCTTAGAAAATTTGTGCTAGTATTTTTTGATGATATACTAATCTACGGTAGGTCTTGGAAGGATCATGTTGAACATGTTGACAGGGTGCTCAAACTATTGCAGGAGAAACAATTATATGCAAAAACATCCAAATGTTTCTTTGGAGTACAAGAGGTGGAATATCTGGGTCATATTGTATCTCACGAGGGTGTTAAAGTAGACCCTAACAAAATTAAAGCCATTAAGTAATGGAAAGTCCCCACAACCATAAATCAGTTGCGAGGATTTCTCGGGTTAACAGGGTATTATCGCAAGTTTGTTAAGAATTATGGGAGAATAGCAGCACCTCTAACAACATTATTGAAGAAAGATGCATTTTCATGGACTCCTGAAGCAACTAAGGCCTTTGAGCATCTTAAAGAGGCAATGTGCCTAACACCGGTCTTAGCTACGCCAGACTTCACAAAAACCTTTATTGTGGAATGTGATGCCTCAGGAAATGGAATTGGTGTTGTTTTAATGCAAGAAGGAAGACCCATTGCTTTTTAAAGTCGTCAAATCAAAGGAAAGTATTTACAGAAACCTATTTATGAGAAGGAAATGTTAGCAATACTGCATGCACTAAAGAAATGGAGAAATTACCTAATGGGAAGACACTTCAAGGTAAAAACTGATCATGATAGTCTTAAACACTTTTTGGAACAAAGACTATCTTCAGAAGAGCGGCAAAAATGGGTCACAAAGATGTTGGGTTATGACTTTGAAATAATCTACAAAAAAGGAAAGCTTAATGTTGTTGCAGATGCACTCTCAAGAAATAATGAAGAGGTGGAAGCATTGCTTTGTGCCATTTATATTATCCAACAAGATTGGATAACCGAAGCAAGAGATGAATGGAAGAAGGACAAAGATGTATGAACACTCATTCAAAAGTTGCAGCAAGATCCTAGTACATCTGATACATTTAGTTGGAAAAATGATTCCTTATGGTACAAAGATCACTTATATCTTTGCAAGAATTCCCAACTAAAACAAAAGATTCTTCTGGAATTGCACACTTCTCCTTTAGGAGGACACTCAGGATTTTTAAAAACTTACCACAGGGTGAAGAAAGAATTTTTTTGGGATGGCCTTAAATCTGATATTCAAAAGTTTGTGGCAGAATGTTTGGTTTGCCAGCAAAATAAAGTTGAGACAATTAAGACCATGGATCTTCTACAACCTTTATCCATTCCAAGTCAATGTTGGGAGGAGATTTCAATGGATTTCATCACAGGTTTACCTAAGTCCGAAGGAAAGAGTGTCATCATGGTGGTAGTTGATAGACTTACCAAGTATGCACACTTTTGTGCATTATCTCATCCATTTAAAGAAATTACAGTGACTACTACATTTATGGACACAATTAAAAAGCTACATGGAAACCCAAGGGTTACTGTGAGCAACAGAGATCCCATTTTTACTGGAAATTTTTGGACGGAGTTATTTTATTGTTTGGGTACTCAATTATTTCATAGCTCATATTATCATCCTCAATCCAATGGTCAAACTGATATAGTAAATAAATTTTTGGAAGGATATCTTCATTGTTTTGTATCTGATAAACAGACACAATAGGTCAAGTGGTTACCTCTAGCTGAATTGTGGTATAACACTTCCTTCTATACTACAGCAAAAGTGACCCCATTTATGGAACTTTATGGAGATCATCCACCATCCATCACATCATCTTTAAGAGAAAATTCGAAGGTTCAAGCAGTGGAAGATCACATCAAGCATCAACAATAAGTTCTTCAACTCTTAAAGGACAACCTGAAATTGGCACAAAATCGAATGAAATAACAGGCATATCAACATCGCAACGAGAGAAGTTTTGATGTAGGAGACTAGGTATTTTTACGGCTACAACCATATAAACAAATGTCCCTTAAGCAAGCTAAGAAGGATAATAAATTATTTCCAAAGTACTATGGTCCTTACAAGGTGTTGCAAAATATTGGTACTATGGCATAAAAATTGGAGCTTCCTGCTTCTTCACGAGTGCATCCAATTTTCCATGTTTCATGCTTAAAGAAGGTTATAGGTGAAAATCTTCCAGTTCAAACAATATTGCCAGAACTTGATGAGGAAGGAAGAATCATATTGGAACCTGAAGCGGTCACGGAAACAAGAACTTGACAGCTACAGAATCGATCAATTTCAAAGTATCTCATCAAATGGAAGAACTTACTCACTGAAGATTCTACATGGGAGGATGAGAATTTTATACAGAAACACCCAGAGCTACTCAAGCATTGAGGACAACACTTTTTTGAAGGAGAGGGGCATGTTAGGTCTCTATATTACAAGTATAGTCCCTTATTTTTGTTAGTGTAACCCCCTTATTGTTATTATTGTACCCTTGTAACCCCCATATTGTTATTATTGTGCCCTTGAATTATTATTGTTAGGTCGGCTAGGATTACATTGTGGCCCCATGGACTCCTATAAATAGAAAGGAGGTTTTGTAATTTGAATCATCCAAGAATTGTTCATTCATGTAATGTATTGGAGGTTGCCCCCTTGAAGTGTCATATTTCTAAGGCATTGATATCTCTTTTCTTATCTTTTTGGAGTTGGTTTCACAACAAATTATGTTTCCATATTCCTATATTGCAGTAGAGTAAAGGATTTAGACTAAGAAATGTTTCTAAAGGCACCTTAGTTATTTTTGTTCTTCACTACCTTAATGTTTTCTTCTGCTAGGACATTTTAGAGAATTCTTAATTGTACTCTATACCCCCTAAGCTTGTTTATTTCATGAATAGTTTAATACAAGTGGTATTAAGGACGATTTATGGCTAGCCCTGCTTATTTTATGTCACTAAAATATTGTTTCTAAAGTCTCTCTCCAAAGTACCATTACTTAAATTCTTCCAAAGAGGTTTTGTTTCAATCATACCCTTTGTACTTGCTTAAATAATTGTTTTAGAGATCTTCATAGCTATAATCAAAGGTGTTTTAGGCATTCCCTCTTCTCTGATTATAGTTATATGTGTGTCTTGATTTTTTTCTATCCTTGAAGGTGAAATCACTAGAAGTTAAATGAGTTTCTCGCCTTCTATATTTCATTGGAAATGTTTGTCTTGAATAATTATCTATTTTAGTTGAATCAAATAATTTATGGTTTGCCCTATCTATTGATTTCTTATTCATGCTTATGATATTTAAGTCCCTTTGTTAAAAAGTACATATGATAAAGGATTCTTAATTTCGCTTTGTCCTACTTTTTATTCTTACTATTGATGTCCATCTCATTACCCCTAAAAACCTTGAAGATCCCCTGACCAAGTTAGATTTTCCCTATGATGCTCCCGATCCATTGATGAAATTTTCATGACTTTTATTAGACTCCATTACCCAATGACTTAGAGATTTCCTCATTCTATCTATTCATCTTGATCATCATACTCAACCAAAACAATCAAACAAACCCCAAACTTAATAACTAGCCTAAAATCAACCATCTAAAGCAACAAGTTCATATCCTTTGCAAACTAATAGAGAGAGTCATCTCTGAGTCTAAGAAGGCTAGGTCTTAGGACATCAAATACTGGTCTGATGTTGCCCTATCCATTTGGTCTACCAATATGCTAAATCACAGGATCACAGCATAATGGCGGTCACGGTGGGACCTTCTAAGTTAGTGACAATCTAAGTACTCCTTAGAACTTCAAAAATCCTTTTCAAAACATAAGAAACTCCAACTGATACCCAATGAGTAGAATTTAGTCATTTCACCGTATTAGCTAAATGATGATCATGGTATAGGACACTCATAAAAACCTTAGGGCTACATAAAGAACTCGGAAAAACCCCAAAAAACATTCCTATATTGGTTTTTTATCAATTATTGGTGGTGGGCCATACACATTTATCTTCAAAACAACCAAAAATATCCACCTGGAAACTCCACTAGCCTCCAGTAGGCCTATTACTTCATTAGTTCTCTTTAGACTTAATAGGATTGGGTCAAATTAGATCTAAGAAGTTTAGGAGCCTAGTCCCATATTGTAGAAGTTTGTTAAGCACTAAGAGAGGTCAGCCTTCTAAAAAAAAAAAAAAACAATTCTAAACTTTCAGGCTATCTAAATTTTTATTTTGAAATCTGGCTTCACAAAGGATCAATACCAGATCTCATCCAGAACCTAATCCTCCTACTAGATTTGATGATCCAGAAAATATTTTATGGAAAACTTATAGAGCTGGAAATTTAACTATTATTAGGACCATTCAAATATCAAGATTTGTCCCTAAACAGCTTACAGTCTTGAAAGATCCTCAGTTTGACTTGCACAATTCAAAGAACCTATTTAGAACAAAGTCACATACTGATATTGACCAGACTGACTTTGAGTCCAGATATTTGTAGCAGAGTTCTAGTAGAGAAGCTTCTCCTTATACTACTCCTGATTTTCAGCTTCTCCATCACTTTATCTCCTTCCATAAAAAATATGCTCATAATCAGTTTGTTGTTCCAAGTACTTCCACCACACCCATCCACACATCCACTGTTCAAAACACTCCCTTACATCCCACATTCCCTCTTACAAACACACCTCTTGTAAATCGTTCCATTTACTCCCATCATGGCAGCATGGTATGCTCCCTTAGTGTTACCACAACCTTTGGTTCCTTTACCAAATGATTATCAATCTAGAATTCCACACTTCACTTGAACTGAATCTACTACTACCCAAAAATATGTAGATAAAATGAATGATGCCTTTGAATACATGGAAATAGAATAAGAGACCATTAAGATGAGAATATTTTTCCAAAGCTTAGGAGGAGAAGCCAAAAAATGGTTTAAAATCTTAAATCCTAATAGCATTAATGATCTCCCTAATTTATACCAAACATTCATAAAAAAATGGGAAATTGAAAAGAGCCCTCTCCAAATCCTTTCAAAATGTAGCAACCTTAAAATAAATGTTGGGGAAAGTGTCCAAGATTACTGCACTAGATTTAATAGTGTTTACTATGCACTTCCCCCAAACATGAAACCTCCACTAGGCTTAGCCTTAGCAAAATTTCTAGAAGGTTTTGACCTAGACATGGCCTATCATCTAAGAGAAAGAGACCCCTTGAATTTAGAAGATATGTAGAGGGGAGCTCTAAGTTTAGAAGAAAATCTGATTGAGAAAAGAGCTAGGTTGAAATCAGAAAAAAGAGTTACATACAAAGATGAAACAATGGCCTCAACCTCATCATCTGATGCCAAAATTGATAACTTAGTGAGGGTAATGGAAATAATGCTAGAAAGGATAAACTTAACTAATAGAGTACCTCCTAGGGAGAACCAAGTAAATCCCCAAATCAAAAACATAAATCTAAATTTTAGAAGAGATCCTATTCAAAATAGACAAAGAGATAATGACCAACAAATTAGGCCTCCTTTCCAAGACAACTATGTGGATGAAGAAGAAACGAAGACTGAAAGATTGGAGGAAAATCATGTAAATCTGATAGGATCTGACAGTGAGGGTGATGTTTTTCTCACTTAAGAAGAACAAGGATTCTTTTCCTTAGACCAAAATAAAAACAACCATGAGGATTCTGAAGATTATCTATTGGGATTTGAAAATGCTATAATGGAAGTCCACACACAATATGATCTTAGGAGCAAAAAGAACCAAGAGGCCTCCAAGAATAATAACACGGGAATTGTTGTTAGGAAAACCTCAGAACATCCTCCTAAAAATACAGAAAACAGTACCAACACCATGGCTAAGAAATTTGATCTGAATAAAGAAAAAATCAACCAACAAAGTGTTGACCCAAGCTGCCCTAGCATTTCTGCTAGTGGCCCTGAAAATTCTATCCAGGATAACAGTCCTAATAAAACTCAGCAAATCAGAATTGCTGAAAAGACGATGTGTGACAAAGCAGATGTAAATATGTCAAAAACACTACCACCTTTCAACCTTGAGGGAGAAATTTCCAAGATTAAAATTAGCATACCCTTAGCTAAACTATTAACCCGAGATGTATATAAAAATCAAGTTTTGAAAGCTTTGAATATAGGGAATGATATTAATACTTTAAACCTGATAGATGATAAACCATAATTGTTGTTTGGTCTTGAAGTAGAAGGAAAATACCAAGAAGGGGTTGTCTCTCCATTCTATGTTAGTATTAATATACATGATAAAATCTTACACAATGCCATGCTAGACTCTGGTGCCTCTCACAACCTCATGCCAAAGGTGGTGATGGAGAGATTAGGCCTAGAAATTACTAAACCTTACAAAGACCTTTATTCTTTTGACTCAAGCAGAGTCAAGTGTTTGGTTCTAATCAAGGATTTATGTGTCAATCTGGCACAAATTCCTGCTAAGGGTCTAGTTATGGACATAGTATTTGTTGACATTCCCCCAAAGTATGGCATGCTTTTATCCAGATCATGGGGAGCCAAACTTCAGGGGACCTTCAAATGGACATGTCTTATGCTACCATCTCGATATTTAACCAAACCAGAAGATTATACTGGGGATCTCATATGAAATATATGGTAAGAAACCTAGGTATGCCAAACAACACTCCTATTTATTCCATTAATTCAGATCTTTATTTATTTATCTTGTTCAATGAATATGAAATCAGCAAACAAGAAAATGAAAATGAAAAAGAGTTGAGCCCACTAGAACAGCCAAATCTATCCTCAAATGAAAAACATAACAGCTCAAACTTTAGTAGCTTTTGTTAGGTCCCTATATTACTAGTATAGTCCCTTATTGTTGTTAGTGTAACCCCCTTATCATTATTATTGAACCCCTGTAACCCCCATATTGTTATTATTGTGCCCTTAAATTATTATTTTTAGGTCGGATAGGATTACATTGTGGCCCCATGGACTCCTATATACAGAAAGGAGGTTTTGTAATTTGTATCATCCAAGAATTTTTCATTCATGTAATGTATTGGAGGTTTCTCCCTTGAAGTGGCTTATTTCTAAGGTGTTGATATCTCTTTTCTTCTATTTTTGGAGCTGGCTTCACAACATTTGGTATCAGATTTTTGGATTCTAGGGTTTCGCTGCTCCAAAAAAGTCATCATGGCATTTTCGCTATAACATTTTTTCTACGAAGTTTCAGAAGCTGAAATTTTTATGGTGCAAAGCCGAAATCCTGAGGAACATCTTCATGAAATTTTAGAGCTTGGTTCACAAATTTTCGGAGATATGATCTATGGAATTTAGGTCTTTTTGCAGGCTCCTCAATTTAATATAAACAGGTCATTGTGGAATTGGTGCTATAACGTTTTTTATAAGAAGGTTCAGAATCTGAAATTTTTAGGGTGTGAAGCTGAAATCTTGAGGAAATTCGTCACAAAATTTTAGAGCTTGGTTCGAAATATTTTCGGAGATATGATCTGTGGAAGGTAGTGCTTTTTCAGGCTCCTGAATTTCATCTCAAAGAGGTGATCGTGGGAAAATCTTCATAACTCTCTCTCTGAAAATCGGATTGGAGTTCTGTAAAAATTGGTCACAAGTACACAGACTGTAGTTTCTTTTCTATCAATTTCAGAAATAAAAGACAAAACAATGACACGTCGCAAGTCGCACAAGTTCGCTCTACTGAACCAGTCCATAATTAGGTCATTGTGGGAGATTGTACATAACGTTGCCTTGGAGAATACAAATCAAGTCAGACCTATGAAATTTGAAAGATAATTTAGAATGCTACCTTAGTGCCAAATTTTAGATATTGAAGAGCTGCAATCATAGAGATAATCCAATTTCAATATCGAGCTCCTCAAAAGCAAGAAACAGGTGTGTATTTTTTTTCCGAATTGCATAAGTCTTGTTTGAAGAATCAATTTGAATTGATTCCAAGGGCATATTGTAGAATAGATATCAGTATTGGGTTCTAAAAAATTCCCCGTAAAAATAATTCAACACCCATTAAGCATTCAGAAGGCTCTACTATGACTCATGAAGATGAAGAATTGCAACATGATCTATCAAAATTACAAGAGCAAGTGCACTAATTTTCGCTCTCGCAAAGAGAAAAAAAAAATGAAATGGAAGTTTTGAAGAAAGGCGTGGAAGCGAAGATGGATAGTTTGAATAAAGGCATGGAATCTAAGATAGATGGCATGGAAGCTGGCATGGAATCTAAGATAGATCACATGGAAGCTAAGATTCATGAAAAAATGAAAGACAACATGGAAAACATGAAGAATGATCTAAAAGTAGACGTGGAAGGTTTGACAAAGTTGATACAAGAAATGTTTCCTAATGGTGAAAATATAGTAGAGGAAACTCATGATGAGAACAAAATAAATGTTAATCGTGACTTCATAAACTCTAATGTTGGCGAGAAGAACCACCATATTCCAAAAATGGATATGAGGAAGTTGATGGAAAGGATCCTGTAACATCGATACTACAGATCGAGCAATATTTTGATCTCCATAATGTGCAAAACACATAAAATGTACGCATTGCAACTTTACATTTAGAACAAAATACATTTGTATGGTATCGATGGCTTTGCTCCCGTAAAACAATTGTCACTTGGTCAATTTTTACGGAGGAAATGATAGCACATTATGAGGATACAAAGAGAAACAACTTCTTTAGCCAATTGATAAATCTCAAACAAAAGCGTTTAGTGGGGGAGCACATTGAGGACTTCCAAAAATTGAATATAAGGGTAACTGATATTCCAGAGGAACACAGGATTTATCTCTTCATAGGTACTTTGAAGGATAACATCCAACATGAAGTTCGTGTTTTGGAACCTGATTCATTGGAGAAGGAATTAATGTTGGCAAGAAAAATTGAATGTAATATTATGGCGACAAGGAAGCCTATCACTCACTTCTATAAAGAAGGAAGTGTTGCTACGCCTAGATTTCCACAACCTGCAAGGTTGACACCACAAAAATTGGAAGAAAAAAGAGAAAAAGGGCTTTGCTACAATTGTGATAGAAAATACACTAAAGGTCATAAGTGTGTTGAGAAGAAATTATTTTACATAGATTGTGAAGAGGAAGAAGAAAATAAACAAGAAGAGGATATACACCAGGAACCAGCCCTAGAAGAGGAAGGAATGAGTCCAACCATATCGTGTAATGCATTGGCAGGAATTACCACTCCTAAAACTCTCAAGATAGAAGGACATATCAAGAAGAAAAAGGTAATAGTGTTGATTGATTCAGGTAGCACCCATAATTTTATTCATTGTAAGGTAGCCAAGGAATTAAATTGTTTCCTATACCCAGCACCAAAATCTCAAGTGATGGTTGCAAATGGAGGAACTATAAATTGCTCTGGAAAATGCCATAATATCAAGCTAACCATGGGGGAATATGTATTGACTAGTCCAATGCTTTCCATTCCTATGGGAGGTGCTGATGTTGTACTAGGAGTACAATGGTTACAATCTTTGGGGGCGGTAGCTTTTAATTTTCAAGAAATTTTCTTGAAATTTTTTTCAGAAGGAAAGGAAGTCGAATTACGGGGTATTGAAGGGAAGCCAGGAAGGATAATAAGCTCTAATGTCATGACAAAGCTTCTAAAGAAAGAACAACGAGGCGTAATTGCACAATTATGCTCACTAGAAGTTCCAACATGAAAATCATCTATTTCTGCAGATCTCCAACAAGTCTTGGACAATCATTCCAAGGTGTTTGAAACTCCCAAAGGACTCCCACCTATTCGTGATCATGATCATGCTATTCATTTGATTCCAGGAAGTGTTCCTCCAAACATCGGGCCTTATAGATATCCTTATGTCCAAAAGAGCGAAATTGAACGTATGATTGCAGAAATGTTAGAGGCGGGTATAATTCAACCTAGTCAAAGTTCTTTCTCTTCTCCTGTAGTATTGGTACAGAAGAAGGATGGATCATGGCGCATGTGTCCAGATTATAGGGAGCTCAATAACCTCACCATTAAAGATAAATTTCCCATTTCTGTTATTGATGAATTATTGGATGAATTACATGGAGAAATTTCTTTTACCAAGTTGGATCTTCGTTCAGGATATCATCAAATTAGAATGAAGACTGAAGATATTCTGAAAACAACATTTCAAACTCATGAGGGTCATTATGAATTTTTGGTCATGCCTTTTTTCCTTACCAATGCACCTTCTACATTTCAAGGGTTGATGAATTCCATTTTCAAACCCTTCCTTAGAAATTTTGTGCTAGTATTTTTTGATGATATACTAATCTATAGCAGGTATTGGAAGGATCATGTTGAACATGTTGACAGGGTGCTCAAACTATTGTAGGAGAAACAATTATATGAAAAAACATCCAAATGTTTCTTTGGACTACAAGAGGTGGAATATCTGGGCCATATTGTATCTCACGAGGGTGTTAAGGTAGACCCTAACAAAATTAAAGCCATTAAGGAATGGAAAGTCCCCACAACCATAAAGCAGTTGCGAGGATTTCTCGAGTTAACAAGGTATTGTCACAAGTTTGTTAAGAATTATGGGAGAATAGCAACACCAGTAATAACATTATTGAAGAAAGATGCATTTTCATGGACTCCTTAAGCAACTAAGGCCTTTGAACATCTTAAAGAGGCAGTATGCCTAGCATCGGTCTTAGCTATGGCAGACTTCAAAAAAACCTTTATTGTGGAATGTGATGCCTCAGGAAATGGAATTGGTGATGTTTTAATGCAGGAAGGAAGACCATTTCTTTTGAAAGTCATCCAATTAAAGGAAAGTATTTACAGAAACCTATTTATGAGAAGGAAATGTTAGCAATACTGCATGCACTAAAGAAATGGTGAACTTACCTAATGGGAATAGACTTCAAGGTAAAAAATGATCATGATAGTCTTAAACACTTTTTGGAACAAAGAATATCTTTAGAAGAACAACAAAAATGGGTCACAAAGATGTTGGGTTATGACTTTGAAATAATCTACAAAAAAGAGAAGCTTAATGTTGTTGCAGATGCACTCTCAAGAAAGAATGAAGAGGAGGAAGCATTGCTTTGTGCCATTTCTATTATCCAACTAGATTGGATAACCGAAGCAAGAGATGAATGGAAGAAGGACAAAGAAGTACAGACACTCATTCAAAAGTTGCAGCAAGATCCTAGTACATTTGATACATTTAGTTGGAACAATGATTCTTTATGGAACAAAGATCACTTATATATTTGTAAGAATTCCCAACTAAAACAAAATATTCTTTTGGAATTGCACACTTATCCTTTAGGAGGAGACTCAGGATTTTTAAAAGCTTACCACAGGGTGAAGAAATAATTTTTTAGGGATGGCCTTAAATCTGATTTTCAAAATTTTGTGGCAGAATTTTTGGTTTTCCAGCAGAATAAAGTTGAGACAATTAAGATCCCGAGACTTCTATAACCTTTATCCATTGCAAGTCAACGTTGGGAGGAGATTTCAATGGATTTTATCACAGGTTTACCTAAGTACGAAGGAAAGAGTGTCATCATGGTGGTAGTTGATAGACTTACCAAGTATGCACACTTTTGTGCATTATCTCATCCATTTAAATAAAGTATAGTTGCTACTACATTTATGGACATAATTAAAAAGCTACATGGAAACCCAGGGGTTATTGTGAGTGAAAAAGATCCCATTTTTACTGGAAATTTTTGGATGGAGTTATTTTCTTGTTTGGGTACTCAGTTAGCTCATAGCTGATCTTATCATCCTCAATCTGATGGTCAAACTGAGATAGTAAATAAATGTTTGGAAGGATATCTTTGTTGTTTTGTATCTGTTAAACAAACAAAATGGGTCAAGTGGTTACCTCTCGCTGAATGGTGGCATAACACTTCCTTCCATACTGCAGCAAAAATGACCCCATTTGTGGCACTTTATGGATATCATCCACCATCCATCACATCATATATAAGAGAAAATTCGAAGGTTCAAGCAATGTAAGATCACATCAAGCATCAACAAGAAGTTCTCCAAATCTTAAAGGATAACCTGAATTTTGCACAAAATCGAATGAAACAACAGGTAGATCAACATCGCAACGAGAGAAGTTTTGATGTAGGAGACTAGGTATTTTTATGGCTACAACCATACAAACAAATGTCCCTCAAGCAAGCTAAGAAGGATAATAAATTATCGCCAAATTTCTATGGTCCTTACAAGGTGTTGCAAAATATTGGTACTATGGCATACAAATTGGAGCTTCTTGCTTCTTCACGAGTGCATCCAGTTTTCCATGTTTCATGCTTAAAGAAGGTTATAGGTGAAAATCTTCCAGTTCAAAAAATATTGCCAGAACTTGATGAGGAAGGAAAAATAATATTGGAACCTGAAGCGGTCATGGAAACAAGAACTCGACAGCTACGAAATCGATCAATTTCAGAGTATCTCATCAAGTGGAAGAACTTACCCATTGAAGATTTTACAAGGGAGGATGATAATTTTATACAGAAGAACCCAGAGCTACTCAAGCTTTGAGGACAACACTTTTTTGAAGGAGAGGGGCATGTTAGGTCCCTATATTACTAGTATAGTCCCTTATTGTTGTTAGTGTAACCCCCTTATCGTTATTATTGTACCCATGTAGCCCTCATATTGTTATTATTGTGCCCTTAAATTATTATTGTTAGGTCGGCTATGATTACATTGTGACCCCACTAGGATTACATTGTGGCCCCATGGACTCCTATATATAGAAAGGAGGTTTGTAATTTGTATCATCCAAGAGTTGTTCATTCATGTAATGTATTAGACGTTGCCCCCTCGAAGTGCCTTATTTATAAGGTGTTGATATCTCTTTTCTTCTATTTTTGGAGTTGGCTTCACAACAGCTTTAAACAGCAAAATGATAGTGAGTTTGAAATAGAAACACTATGGAACATGAAATTTGATGGCTCTTATGGTAAAAATGGTTCTGGAGATGGTGTATGGATACATAATACAAACAAATGACAGTCCTAGAAACTTGATTTCCAGTGTGTTAGGGTCCCGTGATTTGGCCGATTGGCTAGCCAAATGACGATGTAACATCAAACCAAGCTTTGGAGCCCAAGGACCTAGCCTTCCTGGACTCAGAGAGGGCTCTCTCTATATGTGTGAAAGATGTCGGTGTGTTTACTTGTGGTGTTCTGATATTAGGCTAGTTATGAAGTATGTTTTTAGTTTTTTTGGTTTTTTAAGTTTGTGAGGGATGAAACTGATCAAATACATAAACTGGATAACAAGATGTAGATAAATTGGGCTATGGGGTCAAACAGGTCAAGGAAGCTATGAGGTGATGATATGAGGCTGCTGTAGGGCCGATTTGATTCACAGTAGAAGGGATCTTGGGGCAAAATGGGTTAAATGGACAACAATTTGGTGAAAGAAAAGGTATTTCAAGTGTAACTAGTTTATAGCAGACATAAACATGTTATAGCAATCCATTAATCATGCTAAATGCAACTATGAGCTAATTAAAACATAGAAATCAAATATTCCAGCCATACATAGAGGTATAAGACCCTCTAACTTCGGGAAATGGTTATCAGACTTTGGGGAAAACACATAAGACAAACTAAAAACTCATAAACTACGCCGAAACGCCTAAACATAGTCTCTAAATCATTGGGCACTTTGAAAAACAAGATTTCATAGTTTTCGGCAAAGGGCTAGATCGGGACTAGGCCTCCTTGGTTCAACAAGATGATCAACAAATCAGTCAAAGAGAAAGTTTTATGGACAAAACTATGGACAGCTTATAGGTAGGCAGGGCACACCATACATCCTACTCAACATGCATAGAACTTGTAAATAAAACTAGCAAACATTATCCTTAGGTTACTAAAGAGAAGTTAAGAATTCTTTAGCATAACAAAGGAAGAAGAAAACATCAAGCTATGAAGATTCAGGAATTTTGAGGTGCCTCCATGGGCATGTCTCAAAACTAATCTCTACTGATCTATAGCAGCAAGAAGCATGGATTATGAAAGAAAACTAGAAGACAAAAACATATCAAGAAAAACTATACCATTCTACCATGTCAAGGAATCCATCAACAATCCTTCATCATTCCTCAAAAGCATCCAAGAGGCAGTCCAAAAATCATAACTCAAGTGTATTCTTCAAAGCTCATATGACCAATGTATTAATTCTTCTCTCAAGTTTAGCCTCTGATTTACAATGAGAACCATGGAATAAATAGGCTTGAGGAGGAAAACCTCATGGAGCAACTAGCTATCCCATTGGCCAAGTCAAAATATCTAAACTTGTCCTTGAGGCTTTGCAAAGCCCAAGGCACAAAATATCCCATAAAATATCTAAAAAACTGCTAAAAACGGAAATTATATTGACTTTACATCATTTCCCAATGATAAAAATAGCTTAACGCACATTTGGGAAAAGCAGATTTTTTAGGTTCAAAAATTACAAAAATACTTCATATTTATGCCTGAAAAAGGTCCCCTGACTTGCTGGATGCAAATGGCAGCCTTCCTGATGTCGAAACGAGGCTCATGATAACTCGTTGGAAAGCTCTCTATGTCTACTTTCCGGCGCAACTAGAACCAACTCAATCTGAGGTCCGAAAGTCATCCAAAACTGTACCTGTGTGCAAAAACCCAGAAAATAGCAGACTGCTGATATGGCGGGCAGAACGTGCAAAATGAGGGTGTTTTTCGCCAATTTGAGGGGGCGAATGATCTCCAAATGCCCTGAAAATCGCTGGAGACCTGCTCATAAAATTATAGCATCTATCGGTGTCATCCTCCTCCCTTGACAATTCCTCAAACTGAAATGGCGAAATTATGAGTTTTCGACCAAAAACCCAAAAAATGCCAAAAAACAAAAAGTTGTCGAACAAGGCCCAAAATTGGCATGCATGACCCTCAAGGGTCCATAGCAGCATGCTCCGAAGCTGAGGCCAAAATATCAAGGGATGATATGCTTTTCCCTTCCTTCCGTGTTAGGCGCTTCCCCTTCAACTTCTTCAATTTCTCTTGTGCTACCTTTAATTTTCGCCTGGCAAACTGATTTAGCTTCTGAAAGTGAAGAGTCCTCTTTATTTGTAGCTCAAGATCCCTGTTTGCCCTCTCAAGCTTCGTTTCCAAATGCTGGTTAGCTCTCTCAAGCCATGCTTCTTTGTTTTCCTCAATTTCCTGCTCAAGGAGGGCAGTGAGAGGAAAGGCTTGGAAATGGGCTTGTTCTTCTGCTCTCTGTTTTTCCAAGGCTTTTCTAAGCCTGATGGTCCTAGGCCTCTTCCGCCTAGGCTTGTCTTCCTCCTCTTCATCATCAAATTCACCAATGAGCTCTTCAATTCTTGCTTGCGCCTTTTCTACCTCTTTCTTATACTTAATTGCCCTTGCCTCATGAATAGTTGCATGAAACTTCATCTGTTTGTTTTCAACCTCCAAGAAGTGGTTGAAATTCCTCGCCCTTTGAAGATCTTCCTGTAATACCTCAATTTTCCCCTCTTTGTGAATGAGGAGGTTTTCAAGGATGCGGGCCTCATCATCACTGTCATCGCTTGGGATAGGGATGACAGCTAATTCACCTCATTGCTTGGCACTTTCTCCAACTATGCTTTTGCCTTTGAAAGCCAATCTGGCGCTTTTCCTCCTTGGCAAGCTAGAAGGTGTCTTTTTGGGCAATTTCCTCTTGCTAGGAACAATATTTGTTACTGTTAAGGTGGCAGCTTTAGCTTGTTGTTCTTCCTCAATATCTTGTCCAGTTTGTGGCTCAAAAGGTGTTTCAATTGCCTGCCCAATTTGCTGCTCCTCAACTGCTGTCTGCTGCCGTCCTTCTTCCTGTATCTGCTGTTTTCCCTCAATATCCAACTTCTATTGTCCCTCAATATCCAACTGCTGCTGTCCACTGCCTTCTCCTTCTCCCTGTGGTTCACTGCCCTCTCCTTCCCCCTGTTGACTTGGCTGCCCAGTAGTCATTCTGAGTCTCCTAGGTGTAGGCCTACTAGACAAAGGCACTGGGCGATGGACAGGCTGAGTAGGAGACACATGAACAGGAGGGACAGTGGCAAAATCTGAATGGCTGATGAATGAATCCCATGAAACCCCTTTCTTCTCTAGTTGGTGTAAGAAGATAATCTTGATCAAGGAATGATGAAAGAGAGAAGGGATTTTCTGAGGTGGAGCCTTCTTTTGGACAGTAGATGCCATTTTCTCTATGCTCTTGGACAAAAAGTACGGAAGGTTTAGTTGCCTGCTTCTGGTAAAATGCATCAACAAGCAGACATGGTAGGCATAAATTCGATTAAACCTCCCTTCACAAGTGAAATATCTCATTATGGCTTTCATCAGTGGAGCATAACTGTCAAGAAGATAGGAAAAAGGGAAAATAGCAGTGATAGTTTCCCTATGTTCAGGCTTGATGAAAGGTTTATAATCCTCTAAATCAAGATGAGCTTGTTTAAACCACTTTTCACCATGATACGAGATCTTGGTAGCCTTGGACACATACCTTGGGGAAATTTTGAAATCAAGGCCCGCCAATTGGAAGTGTTTGTCCTTGAATCTCAAAGCGCACAAATGTGTTAGTGGCGAAAAACTCTTGACTTCTTCTATCTTCTGGCAGAAATCAAGACAGCCTACTTCATGGAAATTGAAAAGCACGGATGGGTGAGCATTGATTTCTTCTGTGGAAATAGGCTCATATCTCTTATGTGGACCGCTCCTGTGATCCTGCTTTGGAGGCATTCTGACTTGAACAAGCTTTGGAAGAGGCAAACTTCCTTCACTGTATGTAAAATGCCCTTCTGGATTGAAACTGTGTCAATATGCTGCTTGGACAGAGAAACAATGTGAGGTGGAGGATCTGCAACAAGTGTCTTTGAATTCACAACCTCTGCTCTCTTTAAAACCAACCTTTCACCTTTAAATGTACCTTAGCCAAAAAAAATTCTCAATAGGATACTGTATAGTAAAGAGGAGTCAAACTGTTGTGTAAGTTTCCTGTGCACAGTGTTGAGGAATCACTTCTCCTGGTGAGTTTGTCAGAGGTCAATCAACATACCTACATTTATGTCTTCAATGTAAAAATTAAATCATCAACAACCTGTCCTTTAGAAAGTGGCCCTATTCACCCTTAGAATATCTCTGTCAACAACTCTTCAAAATGATACCATATAGTGAAAAGAAAAGGCAGACCTAGGTTAGGTGAAATATCAGTGCACAGTGTTTTAGGGAAAACACTCTTTACTTGTGAATTTAAGAGATTAACCACCACATTTATATCTCTATCTCAATGTTAAATTCTTATCAAACAACCCTGCCCTCTAGTGTCTTGTTCACCTTTGGAAAATCTCTGTCAATAAATTTTCAGTATGAAATAATACAATGAAGAGGGGCAGATTGCTTGAAGGAGTTTGCTGTGAGGGTTGTTTTGATTACCCTATTCTTGTGAGTTTTAGAATGCCACTCAATACCTCTTACCCCTTTCCATGGTAACTTTTGCAATCAATCAAAAAAACTTTGCCCTGTATAAGTGTGTCAATAGTCCACCATTTGCATATAGGCAATCAATTCTCAGTTAAACAGTCACTGTGTTTCTGAACAAGGTAACAGAGTTTTTTGGAAAAAGCCTTAAAAGGTTTCACCAAGATCTGAAAAAGTTTCTATCTTGCAAAAAAAGGCAAGACCCCATCTCAAAATAACACCGGCTATGTTAGAACACTTCTTACTTGGATGTAAAACAACTCTTAATAAACATGTAAACTTCCGTTTTCTTGATAACAAATTCTCCTCTGCCTTTTAGAGGCTTCTTTTTGGAATAGCAGTCAAGATTTGGTAACCAACAAACCCCCTTTCATCAAACACAGTTCTTTATAGGAAAACCTCTGCCTTTGATTGTTTTGAAGATGAAACAAATTGCTCTTAATCTCAAAACAAAGTATCCGTAGGTGTTTTTTGAATGACACAGCCAAGATTCTCCTTCAACAAAATCTAACACTTCAGATCACCGTGTGAAAAGGATTGTCTTTAGCTAAAATGACAAGGTCAGAAGGTTTTGAAAGTTTTGAAAACTAGGACAAGCAACCTCGTAATTCGAATCAGCTTTGCTCTAACCCTTGCTCTCACACTGCAGTTCGAAACATTCCTTTAAACCATTCCTGTCACTTAGCAAAACTTTGAAGTCGAGGGGGGAATATACAAGAATACCTTTAACTTTGATGAACAATCCTTGTGCAGGGCTGGAGTAGCACCGAGGCCTTTCAAACCTGCGCGGCACTCTTTTGGCATTGCATCGCCGCCTGGGTGTCCAACCCGGTGGCCCCGTTCTGGTCACTACGGTGGTCGGTGGTTCGTACAGGCGCGCCGCGCTAACAAAGGCGGCCTCGTGTAATCTCTCCCCCAGGCGCGTCGCGCAAACACGCAGGCGTGTCGCTCGGCCTCAATCGAATAGAAAAACTTCAATTTGCTCAAAAAAATGCTTTGATGCTTGGAGACTGCAGATTGTACGCTGTTTTGGTATATATCTTTTGACAATTTCAAAGTCACATCGACTTTCATTTAAGGGGTACTCCTTTTTGAAACGTTTTCGGCCATAGGAATTATAACTCCTTTAAAGAATGTCAATATAATTTTCAGCTCCTTTTCCAAGAAAACAAACACAGCTTTTTCCTCAAAAGGTCAGAAATCTGTCTATTCGAGCATACAAGTCTGAGTGATGTTTCTTGTTGATTTTGTCTTCTTGGTGATATTTCAACACTGCTATTTCAAATTTTGAAAAATAGCTCAACAATCTTCATATCAAGCTTCGCCACCGTTTTCAACAACACCGGTCTCATACATGAGATAGAGTAACCCTTCTCAAAATGTGGCCGCCAAAATAATGCTAAACACCGTTATGTTTCCGAAGGATGTACCGCCTTGTCAATGTATTTTGATGTCTTTGTTTGGGGATTGCTCAACCATTCTCCTAACAAAAGCCAAGCTGTCGCATCTTATAGTCATATGGTCTTCAAAGAGGGCATTTTTCACCGCAATCCTCTCGCTTGACAACACATTATGCCACATCTCCGTTTATTTAATACTGGAAACTTTTTTGTTTCAAACTATCCATACTGACTGTCCACGAAAACAACTTTTTGCCTATACATCAACTGGTAGACTTATTCACCTTGTCCATCTGAAAGATAAGCTTGTAAAACAGGAAAAAAAAGGCTTTTTGTTACACAGTCACCATTTTGCTTTGACCAGTGTGTTGACCCTTTTTGTAAATAGAACCATTTCATAACTAGACTATGTTCACTGTTTTACCTTCTTGGTGATTTTTAACAAGGAAAACCATTCAGAATGCGCCTTAATCATTTGAAAATCTTGAACACCATTTCTTGAAAAGCGCTCCTTCGGACTTTTGGCATGTTGATATTGGATTGTTGTTTGATCCTTTCCTTAAGGAACCGCCCCCTTTTGGTATCAATGGCATACCTATTCATAACATTTCCCCGTCCTTCAAAATGTATATTTTGAAAGATATTTTCATATGAATAGGAAGAGCAATATTTTTTGAATCAGAAGCATTATCTTCGAATTCGTGTAATGACTTCTATTCAATCTTTTGTATCCTTCCACTGCATTTTTAGATCAATCAGTTTCCAACAACCTGCACTGGCTTTGGCCATCTGCTCATACATGGAGGAGGCTCTTCATCAGGTAAGGTATCTGAAGGTTGCTTGACAAATCTGTTTGACACAGCTTTTTCTCTGGATGTGATGGTAAGTGAACCTCTTGAAAATCATCAATATTAGCATCTCTACTTGCAATCATCACTGTGTTTCAGAAGAAACCCTAGCCAAAGTGACACTGTCTCCCTGCACAGCTCTGAGGGTGACTGAAATATCATCATTTGGTTTGGTCATCTCATGACAGATTACTTGACAGATAATCTTTGTGACTATGGAGGTCAGTGCTTTTTGAAAAACCAAGAACTTTCTTCCTACCTGTGTAATGGCATTTTTGTCAGCATCTACTCCATTTGATCTTGTGGACAAACAGGCTTCTTATGATTGGAATTTTAACTAATGATAGGCCTTTCTAAAGTTCAACAATTCACATGACTTGAAAGCTTCAGATGACCTCCTTTATCAGACCAGACTCCCTTTTCTTTTGAGTTAGCATATTTCAACTCTATTCCTGTTATGATCATCAGTCACATTCATAAAACCTGGAGTCTCAAGGCAAACCTGGACTTTTGCAATCTTCCAAGTCAATATTGGCCAGCGCCCTCTGCTTGTGGATGAAGGAGGCGCCCTAACCCTCTGCTTGTAATTGAAGGAGGTTCTGGGCCATGACAATTTTCCAGTTTGCTGTGAAAGTGGTGTCTTTCTTACTGTGATTTTCATGCTGGAAAGAGCTGTAAAGTCTGGATGAGTAGCTTTCTGTTTTGCAGACATATCTCAGGCTCAAGTTACATTTAGAAGCAGCTGTTCCTCTAACTGTAAATTCAATAATTTACTCCATGAGATGAAATTATATTTCCTACCTTTGTAGAAACCATAGAACACTGTGAAAAACCTAATAGTCAGCTTGAGATTGGGGTTTTTGCAGTGCTGAGATCTAGGGGATATGAGTGGCGCGACTTGGGGCTGTTTGTCAAATTAATTTGCAAAGTAAGAGGTCAGTCATGGTAGGTCTGTTGCAGATGGAGGATTTTTGTCTTTTTGATGATTGCCAAGGGTGAAATGTCTTAAAGCGCCACTTCCTAACATAGGGGAGACTTTTGAAACATATGCGGATTTTCCTTTTAAAGCTGATGGGCAGATCAAGAAGGCTGAAGCTAGATGGGATAGTGATAATGAGGTTTTGATTTCCGCCAGGGGTGGACTGAATAGGTAGAAGGGCGAAAAAAGTTTTGGGAGGGTTTTCTGGATGACATATTGACATAAGGAAATCAGTTTCTAGAAAACTCAGCTGAAGATATAGTCATCACCAACATGTAAAAAAAAAATACTGATGGCTAACAGTGGCTCCATTTGGGGAGGGTAGCTCCTCGTCAGGAGGTGTCCAGAATTCAGATTTTTGGCTTATGAAGACCAGTGCCTTATCCATTGGCGCAAAATTTACCCTTCTCTTGATGTTATTTCTGAAAAAGTGACAGCATGGTTAACATCAATGATACTTCTACCTACCCCACTATTTTTCCTAACATTTTTTCTTCTCTTTGGCGCATTTGAACTAGCAGCCTTTTGACAATGTATATTTTTCTTTTTGCAAAATGAACCTATCTATTTCTACTCTTATATCTGCCGGGAGTTCAGATTAAACTGATGAACTCCTTCATTTCTCTACCTAAAACTAGATCGACTGTCAAGATTAAGCATTTTGACAGGATTTCATTCTCTAATCTAGAACATGAAATTTAAAAATGATCAAATCAGGATTAGGCAGTCTGATTTGTCATGCATTTGCGGCATAAAAGACAAGCTGCACACAAATGTTATTTTGCAACAAAAGGAAATAGACAAGCGGGGCTAAGATATACAATGTGTTTTTCATCTTTCGCTTCTCTCTTTGGTTCTGTTTTAAGCATGTGGAACCAGAATCTCTCCCTAATCTAAGCTCTGTGATAAGTCAATCTTACACAATGTTGACTATCTTGGCACTCACTAACTTATCAGCAAATAAATTTAAACATGTTCAGCTATGATTAGGCTAGATAGCTGAACAAGACATTGAAAGCATTAGTAGCGGCATTTAGACTTGCTCGCTTTCTGAAAGACTATTTTTTAGAACATGGGGCCTTTGTTCTATCTTCACTTGCCCTCTTTTCTGCTTTTTACTTGTTTTTGACTTTCCTATCTTTTACTGTTTTTGACTTTTCTATTTTTTCAATATTTCAAACAATGATATGTACAATGACTGAAAGTGTTTCAAACTCAAAAATCTTGGAAATGACGGAATTTCAACATCTTATCCTCGTAAGGATCTCCTCTCACCCTTGGCCCCCTCAACTCCTGAAAAGAAAAATTTGGGAAATTTTCTCTCTCTAACATGACATAGGGATTCATGCAAGAATCTCTAAACAGCCCAGTGTCTTCCCTTTGTACCTCTCTAAATATCTGATTTCCACTCCTTTCCTTACTGTATGCTTTCCTCAAGTAATGCATGTATTCTTGGTCATTCTTAAAATAGATAATGACATCATCAAGGTATGCATAGATGCAGAAATTTAAAACTGGGAACATGGCTTTTATGAATAGATTTCTGACATTGGGTGGTTTTGCAATCTTGAACTTGCAATCAGATCTATTTCTCGCGAACTTGAAAAATCTTTAAGCTGTCTATTTTGCAAAGGAATCTTATGACCATGACCTGAAACATCATCTTGCAAACATACACGATTAAAAGCACCTTTAATTGGTAAATCATGGTTTTGAGTAGAAAAAACATAATCTCTGTTATAAGGATATGCTGTTTTATTCCTAAAATCAAAGCAGACTCTATGACCAGCTGTTTTATCCCTGATTATTTCATTTTGTTTCAGATTGTTGTGTTTTCTCTTGTAAAGACTGTTCTTTGAGGGGAAGGTAGTGACACAGTAGTTTCCCTTGCCTTTTTTGTAGAAATTGGTATTCTGCATGAGATTTCTGATTTTGGCTTTTCTAAGTTCTTCATGAAAAGACAGAATATGAGCCAATTTCAGTAGTTCAGGTATGCTAGGATTGCAACTATCATTCTTGCTCATGAGAAGTTTATTTGGCGTTCTTTCTAGATTTTGAGCTGCGGAGGTTATAGTTAAAGCTTTATTTGCAGTAGGAGGATCACATGATGGTAAATCTTTGAGATATGGTAGAAACATTAAACTCCCTTGCTCTCGGGTTCCAAACAGGTTTATGATGTGTAGGTATTCTAAAGCTTTTACCCGGAAGAAATTTCCACAAGTTACTGCTGGTGTTTGACTAAAGCTAGAGCAATTTGTTTGATAGTACATAAGGGTTTGCGCTTCTTGCTCTAATCCTACTTTGGGAAGGGGAAACTTACTTTCCTCAAGACACAGCTCTTCATGATCATGGTAATTTTGAGTGTCTAGTTCATCATAAGGCACCAAGGACAACTGATGTGGTGGATCTAAGTCTATATCAGTTTCTTCTAACTCTTCCTCCATTTTTACATCAATATGCATAATGAAAGAGTTTAGGTCGGAACGCAAAGAACACATTGGAATGTTATCTGGCCTATCTTGACTGCTAATCATGTATTTCATGTGTGATTCGCGGTAAAGTATTCTAGTCTGACCAAACACAGGAATGGTGGCATATGACATGTCCAGTTGGATATTCCCTTGGATTTTGGCTCCCCAAGATCTGGATAGAAGCATCCCGTACTTGGGGGGAATGTCTGCCACCACTATATCCATGATTAGGTGTTTCGCGGGTATTTGGGCCAGACTAAAACAAAGGTCTTTGATCAAACCCAGGCATTGGACTCTACTTGAATCAAATGAATACAAGTCTTTGTATGGTCTTGTGATTTCCAGGCCTAGTCTTTCCATTACTACCTTTGGCATAAGATTATGCGAGGCGCCGGAGTCTAGCATGGCATTATGGAGGATTTGGTCGTGGATGTTTAGGCTAATGTAAAATGGAAGAGTAGCTCCCTCCTGGAATTTTCCCTCTACCTTTGGACCAAACAATACTTCAGTAATGTCATCAGTCAGATTAACAGTGTTTGCATCATTTCCTAGATTTAAGACCTTTATTACTTGGGATTTATAAGAGTTTTGGGCAATGAGTTCAGTAAGAGGCATGGTGATCTTAATCTTGGCGATTTCGCCTTCAAAGCTGAAAGGTAGCTGAAGTTTAGATATGTTTGTTTCGGTTTTTTCAGCCACGACCTTTTCTATGTTCTAAGTTTGTTGACCTTGTTTTGGGATTTTGTTTGCCATAGTTGTTTCGGTGACTTTTGTAGAAGTACCAGGAGTATCTGAGAGAGGACTAGTTTGGATAACTTTAGCTTTGCTTTGGTCAGTCTTCTCAACCTTGATTTTGTCATTGCCTACTGCTTTCTTGAGGATGGTATTAGGGACTTTAGCAGTATCTGAGTTACCTTTCTTGACATTATCTTGGTTTCTTTTACTTCTAAGGTCGTATTGCCTGTGCGCTTCTATAATGGCATTCTGAAAATATATGGCAGGGTCGTCAAGATCTTCATAGTTGGTCTCATCTTGATCAGGCGAAAAGAAGGCTTGTTCTTCTTCTGTGAGGTACACCTCACTCTCACTATCAGATCCTATGAGGTTTAGATGACTTTCATCAAGAGGTTATGTATCTCTATCATCCTCTTCAACATAGTTTTCATTGAATGGTGGCCTAATCTGTTGGTCATTTTCCCTTGGTCTGTTTTGGGGATGTTCCCTCCTAAAGTTTTGGTTTCGGTTTCTGATTGGGGGGTTTGGCTCGTTGTCCCTAATAGGAGCTTTTTCATTTATCTTTTCCCACATTTTAGCCATGGATTTGACTAAGTCATCTATTCTGGGATCTAAGGAAGGTGATGAAGTGGAGACCTCATCTCTATAGGTGACTTTTCTTTCTGATCTAGTTCTAGCTCTTTTTTCAGCTAAGTTGGCATCTGCTTTTATAGCTATTTGTTGCATTTCCTCTAAGGTAGGGGGATCCTTGTCTCTCAGATGATATGTCATGTCCGGATCAAACCCCTCGGGAAATTTTTCCAAAGCTAAACCAAGTGGAGGTTTGAAATGAGGTGGGAGGGAGTTATATACACTGTTGAACCTAGTACAGTAAGCTTGGACACTTTCCCCATTTTCCCGTTTTAGGTTGTTATATTCTGACAGGATTTGAATGGGGTTTCTTCGGATTTCCCACCTATTTATGAAAACTTGATGTAGTTCTGGGATATCATGGATACTGTTTGGAGCTAAGCTTTTGAACCATGCTTTGGGTTCACCACCAAGACTTTGGGCGAATATTCTCATTCTGACAGTCTCGTCTTGTACCTCTAGGTATTCATAAGAATCAGTCATCCTACTTATATGTTGTTGAGGTGTGGTGGTGTCTTCTCCAGTAAAGTGTGGGATTTTGTCTTGATATTTGTTTGGGAGAGGAGCTAAAGGCGGTGGCAACACCAAAGGTGCGTACCAGGCTGCCATGACTGGAGCTAGTGGATGATGTACAAGATGAGGACTAGTGGGCTGAAATGAAGTGGTTTGAACAGTGGTGGTTTGACTAGGTGTGGAGGATGAACTTGGACTAGTGATCTGGTTTTGAGCAGATCTGGGATGATAGGAGCCAAACTGATAAAGAAGCTGGAAATCAGGAGGAGTGGTAGGTGAAGCTTCTCTACTAGGACTCTGTGGTGGGTTTAGGGGTTCAAGATCGTCAAAGTTTATCTTACTATATGATTTGCTTCTAGGAAGAGTTTGTGATGACTCTAGTTCCAAAGGTGAATCTAGTAGGATAGTGCGATGTTTAGGCACAGATCTTGTTCTACGGATGGATCTACCAGTAGCTAGATGGTCAGTTTCGGAAGCTTGCCACAGAATCTTCTCTGGGTCATCTACTATGATAGGGGGATTTGGGTCTGGATGGGATCTGGTGTTGATTCTTCGTGAAGCCAGATTTTAGATCCAGAGTTTAGAGAGAGCGGTATTGGTGAATGTTTCTGGATGAGTGGTTTTTCTAAAGCTTTACTAAGGTGAAGGATGGTCAAAAATAAAAGGGATGGATTAGTGGAGTCGCCAGGTGGAACTGGGTTGTTTTTGTGAAGATAGCTATGGTCCACCACCAGTAAATAATCTAAGAATGTTTTTGGATTTTCTGAGTTTTATGTGCAGCCTATGGTTTGTTAAAGTATCCTAGACTTGTTTCAACACTTTGCTAGGGTGATGAGAAAAAAAAGAGTTTACTCTAAAAAATGGGTCTAGGGACTGCTTGCTTGTTTATGGTACCTAAAGGACCACAAGAGTCTATAAGAGTTTGCTGGACTATTATGTACTCAGTGTCCCACCATCTCCCGCTATGTTAGTGAGCGATGGGATAGGTCTATCAGATAGTAGCCTAGAGTTTGGTAAAATAGTAAGGTCTACTAGAAGTTAGTGGAGTCGCCAGGTGGAATGTCTATTGTTTTGAGGTATATGTGTATGGTCCACCACCAATACTGTCAAAAGCCAATCTAAAGGAGTGTTTTTGGGGTTTTTCTGAGTTTTATGTAGTCCTGAGGTTTGGAAGAGTTTCCTATAACTGACTCATCATTTTGCTAGGATGGTGAGACAACCAGATTCTACTCTTCTAAGTTTGACTGAGATTTTGAGAGTTCCTAAGGGATACATAGGACGTTTTGACTCAAAGTCCCACCGTGATCGCCATTATGTTAGAGAGCGGTGGGATAAGTCAATCAAACAATATTCTTAAAAATAAGGGACTTCTAGAGTTCTAAGGTGTCCTTAGATTGTCACTAACTCAATGTCCCACCGTGATCGCCATTATGTTAGAGAGCGGTGGGATAAGTCAATCAAACAGTATTCTTAAAAATAAGGGACTTCTAGAGTTCTAAGGTGTCCTTAGATTGTCACTAACTCAATGTCCCACCGTGATCGCCATTATGTTAGGGTCCCGTGATTTGGCTGATTGGCTAGCCAAATGACGATGTAACATCAAACCAAGCTTTGGAGCCCAAGGACCTAGCCTTCCTGGACTCAGAGAGGGCTCTCTCTATAAGTGTAAAAGATGTCGGTGTGTTTACTTGCGATGTTCTGATATTAGGCTAGTTATGAAGTATGTTTTTAGTTTTTTGGTTTTTTAAGTTTGTGAGGGATGAAACTGATCAAATACATAAACTGGATAACAAGATGTAGATAAATTGGGCTATGGGGTCAAACAGGTCAAGGAAGCTATGAGGTGATGATATGAGGCTACTGTAGGGCCGATTTGATTCACAGTAGAAGGGATCTTGGGGCAAAATGGGTTAAATGGACAACAATTTGGTGAAAGACAAGGGATTTCAAGTGTAACTAGTTTATAGCAGACATAAACATGTTATAGCAAGCCATTAATCATGCTAAATGCAACTATGAGCTAATTAAAACATAGAAATCAAACATTCCATCCATACATAGAGGTATAAGACCCTCTAACTTCGGGAAATGGTTATCAGACTTTGGGGAAAACACATAAGACAAACTAACAACTCATAAACTACGCCGGAACGCCTAAACATAGTCTCTAAGTCATTGGGCACTTTGACAAACAAGATTTCATAGTTTTGGGCAAAGGGCTAGATCGGGACTAGGCCTCCTTGGTTCAACAAGATGATCAACAAATCAGTCAAAGAGAAAGTTTTATGGACAGAACTATGGACAGCTTATAGGTAGGCAGGGCACACCATACATCCTACTCAACGTGCATAGAACTTGTAAATAAAACTAGCAAACATTATCCTTAGGTTACTAAAGAGCAGTTAAGAATTATTTAGCATAACAAAGGAAGAAGAAAACATCAAGCTATGAAGATTCAGGAATTTTGAGGTGCCTCCATGGGCATATCTCAAAACTAATCTCTACTGATCTATAGCAGCAAGAAGCATGGATTATGAATGAAAACTAGAAGAGAAAAAACATAGTAAGAAAAACTATACCATTCTACCATGTCATGGAATCCATCACCAAACCTTCATCACTCCTCAAAAGCATCCAAGAGGCAGTCCAAAAATCATAACTCAAGTGTATTCATCAAAGCTCATATGACCAATGTATTAATTCTTCTCTCAAGTTCAGCCTCTGATTTACAATGAAACCCATGGAATAAATAGGCTTGAGGGAGGAAAACCTCATGGAGCAATTAGCTATCCCATTGGCCAAGTCAAAATATCTAAACTTGTCCTTGAGGCTTTGCAAAGCCCAAGGCACAAAATATCCCATAAAATATCTAAAAAACTGCTAAAAACGGAAATTATATTGATTTTACATCATTTCCCAAGGATAAAAATAGCTTAACGCACATTTGGGAAAAGCAGATTTTTGAGGTTCAAAAATTACAAAAATACTTCATATTTATGCCTGAAAAAGGTCCCCTGACTTGCTGGATGCAAATGGCAGCCTTCCTGATGTCGAAACGAGGCTCATGATAGCTCGTTGGAAAGCTCTCTGTGTCTACTTTCCGGTGCAACTAGAACCAACTCAATCTGAGGTCCGGAAGTCATCCAAAACTGTACCTGTGTGCAAAAACCCAGAAAATAGCAGACTGCTGATATGGCGGGCAGAACGTGCAAAATGAGGGTGTTTTTCGCCAATTTGAGGGGGCGAATGATCTCTAAATGTCCTGAAAATCGCTGGAGACCTGCTCATAAAAATATAGCATCTATCGGTGTCATCCTCCTCCCTTGACAATTCCTCAAACTGAAATGGCGAAATTATGAGTTTTCGACCAAAAACCCAAAAAATGCCAAAAAACAAAAAGTTGTCGAACAAGGCCCAAAATTGGCATGCATGACCCTCAAGGGTCCATAGCAACATGCTCCGAAGCTAAGGCCAAAATATCAAGGGCTGATATGCTTTTCCCTTCCTTCCGTGTTAGGCGCTTCCCCTTCAACTTCTTCAATTTCTCTTGTGCTACCTTTAATTTTCGCCTGGCAAACTGATTTAGCTTCTGAAAGTGAAGAGTCCTCTTTATTTGTAGCTCAAGATCCCTGTTCGCCCTCTCAAGCTTCGTTTCCAAATGCTGGTTAGCTCTCTCAAGCCATGCTTCTTTGTTTTCCTCAATTTCCTGCTCAAGGAGGGCAGTGAGAGGAAAGGCTTGGAAATGGGCTTGTTCTTTTGCTCTCTGTTTTTCCAAGGCTTTTCTAAGCCCGATGGTCCTAGGCCTCTTCTGCCTAGGCTGGTCTTCCTCCTCTTCATCATCAAACTCACCAATGAGCTCTTCAATTCTTGCTTGCGCCCTTTCTGCCTCTTTCTTATACTTAATTGCCCTTGCCTCATGAATAGCTGCATGAAACTTCATCTGCTTGTTTTCAACTTCCAAGAAGTGGTTGAAATTCCTCGCCCTTTGAAGATCTTCCTGTAATACCTCAATTTTCCCCTCTTTGTGAATGAGGAGGTTTTCAAGGAGGCGGGCCTCATTGTCACTATCATCGCTTTGGATAGGGATAATAGCTAATTCACCTCCATGCTTTGTACTTTCTCCAATTTTACTTTTGCCTTTGAAAGCTAATCTGGCGCTTTTCCTCCTTGGCAAGCTAGAAGGTGTATTTTTGGGCAATTTCCTCTTGCTAGGAACAATCTTTGTTACTGTTAAGGTGGCAGCTTTAGCTTGTTGTTCTTCCTCAATATCTTGTCCAGTTTGTGGCTCAAAAGGTGTTTCAATTGCCTGCCCAATTTGCTGCTCCTCAACTGTTGTCTGCTGTTGTCCTTCTTCCTGTATCTGCTGCTGTCCCTCAATATCCAACTGCTGATGTCCCTCAATATCCAACTGCTGCTATCCCTCAACATCCAACTGCTGCTGTCCCTCAATATCCAACTGCTGCTGTCCCTCAACATCCAACTGTTGCTGTCCACTGCCTTCTCCTTCTCCCTGTGGTTCACTGCCCTCTCCTTCCCCCTGTTGACTTGGCTGCCCAGTAGTCATTCTGAGTCTCCTAGGTGTAGGCCTACTAGACAAAGGCACTGCGCGATGGACAGGCTGAGTAGGAGACACATGAACAGGAGGGACAGTGGCAAAATCTGAATGGCTGATGAATGAATCCCATGAAACCCCTTTCTTCTCTAGCTGGTGTAAGAAGATAATCTCGATCAAGGAATGATGAAAGAGAGAAGGGATTTGCTGAGGTGGAGCCTTCTTTTGGACAGTAGATGCCATTTTCTCTATGCTCTTGGACAAAAAGTACGGAAGGTTTAGTTGCCTGCTTCTGGTAAAATGCATCAACAAGCGGACATGGTAGGCATAAATTCGATTAAACCTCCCCTCACAAGTGAAATATCTCATTATGGCTTTCATCAGTGGAGCATAACTGTCAAGAAGATAGGAAAAAGGGAAAATAGCAGTGATAGTTTCCCTATGTTCAGGCTTGATGAAAGGTTTATAATCCTCCAAATCAAGATGAGCTTGTTTAAACCACTTTTCACCATGATACGAGATCTTGGTAGCCTTGGACACATACCTTGGGGAAATTTTGAAATCAAGACCCGCCAATTGGAAGTGTTTGTCATTGAATCTCAAAGCGCACAAATGTGTTAGTGGCGAAAAACTCTTGACTTCTTCTATCTTCTGGCAGAAATCAAGACAGCCTACTTCATGGAAATTGAAAAGCACGGATGGGTGAGCATTGATTTCTTCTGTGGAAATAGGCTCATATCTCTTATGTGGACCGCTCCTGTGATCCTGCTTTGGAGGCATTCTGACTTGAACAAGCTTTGGAAGAGGCAAACTTCCTTCACTGTATGTAAAATGCCCTTCTGGATTGAAACTGTGTCAATATGCTGCTTGGACAGAGAAACAATGTGAGGTGGAGGATCTGCAACAAGTGTCTTTGAATTCACAACCTCTGCTCTCTTTAAAACCAACCTTTCACCTTTAAATGTACCTTAGCCAAAAAAAATTCTCAATAGGATACTGTATAGTAAAGAGGAGTCAAACTGTTGTGTAAGTTTCCTGTGCACAGTGTTGAGGAATCACTTCTCCTGGTGAGTTTGTCAGAGGTCAATCAACATACCTACATTTATGTCTTCAATGTAAAAATTAAATCATCAACAACCTGTCCTTTAGAAAGTGGCCCTATTCACCCTTAGAATATCTCTGTCAACAACTCTTCAAAATGATACCATATAGTGAAAAGAAAAGGCAGACCTAGGTTAGGTGAAATATCAGTGCACAGTGTTTTAGGGAAAACACTCTTTACTTGTGAATTTAAGAGATTAACCACCACATTTATATCTCTATCTCAATGTTAAATTCTTATCAAACAACCCTGCCCTCTAGTGTCTTGTTCACCTTTGGAAAATCTCTGTCAATAAATTTTCAGTATGAAATAATACAATGAAGAGGGGCAGATTGCTTGAAGGAGTTTGCTGTGAGGGTTGTTTTGATTACCCCGTTCTTGTGAGTTTTAGAATGCCACTCAATACCTCTTACCCCTTTCCATGGTAACTTTTGCAATCAATCAAAAAAACTTTGCCCTGTATAAGTGTGTCAATAGTCCACCATTTGCATATAGGCAATCAATTCTCAGTTAAACAGTCACTGTGTTTCTGAACAAGGTAACAGAATTTTTGGAAAAGCCTTAAAAGGTTTACCAAGATCTCAAAAGTTTCGCCATTCTGCAAAAGGCAAGACCCCATCTCAAAATAACACCTCTGGTTATGTTAGAACAGCCCTTACTTTGGATGTAAAACAACTCTAATAAACATGTAAACCCTGTTTCTTGATAACAAATTCTCCTCTGCCTTTTAGAGGCTTCTTTTTGGAATAGCAGTCAAGGTTTGGTAACCAACAAACCCCCTTTAATCAAACACAGTTCTTTATAGGAAAACCTCTGCCTTTGATTGTTTTGAAGATGAAAAAAATTGCTCTTAATCTCAAAACAAAGTATCTGTAGGTGTTTTTCGAATGACACAGTCAGCACTTCATCAAAATCTAACACTTCAGATCACCGTGTAGAAAGGATTGTCTTTAGCTAAAATGACAAGGTCAGAAGGTTTTGAAAGTTTTGAAAACTAGACAAGCAACTCAGACCAATCGCCTTGTTTCAACTCCTTTCTCTCACACGTAGTTCGAAAAGTCTCTTTAAACCATTCCCTCACACTTGAAGAAAACTTGAAGTCGAGGGGGAAAATATAAAATACCTTTAGCTTCATGAACAATCTCGTGGCAAGGCCGTGAGTAGCATAGGGCCTTCTAAACCTCGCGCGGCACCCCTTGCGTGCATGCACCGGCCGCGCGGGCCCGACCTCGGTGGCTCCGTCGGTCGCGCCCGTCGGTGGAGCCCAAGGGTTCGTATAAAGGCCAGTCGGGCAGCGACCGTATTGTGCGCGCCGCGCACGGTGGCGGCCCGTGGGGTCTCCTCAGCGCGCGTCGCGCAGGATGGCAGGCGCGTCGCTCGGCCTCAATCGAACAGAAAAACTTCAATTTGCTCAAAAAATGCTTTGATGCTTGGAGACTGCGGGTTGTACGCTGCCTTGGTGTATTTCCTTTGACATTTTTAAAGTTACATCGACTTTCATTTAAGGGGTATTCCTTTTTGAAATGTTTTCGGCCATAGGAATTATAACTCCTTTAAAGAACGTCAATATAATGTTCAACTCCTTTTCAAAGAAAACAAACACAGCTTTTTCCTCAAAAGGTCAGAAATCTGTCTATTCGAGCATATAATTCTGAGTGATGATTCTTGTTGATTTTGTCTTCTTGGTGATATTTCAACACCGCTATTTCAAATTTTGAAAAATAGCTCAACAATCTTCATATCGTTTCTGCCACTGTTTTCAACAACACTGGTCTCATACATGAGATAGAGTAACCCTTCCTTTAAAACAGTCAAAATAATGCTTAAACACTGTTATGTTTCTGAAGGACAGGGCTTGCCTTGTCAATGTATTTTGACAGCCTTGGTGTTTGCATTGTTCCTTCAACCATTCTCCTACTGTAAAAGCCAAGTTGCTGCATCTTTTATAGCCTGCTATGGTCTTCAAAGAGGGGCATTTTTCACTGCAATCCTCTGCTTGACAACACATTATGCCACATCTCTGTTTATTTAATACTGGAAACTTGTTTGTTTCAAACTATCCATACTGACTGTCCATGAAAACAACTTTTTTGCCTATACATCAACTGGTAGACTTATTCACCTTGTCCATCTGAAAGATAAGCTTGTAAAACAGGAAAAACAGGGCTTTTTGGTACACAGTCACCATTTTGCTTTGACCAGTGTGTTGACCCTTTTTGTAAATAGAACCATTTTATAACTAGACTATGTTCACTGTTTTACCTTCTTGGTGATGTTTAACAAGGGAAAACCATTCAGAATGTACCAGAATCATTTGAAAACCTTGAACACCATTTCTTGAAAAGCGCTCCTTTGGACTTTTGGCATGTGATATTGGCTTGTTGTTTGATCCTTTCCCTTAAGGAAACTGCCCCCTTCTGGTATCAATGGCATACCTATTCATAACATTTTATGTCCACCATGATGTATATTTTGAAAGATATTTTCATATGAATAGGAAGAGTAATATTTTTGAATTAGAAGCATTATCTTTGACCTGTGTAATGACTTCCATTCTCCTTGTATCCTTCCACTGCATTCTTATATCAATCAGTTTCAGCAACCTGCGATGGCTTTGGCTATCTGCTCATACATGGAGGAGGCTCTTCATCAGGTAAGGTATCTGAAGGTGTTTTGACAACTCTGTTTGACACAGCTTTTCTCTGGATGTGATGGTAAGTGAACCTCTTGAAAAACATCAATCTTAGCATCTCTTCTTGCAAGCATCACTGTATTTCAGCAAAAACCCTAGCCAAAGTGACATTGTTTCTCTGCACAGCTCTGAAAGTGACTGAAATATCATTATTTGCTTTGGTCATCTCCTGACAAATTACTTGACAGATAATCTTTGTGACTATGGAGGTCAGTGCTTTTTGAAAAACCAAGAAATTTCTTCCTACCTGTGTAATGGCATTTTTGTCAGCATCTACTCCATTTGATCTTGTGGACAAACAAGCTTTTTATGATTGGAATTTTTACTAATGACAGGCCTTTCTAAAGTTCAACAATTCACATGACTTGAAAGCTTCAGATGACTTCCTTTATCAGACCAGACTCTTTTCTCCTTTGAGCTAGCATACTTCAAACTCCATTCCTGTTATGATCATCAGTCACATTCATAAAACCTGGAGTCTCTGTTTCATTTGTTCAGTTCAATGGCAAACCTGGACTTTTGCAATCTTTACAAATACTGTATCGGCCCACGCCTCTCGCTTGTGGATGAAGGAGGCGCCTTAACCCTATGCTTGTAAATGAAGGAGGCGTTCTGGGCCATGATAATTTGCCACCTTGCCGTGACAATGGTGGCTTTTTGTGATTTTCATGTCAGAAAGAACTGTGAAACCCCATGAGTAGTTGCTTTTGCGTATATATTCGTGCTCAAGTTACATTTAGAAGCAAATTGGTTCCTCTAACTGTAAATTCAAACATTTACTCCATGAGATGAAATTATATTTCCTGCCTTTGTAGAAACCATAGAACACTGTGAAAAACCTAATAGTCAGCTTGAGATTGGGGTTTATGCAGTGCTGAGGTCTAGGGGATGTGAGTGGCGCGACTTAGGGTTGTTTGTCAAATTATTTTGCAAAGTAAGAGGTCAGTCATGGTAGGTCTGTTGCAGATGGAGGCTTTTTGGCCTTTTGATGATTGCCAAGGGTAAAATGCCTTAAAGCGCCACTTCCTAACATAGGGGAGACTTTTGAAATAGATGTGGATTTGTCTTTTAAAGATGGTGGGAAGACCAATAAGGCTGAAGCTAGATATGATAGTGATAATGAGTTTTGATTTCGACAGGGGTGGATTGAAAAGTAGAAAGGCGAAAAAAGTTTTAGGAGGGTTTTCTGGATGACATATTGACATAAGGAAATCAGTTTCTAGAAAACTCAGCTGTGGATATAGTCATCACTAACATGTAAAAAAAAAAAATACTGATGGCTAACACAATGCACTAATAACATTACAGAATATGAAGCTCTCCTCCTTGGTTTACATTTTCTTAAGAACATAGGAGCCAAGAAAATATCATTCCAAGGAGATTCAGAGTTGATCATTAAGAAAAGAAAATGGGAGCATTCATTCAAAAACGCAAGATTAGTAGAATATAGGAATGCTGCCCTAGATCTCCTGAAAACCTTTGAGACATATGAACTCACTTTAATCCCTAGAGCTCAAAATAACCATTCAAATGAACTTGCCTTTGTTGCTAGCAATTACCAAATTCCCCATGTAAATGAACTATTCACTATCAAAGTAAAAAATTGGCATACATTACCTGAAAATGAAAACTATTGGCAAGTGTTTGAGGGTGATAAACACATTGATGATTTTCTGCAATCTAACAATGAATTTGTTGTACCAACACTTAGCTAAAGCCATGAAGAGGATTGTTTTGGTGAAAAACAAGTCCACATAATAGAGACGTCCTCTACTTCTGATATAAACCAATTTGAACATCTTTTTAAGGAAGAATTACTTGACAATCCAGACCAAAAGGACCTTGAGGTTTTACAATTCAAAGATGATTAAATACCAAGGGGCCTTACACCATTAAAGGAGCTTTTTGACTTCAATGACGTAGCTAAAAAACCAAATATGGAGCCTACATAAACTAATGTAGAAGAGCATAACATAGGCAGCAAGAATGAACCCAAAATGATCAAGTTATCTAGCACTCTTCCTACTCATATAAAACAGGAATATATTGAACTTTTAAAAGAGTTTGGAGATGTGTTTGCATGGGGGTACAAAGATCTGAAATCATATGATACCAACATTATTCAACATATAATTCCTCTCAAAGAAAATTAGAAACCTTTCAAACAAAAACTAAGAAGGATAAACCCTTTTTACCTTTAGCTGAGAAAGAGATCAAAAATATGTATGATGTTGGGATCATAATTCCCATTAGATACTCATAGTGGGTTTCCAACCTTGTATATGTTAGGGAGAAAACCCGGAATATTAGGCTTTGTATTGACTTTAGAAATCTGAACAAATCCTCCCTGAAAGATAATTATCCCTTTCCTTAGATGGATCACATACTCCTAAAGGTGGTTGGATCTACAAGAATATCACTACTAGATGGTTTCTCAGGCTACAACCAAGTGCTAGTACTCCCAAATGATCAACACAAAACTGCCTTTACCACACCTTGGGGTACATTCATGTACGTTAAAATGTCATTTGGTTTGATGAATGCAGGGGCCACATTCCAAAGGGCCATGGACATAGATTTTTCAGAAGACAGGCCATTTCATATTCATTTACCTTGATGACATCACTGTTTACTCCAAAACTGATAAAGAACACTTAGTCCTTTTGAGAATTTTTTTTGAGAAATGTAGGAAACATGGCTTATCTTTGAATCCCAGAAAAACACTCTTTGGTCTCCAAGAAGGAAAAATCCTAGGCCACATAATCTTTGAAGAAGGAACCAAAGTATATCCCAAAATTATTGAAGGCATATTAAAAATTAGCCATCCTAGAAACCTCAAGGAATTGCAATCTTTCATTGGGAAGATCAACTTTTTGAGAAGGCTCATCCCCAACCTTGCTGAAATTTTATGGAATATCACAAACATGCTAAAAAAGGAGACAGGAGTTAAATGGACCTTAAAATCCAAACAGTCATTTGAACTGGTGAAACAAGCTCTCACTCAAACACTAGTTCTTATCAATCCTAATTTCACCAAGGATTTCTACATTTTTTCATTTGTATATGAGCACATCATTGCTACAGTGTTGTTGCAAAAGAATAACATAGGGAAAGAACAACCAATATCCTTTTTTAGTAAAGCATTAAGAGATGCCCCACTCAAATATAATATCATGGAAAAACAAGCTTTAGCCTTGATAAAAGCATTGAAATATTTCTGAGTCTACATTTTACATTCTCATATCATTGCTTTTGTCCCACATAAAGTTGTCAAAGACATTCTAAATCAATACCCTGATGGTAAAAGGGGAAAATGGATTGCTATTATCTTAGAATATGATTTATAAATCAGACCTACCAAGCTGATTAAAGGACAAGGCTTAGCAAAACTCATGGCTGAATCAAATTTCCAAGCATTAGATATGAATATGGTTGATGTTTTAGAAGAACGGGAAGAATTCATTGCTCCATACATTGAAGAAATATTTTTGAATTCATCTTGGTATGCTGATATAATATATGTACTTATTTATCTCAATACCCCTCCTCCTTTATCAAAGACAAAAGCTATATTTTTCAAACAAAATGCTTTAAAATTCTGCATTTTAGATGGAGTTCCGTATTGGAAGAATGTTGTTAGAATATTTCTTAAATATTTTCTTGAGAATGATGAAGGAAAAATCATGCATGAGCTCAATGAGGGAGAGTGTGGAGGCCACCTTTACTGGAAAACAACAGCAAACAATATTCTTCGAGCTGGCTATTATTCACCCACCCTTTTCCCAGATACCCAAAAACTAGTCATGACTTGCCATAAGTGTCAAATTTTTTATGGCAAGAGAAAACTCCTACCTTTACCCCTAAATCCCATCACTATTGAGGCTCCCTTTCAACAATGAGGCTTAGAATTTATTAGAGAGATTCACCCAAACTCATCTTTCCAACATAAGTGGATCCTAACTGCCACTGATTATTTTACCAAGTGGATAGAGGCTATCCCTTCTAGGAATTCTACTGACTCAATAATTATCAAGTTCCTTGAGACCAACATGTTATCCCTCTTTGGTTGTCCTAGAAAGATCATCATATACAATGTTTCTTCCTTTAAATCCAAAAGAATGGTTGATTTCTTCTATAAATATCATGTCACATTGGGACATTCCACAGCTTACTACCCCCAGGGTAATGGGCTAGCTGAGTCCTCCAACAAAATTTTGATCAACATTATCAAAATACTGTTGGAACAAAATCAAAAATCATGGCATAGTAAGCTAGTTCATGCATTATGGGTTGATAGACTAACCACCATGAAATCAATTGGTATCTCCCCCTATCAGTTGGTGTATGGCATGGAAGCCTTCCCAACATCCTTGGGAGTTCCAGTCATGAATCTCCTCCAAGAATTGAAATCAGAAGAAAATGACATGCAGAGAAGGATGAACTAGACCATTCATTTACATCAGTCAAGAGAGGAGGTTTACAAAAGAACACAAACAATACAGGAAAGCATCAAAAAGATCTTTGAAAAAAGGACTAAAGCCAATAATTTCAAAATTGGAGACACAGTTTTGAAATGGGATTATAGGAGGAAAGAAAAAGGCAAACAGGTTAAATTTGAGAATTTGGGGAAAGGGACTCATATCATTCATTCAATTAGGGATCATAATGTTTTCTTCTTACAAGGGCTAAATGGAGAAGAGTTATTTGGAGGTCTTGTTAATGGCAGGATGCTCAAACATTATTATTGTCAAGAGTCCTAGCCTCAAAGTTTTCATTCATTATATATAAAATTGCATGATAAAGGATCATAAAAACTAAAAATTGAGAAAACAGAAAAAGGAAAAGAGGTATAGCCCCATACCCAAAAAATAGTACTATTGAAAGTGTGCAATCCTAAATGCCATTGCTGGTGCAAAAATAATATCTTATTCAGTCATCTACCCTAATCATCGTTGAAAATGATTTAAATTTATGTTGATAAGTTAGTGTAAAAATCATTGCCAAAGTTATTCAAGCTTGGCTTATCAAAAAGTTTACATTAGGAAGTGAAAGATACTAGTTCCACATGCTCAAAAAAAAACCAAAGAGAAAGATAAGGATGCATAACAAATGATAGATTACAACACTTATCTTTCTATTTTACTTTATTTAAAAATAATGTTTCTGTGTAGCTTGTTCCAATGCCACAAACCAAACAATGTTACCGATGAAATAGGTAACCGCAATGTTACCTACTTTTTTTTGGTAGCATAAAAAGCACCCGATTTTGAAAAGTGGTGATGCAGAATCACCATTTTTTTTTTTGGTGCACATTTTTGACACTTTAAAATTTTTATTTATGAAGTATGAATATTTGTTTTAAAATGTTAGTGATTTTCATGCTAATTTTGAAATGTATTGATGCAGCATCAATTTTTTTTTTTTTTTTTTTTTTTTAGAGCGGTGATTTTCATGCTAATTTTGAAACGTATTGATGATGCATAAACCTTTTTTTTTTAGAGCAGTGATTTTCATGCTAATTTTGAAACGTATTGATGCCTGCATCAACCTTTTTTTTCTAGAGCAGTGATTTTCATGCTAATTTTGAAACGTATTGATGCTGCATCAACCTTTTTTTTTTAGAGTGGTGATTTTCATGTATGTAATAAAACACAAACTTAGATTAAAAAAAATATATAAAAACAGTTAAAAAAACCAATAAAAATGTAAAAAAAAAAAAAATAGCTCATAAAAAGAAAAAATTTAAACAAAAATAAATAAATAAAACAAAAATATTTGAAAATTATATCAAAGGAAATGACAAAATTTGAAGAAAAAAAACACATAATTTAAAGAAAAAAAACAAAAATTCACCAAAAAATTAAAAATAAAATAAAATCAAAAACATTTTTTTTCGAACTTATTAAAAAAAACAATATATTTAAAAATATATATATATATTTAAAAAAATTTTAAAATAATTAAAATTACAAAATTAAAATTTAGGAAAAAAAAATTTAAAAAAAAAAAAATTTAAATTTAAAAATATAAATTAAAAAATAATAATAATAATAAGGAAAAAAATACAACTTTTAAAATTTACAAAAAAAAAAAAATTAAAAAAAAACAATTAAAATTGAAAAAGAAAAAGAAAATTAAAAAAAACAAAAAAAACAAAAAAAATGAAAAAAACTACGTGCAAATAATTAAAAAACAAATATACATAAATTTAGTGTTTTTTTTTTTTTTTTTTAGTGAAACCATTTATAGATTTTAAAAATGAAAAACTAAATAAACGAAAAAAATAAGAAAAACAATTAAATTAAATTAAAATTTAAAAATTTTAATAAATAAATTTTAAATTTTAAATTTTTAAAAAAAATTATTCTATAATATTAAATATAAAAAAAATTAAACAAATTGAATTTAAAATAAAAAAATTGAATTAAAAAAATAATTTTAAATTTTTTGAAATTCAAATTTATTTTTTTTTAAATCAAATTAAAATAAAAATATTAAAAATTAAAAAAAAATAAAAAAATAAAAATAAAATCAAATAAAAAATAGATGTAAGTATATATTTAAAAAAAAAAAAAAAAAAAAGAATTTTACTTCAAATAAAAATATTAAATTAAAAAAAAAAAATATTTTTTGAAAAAAAAAATTTATTTTTTCAAATTTAAAAAAAAAAAAAAAAATTTAAAAAGAAACAATTAAAAAAAAAATTTAAAAAAAAAAACAATTAAAAAAAAATTTAAAAAAAAATCAATTAAAAAAAAAAAATTTTAAAAAAAAAAAACAATTAAAAAAAAAATTTAAAAAAAAAAATCAATTAAAAAAAAAAATCGGCCCTCCGCCCGCGGGGGCCCGGGAGGCCGGCTGGGCCGCCCCCGGGGCGCCGCCCAGCGGGCGGGCCGCCCCAATAAATAACCATTTTTTATTGATTTTTTTTTTAAATGTTTTTTTTTTAATTTTTTTTTTTAATTGATTTTTTTTTTAAATTTTTTTTTTAATTGTTTTTTTTTTTTAATTTTTTTTTAATTGATTTTTTTTTTTAATTTTTTTTTTTTAAATTTTTTTTTTTTTAAATTTTTTTTTTAATTGATTTTTTTTTTTAATTTTTTTATTTTTTGTTTTAAATTTATTATTATTATTATTATTTTTAATAATTTTTATTAAATTTCGCCCATTTTTTTTATTTAATTGATTTTTTTTTTTTTTTTAATTTCATAATTTTTCATTGTTATTAACTTTTACTTTTAGTTTTTTAATATAATTTTATAAAATTCAATAAATTTTTTATATATTTTTTTAATTTATTTCGATTTAATATGTTTTTTAAATGTTTTACTCTTTTTTTTTTTTTTTTGTTAATTATGTAAATTTTTTATATTTTTTATTTCAATTAAAATTGTGTATTTAAAATTAGATTTTTTTAAAAATGAAACTTAATTTTTTTAAATTATTTTTTTTTTAATTTTTTTTTATTTAATTTTTTTTCTTTTTCTTTTTTCAATTTTCCACTTTTAATTGATTTTTAAAGTTTTTAAAGTTTTCGTTTAACAATATATATATTTTTTTCTTTTATATTTAAAATTTATTTTTTCTTTCAAAATTTATTTGTTTATTCATTTATTTATTAAAATTTAATATTTTTGTTTTTAAATTTAATTTGTTATTTTAATATTAACCTCTCTTTTTTTAATTTAATAAAATTTGATGTATATACCTATTTTAATTTAAGTTCATATATATATATATTTTATTTTTTATAATTTAAATTTAATTTATTTTTTATAGTTTATTTGTTTTTTTAATATATATTGTTTTAAATTTGATATTTTTATTGTATTTTATTTTTATTTTTTATTTTTAATTAATTTTTTTTTTCCTTTTAATTTGAATAGTGTTTTTTTTTTTTAATTTTGAATTTTTAAATTTATTAAAATTTAATATATTTCCTTAAATTTAATTATTTGTTTTAAATTTTTTTTTTCTTTTTTTAAATTTAATAAGCATTTTCTTTTTCTTTTTTAAATATAATTTCTATATTTTATTTTTTTAATTTCCTTCCTTTTTTACTTGTTTTTTTTTTTTAATTTAATATTTTTTTTTTTATTTTTTAATTTCTATATTTTTTTAAATTTTAATTATAATTTTTTTTTGGTTTATTTTTTATTTTTTTTTTCCTTAAATTTTAGGTTTTTTTTAATGATTGAATTAAAATTTTTACTTTGTTTTTATTTTTATTTTTTTTATCTTCATATATTTTTAAATTTTAAGCTTTTAAATGTTTTTATTTTTTTAATTTATTTTTTTTCTTAAATTTATTTTAGGTTTTTTTTTAATGTTTGAATTTTAAAAATTAAAAAATGTAACTTCTATTTTTAAAAATGCCAAAAGTATGACACAATTTTTTTTTTTGTTATTCCAGCATCAATTGGTTTTGTTTTGAGGGTGTTTTTTCAATCCTTTTTTCAAGAAACAATTTTGTTTTTACCATAATTTTATAAAATGTTGAAATTTGACCTTAAAAAAAAACGAAGTGCGTTCTGGAAGACACACCTTTTTTTTTTGGGGTGTTTTTTCAATTCTTTTTTCAACAAACAATTTTTTTTTAGCATAATTTTAGAAAATGTTGAAATTTGACCTTAAAAAAAAAACAAGTGCGTTCTGGAAGACACACTTTTTTTTTTGGGGTGTTTTTTCATGTTTTTTGAGAGTTTTTGGGCTAGAGTTCCCGTTTTGAGGTCAGGTTACCTATTTCATCGGTAACTATGTTACCATGGTAATTAAGACTGCCTAATCTTGATTTGAACCATGCTTTCAATTTCATGTCAATATTTTAGAGAATCAACGCTGCCAAACAACTTAATATTGGCAGTCAAATAGTCTAGGTAGAGAATAAAAAGAGTTCACTAGCTTAATCTGAACTCTTGGAAGCAATAAGGATAGAAATAGATAGTTTATTTCTGTTTTCAAAATAAAAATGTCAAGAGTTTTCCAGTTAAAATGCACTCAAAGAAGAAAAAATGTTAGGACAAGTAGGTTGGGTAGGTAGAAACACTGTTTAAAGAATCCTATGTTGCAAATTATTAAGATCATAACTTTGAAAGAAATATTAGCAAGTGAAAAGAAGGGGAAAATCTACCCAATGGAAGAGGCACTGGTCTTCAAAAACTCAGAATTTGATAAACTGAAATTTCTGGACACCTCCAAAAAGGAGCTGCCATCCCCAAGTGGAGTCGTTGTTAGTCATCAGTAATTTTTGCTAATATCAAAATATGACTAAGTAATGGTCCTATATTTATAAAAACAAAATTTGAGAAATATTGTGAGTTTTAGAAATCTCAGTGCCTTTACTATCCTATGTCAAACTATTTCACTAAAATTCTCCCTCTCTGCCCTCCAAGTTTCACCTCACTACTCCAAAAAGACTTCATTTTCTGGGCCTATTAACCTCATTTTCACTACCTTACCCACACTCTCATTCCCTCCCTTCTTCCCTCTAAAAACCCCATTTTTCCCTTTCCTAAAAACCCTCATGAATCACCCCCTATTCATCATTTACATTTACATGTATTAAACAATGTAAAAGTCCACTTTTACATTGTTTAAAACCCAAACTTAAGCCTTTCGGGTGTTTTAAATTTTATATAAAGCTCTGTTTTATATTTAAAAACCCGCCCTTATCTACAAATAGGCCTTAAGCCCCTTTTCTTCTAAACCCCAACCCCCTCACACTCATAAGACCTCCACCCCCACTATCCCTAAGCCCTTCTCCTATGCAAATAACGCTTCTGACCCTTTCCATGTCATAAACCCCCAAACCTTATAATAAGGGCTCTTAAAACCTTTGGATTATTATATGGGCCCCACTTCCCACTATACCCGATGCCCCTCCATAAACCTTATAACTTAACGCATTTCGGTTAATTTATTAAGGCCCCGAGCCCCATCCTCCATTTAAACTCACCATCCAACCACACAATTCCACCTGTCCTCCACTACCGCTGGCCCGATCAATTGTTCACCACCTCTCGGATGTGTGTCAACCGTTGATCTCCCATCCCAAGATCCAACGGCTGGCATCGAATATCACAAATAAAGTTCTGATGGGGTTAGTGTTTCATAACCCATGAGAAATAGGTGGTTTTTCCCCGCCATGTGTCTCCTCTTGAGGAATATCGCGCACCTTCCACAAAAAACCACTTACCGCCCATTCCTCGCGCGATAAACCACTCTTGGTTTTCAAAAATCGCCTACATTTTGCATTGTTTTTCAAACTTTTCCCACTCCCATTCAAAATTCTCCTAGTTCCACCTCTGGAACCTTGCCTCCTGCATCATATTCTCCTCTACAAAGCCCTATAATATTCCAAAACCCTGAAAAGCACAGTGAAACCCTCCCCGCTGGCTTTTTAACTAATTGTTGATGTTTTTATGTAGGTTTTAGTGGCAGACATATATGAAAATATTCCACAGGGCCTAAATTTGACACAGAGAGGGCTTGGATGATGATTCAAGAGATCAAAATGGATCAATAACGACCAGAGGGTTTTTGCCAATATTTTCAATGGATGAAACATGATCATCGATGGATCAAATGAACCCTCCAGCCACAGAAGAAAGCTTCCCCTGCACAGAGAAGACAAAATATAGTCAAAGGAAAAGTGAAGAGAAGGAGTCAGAAGGATTAAAGGGCCAATCCTAATTGAAATCCAAAACAAAAGGATTAGCCAGTCAAAGAAGAATATTAAAGAAAGAAGGCAGATAGTTGAAAAGAGATTAAAGGATAATGGGAAAAGATCAAATAGATTAAAGAAAAATATGATAAAAAAAAATAGTCAGAGCTTAAAGATAGAGTTTAATGCCTAAAAACAGAGATTAAATATAAAAACAAACGGCAGATTAACCTAAAGCAAATTCGAATGACTCAGCCTATGGCAGTTACTCTTCTCAAAAGATATTTGTAATATCCCAAAATGGGAATACACAGCAGTGCCTGCTGAAATAATCCACTTCTTGGAAATATGTGCACTGAAATGAGTTTGCAGCTCCTGGATCCCTTAGATCAGTAGATCTAGGGTATAGATCCAAAAGGAGAGCATAAAAAAATCAAACTAGGTGTGGTAAACAGATCTCCCACCACCTAGTCTAGCTGAAAAACACACAAAGAGAGGGGCTATAGCTATGTACAACAAACTTCTTCAAAAATGACGCAGTTTTGGAAAGCATGAGTAGGAGGCCATCAAATAATATCAAATTTTGAATATACAACAGCAAATCATATTTATATTTATGCTATTACATTATACAACAGAATATATAAGACAAGAGAGAAGGAAATCTTCATAAAAGAAGGCCGAAACACATGTATTTACTGCAAAATGGCTTAACAACGTTATTTTATGGAGTTGCAGCAGCTATATGTTACACTTCAGATCTAGAGCAGATTTGTGTAAAAAATATCAAATCCATTTCATATTTTTACACTAGAAAGGCTCTATTACAAGATCCCCTTTGGGTTTTGATCAAATCATGCAATACAAAGAGTAGATCTGAGTTTAAAGTAGCAGATCTGCAATATTATTCAGAAATTTCTGAATATTCTTTACAATAGACACATATCATATCTATAAAAAACATGGATCAGAAAGTTAATCCATGGATCACCAAAGTGAAAGGCAAAGCCCAACACCGGATATCTCTTCTCAAAAAGGGGATCAAAACACCCTGCAAATCTTCCTCTAAAAAGAACGCAGTCCTAGAAGGGAAACTGCGCTGTAGCCTGAAGCACTGAGTTGGCCTGATGCAAATATGTGAAATATCAGCTCCAAAGGTTCAGAACTCTCTTGTCCATGGGATATAAGACTTTCCCAATGAAAAGAGGGCCTGAAATGGCCTAGATCTGAGCAGATATAACCTCCACTTGCTGCAGCTTGCAAGGACAACCTAATCCTGAACAGGATTAGCGCTGTAGTTGAAATATGATCTTGGAAAAATGCCTGGTAGTGGATGAAATCAACAAGGCTCCTCCAAGAAATCCTCAATGGAAGAGGTGGGATCCCTACATAGGAACTCCCAAGTGCTAAGCAGCATTATTCTCAGTTAAACAATAGAGAATGGTATTTGTCTAAATAGAAAAGATACTTAGAAATATGCACAATCAACAACCTTCTCTTTCTACCTCCCTCTTCTTTTTATAATATGAAAGCCTTGTCAAATCCTAAACCACCTTGATGAATTAGCTCCTTTCACATGAGGGGCCTCCATCTAGAACTGCATTGTCCCTCTATGAGGTACATTGTATCTAGACAGTGCTGTATATTTGTTCAAGGTTGACCCAGTATCATAGCTCAAACCCCTTTCACACCTGCAAGTGATTTGTTTACATGGCCCAGATTTATCCCTGTTCATATGGGCATTGATTTATTTATTCTTTTCAGGAGTTTTACATGTCATCATTCATTAATTTATTCATGCAACAGAAAATGAGACAAAAATGTATATTCCTCTTAGCTTAGGCTTAGTAGGAATATTACAGTTCTCCCTCCAAAATGTTGCTTGTCCTTAGGCAACTGATAGGGTGAGTGCTGCAGTACTTCTCCTCCTCCATTGGTGACACCATCAAGGATCAAGTCCTCCTCATAAGCCAAGTCTTCACCAAGCCAAAACATCATGAATTGTTCCTCCAAGGTCGTCATAGGATGTACATAGTCCATGATCCGGATTTTATGCAGGAACGTAATAGAATACAGATATAACCATAGATACAGAGATGCAGCGGAAATAATGCTTCATTTTATTAATAAAAGAATGACTCCAATAAGCTTACAAACATAATGGAAACAAGCTAGGGTGCTGGTAGCGTATCTCTGAGAAGATATGTAGCGTATGCAGGCCTCTAAACTGTGTTACATTGAGGCTCGCAGGCCTATTACAGACATAATGGAAATAGATGAGCTAGGGTACTGGCAGCGTATTCCTGAGAAGAGATGTGGAGGCTACCAGCCCCTGAACTGTGTTACAATGCAGACATGATAGAGATGTGGCGAGCTAGGGCACTGGTCGCGCTTATCTCTGAGAAGAGATGTATCAGCTCCCAACCCCCTGAACTGTCTTACAATGAGGCTCGAGGGCCTATTTATTTTTGAGAAACAATGTAGAATCCGAAACGTCCAAAACCCTAACCGTAGGAGATGAAGCGCCAAAACTATGGGCCCCGTTTGGGTAAATTGGTGGTTCAACTTCCCGGGGACGTAACTTTTGCATCCGATCTCCGTTTGACGCGCTCAATAGCTCGTTAGAAATATCTATCCGAGAAGTACAACTTTCAAGATGAATTTGATGATCAAATTCACTGGTAAAATGATGCCCAAAAAACTTCGTTTAAGGCCTCAAAACGGCTCCGGAAGTTTAAGACCCGAAAAACTGCTAAAAATAGTAAGTTGTGCCGAAACTTACAAACTGAAATAACTGATGGTGGGGGTTCAAATGGACTTTATGGGTGGCCACCAATATCCACCTGGATTATTAATGCCCCAAAACGGCTCCGGGTGTGCAGGACCCGAAAACCTGCTATAAATAGTAAGTTGTGCTGAAGCTGAAAAACTGAAAGAATTGATGCTACGGGTCCAAATGGAATAGGTGGGAGGCCATGGATATCCACCTATATCATTCCTCCATCCTTAGGAAGAAATGGTCTCCATTGTGTTCAGTTCCTACATGAGGGGGGAATTTTTGTTGAACTTGGTGTTGGATTTGTCCAGGATGTCGCGGACCTGTTGGCAGACGTGCTGGATGTAGGTGTGCCACCGGTGGGCAGCCATTGAAGGATCTGAAAGGAAAAATTGTCCATCATCGCGTTCCTCTGTTTCTCGAGGGCATCCTCGAGCAAGATTTTGACAGGATCTCCTGCTCCCTCGTCTTTCTTTCCTTCCGCCATGGGGGGTCGTCGGGGTTGCGAGGTTGAACTCCTTATACCTTGGCCGCGTTGGGGACATGAAGAGAAAAACAGAGAAAGAGCAGACCCGCTCTGATACCACTGATCCGGATTTTATGCAGGAACGCAACAGAATACAGATATAACCATAGATACAGAGATGCAGCGGAAATAATGCTTCATTTTATTAATAAAAGAATGACTCCAATAAGCTTACAAACATAATGGAAACAAGCTAAGGCGCTGGTAGCGTATCTCTGAGAAGAGATGTAGCGTATGTAGGCCTCTAAACTGTGTTACATTGAGGCTCGCAGGCCTATTACAGACATAATGGAAATAGATGAGCTAGGGTATTGACAGTGTATCCCTGAGAAGAGATGTGGCGGCTACCAGCCCCTGAACTGTGTTACAATGCAGACATGATAGAGATGTGGCGAGCTAGAGCACTGGTCGCGCTTATCTCTGAGAAGAGATGTATCGGCTCCCAACCCCTGAACTATCTTACAATGAGGCTCGAGGGCCTATTTATTGTTGAGAAACAATGTATAATCCGAAACGTCCAAAACCCTAACCGTAGGAGATGAAGCGCCAAAACTGTGGGCCTCGTTTGGGTAAATTGGTGGTTCAACTTCTCGGGGACGTAACGTTTGCATCCGATCTCCGTTTGACGCGCTCAATAGCTCGTTAGAAATATCTATCCGAGAAGTACAACTTTCAGGACGAATTTGATGATCAAATTCTTTGGTAAAAACGATGCCCAAAAAACGTCGTTTAGGGCCTCAAAACGGCTCCGGAAGTTTAAGACCCAAAAAACTGCTAAAAATAGTAAGTTGTGCCAAAACTTAAAAACTGAAATAACTGATGGTGGGGGTTCAAATGGACTCGATGGGTGGCCACCAATATCCACCTGGATTATTAATGCCCCAAAATGGCTCCAGGTGTGCAGGACCCGAAAACCTGCTATAAATAGTAAGCTGTGCTGAAGCTGAAAAACTAAAAGAATTGATGCTGCGGGTCCAAATGGAATAGGTGGGAGGCCACCGATATCCACCTGGATCAGTACATCCCACAAGGAGTGAAAAATTCAATAGAAATAAACATGGTTGGAGCAATGCTTTCTCTAAAACATGTAGCACGAGGTACGTAGAGAAGTTCCATTCCATGTGGTACATACAAACTGCCCATCCTCCCTCCATACAATCCCATAAATAGCACAACTATGTCATCCATGTATGGGTGAAAAATTACATATACACAAACATAAATTTGAGCTTGAGGAGGTGGGTCAAAATCCCACATGTGATGCTAGCGCATTGTATCTCCTACCTGCATTAGATCAAGGTGTGGCAAGTGGAATTCCCACCATACATTTGCTGCATAAGTCATCTTAACATAGCTGAATATGTCAGATATGTTTGGTGCATTTGGGAAGCACCCATCATGAAAAGGTATCTCTCTTTACACAGCGAGGGAGTGGCCAAGTTCATAATTTCTATTGGCCCACCAAAAGCTATGAGATCTACATGATGTCTCACTCCCTTTAGGAGTCATAGCCTACAAAAACATGGTAAAAGAATGTGATAAATCAGAAAATGAAACTTGCTTTGCATGATCAGATCCTTTACCATCATAGTTCCTCATACACATGGAGTTTTGCATGGGCATTCCCCCTCTCCCAAAAGAAAGAAGGAATCGATGAAATGACTCTTGCATAGAGTCCATTGGCTGCCCCAACTCCACATAGCTCATGCACTCTTGAAAGTGCTGATGTAGTTCCTCTCTCAGGCCTTCCCAATCAAATCTCCTCATGATCAGGGTGTAGATCTTCATTGTCTGCATATGGCTGAGAAAGAATTCTTTGTGTGTTCTACTTGAGCTTGGAAGCTATAGACAAGAAGACCCTACCATGATGATAGATGACTCCCCCTTGGACTAAGTAGCCCTCTTCTTTCTGCATGTCATCTAGTATCATACATGTGTGGAGATCTTTGGAATACTCTACAAGTAGTTGAGATTTCCATTACAAATCCACACTGTTCAACAATGACAGCGCTGATGATACATCCATGGGATTGTTTTTCATGTTGCTGACCTCTTCTTTGAAATTTCTCATGCCAAATATGTGTATTGGAAGGCTGATCCTCCCATTCTCCTCCTCCCACAGCGCAGATCTAGAAATGAGAGGGGGTGATAGTGATGAAGGGAGAATATCCCCCTCATTATTGAGCTATCCCAAGCCTCCCAGCGCTTTAGCTTGGTCTTCCATTGCTCCAATACCTCCTAGATCTACATTTGGAGCATCACTTTGTGAGGCCTCCCCCACAATATCTGAATCTAGTGGCCTCCCAGGTGCTTTTCCACTAGATAAGAATGTCCCATGCAGAATTCTCATGAACATAAGAGAAGGGACTGTGAGATCCTTGCTTCCACTGTGCAAATCCATCTCTGTTGTTTGTGTGGAAGTGTTAGGTGAGGGGTAAGTATGCATGCCTTGGATCATTTGAGGTTCACTACTCTTCGTTTCCAACCATTCCATTTGCAAAGCCTTCCAATCAATGGTGACTTTCCCCAATGTAATCAACCATTGGACACCCAAAATGATATTGGTGTTTGGTATGTCAACTACAACAAAGTGATCCACCAAAGTGTAGGATCCCATAGTGACTGAAAGTGATGGGACATAGTGCATGCATTCAATGGTCCTATCTTCTTGGACCAAAATAGAGAATCCCTCAAAAGTATCAGTGGGTATTTCCCTCCTCTGCACAAGATGAGCATCAATAAAGTTATGGGTTTCCCCACTGTCAATCAATATAGAAACCCTCTGATTCATTATTGAACCTTGTACTCTTAAGGTCAAGTACTTAGGTACTCCTCTCAAAGATGCAAGAGTTTCTCCTGTTGGAGGAAAGGCTCCCTTCCCATCTCCAGATGGTGTTGGATCTCCCTCAACATTGTCAGCGTTGCGACCTCTCCTTGGTTCATCATCTTCTTCTTCCTCCTCAAAATATGAGAAGACTTCTATGTAGTGTGCTTTCCCAGCATCACATCTATGTCCAAGTGTCCATGACTCTTGGCAAGTGAAACATAGCCTCTTATTTCTTAGCTCCCTCTAGACTTCTATATCAAGAGGCTTCTTGAATGAGATATCCTTGGAAGGAGCAGCTTTCTCTTCCTTCCCTTTAGAAAGTTAAGGGGCCTTGCTCTGAAAAGTTGTCTTTGCTTTTGGAAAGGCATCTTGGAGGTCTCTAGCACTCTCAATGGTATCATGAAAAGTGATGGGCTTGGTAGATTTAACCAACCCATGCAAAGTTTCATCCAAGCCATCGATGAATATGTACACCCTCCTTGCTGTAGATAGATCGGGAACCATAACAAATAATCTCAGAAAATCAGAGATATAAGTTTCTTCATTTCCTGATTGCTTCAACTTTGCAAGGCTCGTGAAAGGTGCTTCTGGATCATTTCTGTTAAACCTCTCAACCAGTCTTCTAGTGAATTCAGAGTAGGAAGTCACATTAGAATGGCCCAATGTAGACAACCCATGGAACCACCAAATGTGTGCTTCACCTTCAATGTGCAGCGATGCAATCTTGATGGATTCAATCTCAGGGACTTTGTTCAAATAAAATTAGATATCCAACTTTTCTACCCATGCCTTGGCAGAATTGGTGGATGACCCTTCAAACTTGGGCAAAAATAACCTGCCCATAGAGTCATGTCTATCATGATTCTGAAAGAATCCACCATCCCTATACTGATGCCTTGGTCTTCTTTTTTCCTTGAGGTGAAAAAACTCTTGAAAACTCAAGTGGTCCTTGAATCTCTGATTCTGAGACTCATATTCCTCAAATTAGTCTTCAAGGGATGCTTACTCTTGAGGCCCTTCATTCTCCGCAGCCAAGAAGGTAGGCATAGTAGAGCATTTTGGAGTTTGTGGGGCTTGTGGTTGGTTCACTGGTTGACCATTCTAGTGGTGAGACATTCTAGAGCTTTCCCCAGGATGAAATATCCTAGGAGATTCCTTCATCGTGTCCATTTTCATCTCTTCATGGCTACCAAAAGATTTCTTGCAAACTCTTCTCCTTATTTATCACTTCCAGTTTCAGGGGCTTTACCCTTGTCTTGATCCTCAGTGGTGTAATAAAATTTCTTGTGGCTTCTATTCTGATACCTCTTCTCCCTCTTAGTAAGAGGCTCATATTATTCTGAATGCATTTTGGCTTTGTCTCTTCAATGGAAGCACAGGTTGTGCCAAGAAAGGACCTCTGATACCACTGTAATATCCCAAAATGGGAATGCACAGCAGTGCCTGCTGAAATAATGCAGTTCTAGGAAATATGTGCACTGAAATGAGTTTGCAGCTCCTGGATCCCTTATATAAGTATATTTTGGGTCTATATCCAAAAGGAGAGAAAAAAAAATCAAACTAGGAGTGGTAAACAGATCTCCCACCACCTATTCTAGCTGAAAAACACCCAAAGAGAGGGGATGCAGCTATGTACAAAAAACTGCTTCAGAAATAACATAGTTTTGGAAAGCATGAGTAGGAGGCCATCAAATAAGATCAATTTTTGAATATATAATATCAAATCAGATTTATATTGATGCTAATACATTATACAGTAGAATATAGAAGACAAGAGAGAATGAAATCTTCAAAAAAGAAGGCCGCAACACAAGTATTTACTGCAAAATGGCTTAACAACATTATTTTATGGAGTTGCAATAGTTGTATGTTACACTTAATATCTAGAGCAGATATGTGTACAAAATATCATATCCATTTCAGATCTGTACACTAGAAAGGCTCTATTACAAGATCCCCTTGGGGTTTTGATCAAATCATGCAATACAAAGAGTAGATATGAGTTTAAAGTAGCAGATCTACAATATTATTCAGAAATTTCTGAAGACGATTTACAATAGAAACAAATCATATATATACAGAACATGGATCAGCAAGCTAATCCATGGATCACCAAAGTGAAAGGCAAAACCCAACACCATAGATCTCTTCTCAAAAAGGGGATCAAAACACCCTACAAATGTTCCTCTGAAAATAACGCAATCATAGAAGGGAAACTGCGTTGTAGCCTGAAGCACTGAGTTGGCTTGATGCCAAGATGTGAAATATCATCTCCAAAGGTTCAGAACTCTCTTGCCCATGGGATAGAAGACTTTCCCAGTGAAAAGAGGGCCTGAAATGGCCTAGATCTGAGCAGATCTGACCTCCACTTGCTGCAGCTTGCAAGGACAACCTAATCCTGAACAAGATCAGCACTGTAGTTGAAAGATGAGCTTGGAAAAATGCCTTGTATTGGATGAAATCTGCAAGAATCCTCCAAGAAATCCTCAATGGAAGAGGTGCGATCCCTGCATAGGAACTCCCAAGTGCTAAGCAGCGCTATTCTCACCTAAACATCAGAGAATGGTATTTTTCTAAAGAGACAAGATACTCAGAAATATGCATAATCAAAAACCTTCTCTTGCTACCTCCCTCTTCCTTTTATAAGATGAAAGCCTTGTCAAACCCTAAACCACCTTGATGAATTAGCTCCTTTCACATGAGGGGCCTCCATCTAGAACTACGTTGTCCCTCCATGAGGTACATTGTATCTAGACAACGTTGTAGATTTGGTCAAGGTTGACCCAATCTCATAGCTCAAACCCCTTTCACACCTACAAGTGATTTGTTTATATGGCCTAGATTTATCCCTGTTCATATGGGCATTGATTTATTCATTCTTTTTAGGACTTTTACATGTCCTCCTTCATTCATTTATTCATGCAACAGAAAATGAGAAAAAAATGTATATTCCTCTTAGATTAGGTTGAGTAGGAATATTACAATATTTTTTCCACCTAGTGCTTTGTTTCCTTCAATAAAGCATAAGACAGTTATTGAGCCTAGTCAGATATATTTATATCTGCCAAACAGTTATTGTAAAAGTTATGAATAGGCCTTAAAGTCAAACATTTCACCTATATCCCATTAGGAGTTAATATAGAAGTTATTACAGACATTCCTGCCTTGGGCCTTGCATTGTCTTCAAGGTTAAAAATTCATTAACTCTGTAATAAATGACACTCTAACCCTATTTTAGCGTCACCTCCTCATTTGCAGATAAATATTGCATCTGAACTCATTATCTTGTTGGCATTTCATAACTCTTTGAAGTAATACATAGTCTCTTGGAAGTTGAAAAGAAATCATATGTCTTGGAACTTGTGGATGCCCTGATTTGTTTGTTGATGGAGGAGGCTACATTACAGGACCCTTGAGCTTGGTTGTTGGTCAAGTGATTCTTACCTGTTATTTTTATTTATTGTTTCATTATGTTTCCATCTTTCTATATTGCAGTAGAGTAAAGGATTTAGACTAATAAATGTTTCTAATGGCACATTAGTTATTTTTGTTCTTCATTGCCTTGATGTTTTCTTCTGCTAGGACATTTTAGAGAATTCTTAATTTCTCTCTAGACTCCCTAAGCTCATTTATTTCATGAATATTTTAATCTAGTTGGTATCAAGGATTATTTATGGCTAGCCCTTCTTATTTGATGTCACTAAAACAATGTTTCTGAAGTCTCTCTCTAAAGTACCATTACTTAAAAAGTCTGTGAAAGAGGTTTTGTTTCGATCATACCCTTTGTATTTGCTTGAATAATTATTTTAGAGATCTTTGTAGCTATAATCAAAGATATTTTAGGCGTTCCCTCTTCTTTGATTACAGTTATATGTGTGTCTTGAATGTTTTCTATCCTTGAAGGTGAAATCACTAGAAGTTAAATGAGCTTCTTTCCTTCTATATTTCATTGGAAATGTCTGTCTTGAATAATTGTCTTCTTTGGTTGAATCAAAGAATTTATGGTTTTCCCTGTCTATTTATTACCTCTTCATGCTTATTATATTTAAGTCCCTTTGTTAAAAATTACATATGATAAAGGATTCTTAATTTCCCTTTTTCCTACTTTTTATTCTTACTATTGATGTTCATCTCATTACCCCTAAAAACCTTGAATATCTACTGACCAAGTTAGATTTTCCCTATGATGCTCCCTGATCCATTGAATAACTTTTCATGAATTTTATTAGACTCCATTGTCCAATGAATTAGAGATTTCCTCATTCTATCTATTCTACTTGATCATCATACCCAACCAAAACAATCAAACAAACCCCACACTTAATAACTAGCCTAAAATCAACCATCTAAAGCAAACAAGTTCATATCCTTTGAAAACTAATAGAGAGAGCCCTCTCTGAGTCTAGGAAGGCTAGGTCCCAGGACTCCAAATACTGGTATGATGTTGCCTTGTCCATTTGGTCTACCAATCTACTAAATCACGGGATCAAAACACAATCAACCAACATGAACAATGAGGCCTCCATGTATTATTTAACTTCAAAATGAGGACCAAAACCCTAGCTAGGGTTTCAAAATGTCATTAACTACATCATAAATTTCATTTTGTCCTATGAGACCATGCAAGGCCCAAGGCACAAATATCCTAACTTAATAAATGCAAAAATAACTCCTAACAATAACTCCTCAACTAATTTTGGAGATATTTTCCATTTGAGCCTTCAAAATATCTTTTTCATTTACTCCTTGTGTCCTTTTTTGACTTTCTGGCAAGGGCACAGCGCCAAGGTTCAAGGGTGCAACACCAACACTCGGAAAATCACCTGTTTTGTAGTTGACATTTGGAGGCCTTCCTGGTGTCCAAATGAGCTCCATGATAGCTCATTCGAAAGCCTGTCCTATATAGTTTCCAAAAATACCTTTATTTTTCCAAATGGAGTCTATCGATTTGCTCAAAAAAAATAATTCCAAGACTTATAAGGGAACATCGCCTGTGCTGAAAAGAGGGCAGAAAGGTGATTTTTTGCTTATTTTCGGCACTTTTGGAGTACCAGTTCTGCTCCAAATGACCTGACATTTTGTGTGGGTGATTTCCTTGGCCTGATGAACACAAATATGAAAATTTTTAATCCATTGGGTGCCCCAAAAAAGAGCGCACCACCAGTGGCGTTGTGTGCTTGACCCTTCAAAACAGTCAAATAATCAAAATCTTCAAAAATGTGCCAAAATTTGGATTTGTCTTGCTAATCATGTTTGGGATTCTTGCAGGGATGCATCAGCAAGAATTTCAAATTTTTATTTGTATTTTTCCTCCTTTAGGGATTGAATCTTGGCAAGGGCTCTTTTGAGCTTGGCCCTTGCAATCTTGTTTCTTAAGGCATAATGCCTTTCCATCTTATTTTACATTTCAAGGTCTCTCTTGGTCTTCTCCAGCTGATCCTCTAAGTTCACATTAGCCCTCTCTAACCAAGATTCCCTATCATAGTCTATTTCTATGGCAAGCAGCTCACTTGGAGTGAGCTGCTCTACCAATGATGTCTGTTGTTCCCTTTCTTAGGCTAAGGCTTTCTTCCATCCAATTGTCCTTGGCCTCTTCCTAGGAAGTTTTTCTTCCTCTTCTTTGGTGTCATCATGAATTCCCAAGACCTCATCTAGCTTTGCCTTGGATTTTCTAGCCTCTTTCCGAGCTCTGATAGCTCTTAACTCATAGATGGCTTTCTCTACCTCTAACTACTGGTTTTCCACCTCAAAGAAGTTGAGCACATTCTTGCCCCTACCAAGGTTGTCTTGTATATCCCTAATCTGGGCATCTTTGCTTTTAAGTTGCATACTTGTGATCCTCTCCTCATTTTCATCATCACTATCAAGGTGAATAAGTTGAAATTCTTGTTTAGTATCATGTTTTTCTTCCTCTTCTTCATCAATGACCTTTTTCTTACCTTTTTCAAGTTGCTTGGTTCACGTAGAAGGCATGGCCCCTTTCCTCTTAAGGGAAACAAACACATGCATGTTTCCCCTCTGGTATGTCAAAGGAAAAGGCTCAATGTTACTCATCTCAGTGCCATTTGTCTCACTTCCATCATGACTTCCATCATTACTGCCATCTACTTTAATGTCATCTACCTCACTTCCATCCTTCCCACTGCCATCTTCCTCACTTATACTTGCCTCACTGATCTTTTTCTTATTATTTGATTCCTCATTTCCATCTCCCTCACTGTTTGATGCACTAGTACCATGAGATTATGGTGAGGGATTGTGAGAGGCTAATGAAGGAGGATTATCCTGAGGTGAAGGAATGTGAGTGGATGGTGAGATGGAAGATTCATCATAAGGTCAGGGAATGTGAGTGGATGGTGATGCATGTGTAGTGGGGTGTGATGGTGAAGGAGAAATGGGAGGATGAGAAGATGAAGGGACATCTTGTTGTTGTTGGCCTTGTGGAGTGGTGAACACCTCATTGGAAATGAAGGTTTTCCATGGAATACCTTTCTGCTATAGTTGGTGCATAACAACCATTTTGATAAGAGAGTGATGAAAGAGGCTTTGCATCTACTGAGGATAGTATCTCTTTTGTACAATATAGGAAATTTTATCAATGCTTCAGTAGAGGTAATAGGTTATGTGCAGCATCCTCACCCTAGTAAAATTCGTAAGTAGTCTAATGTGATATGAGTAAATATGGGAGAATCTTCCTTCACATGTGAAATATTTCATTTTTATCCTCATCATGGGTGCATATCTATCAAGCAGATGTGAAAAAGGAAAGGCAGACTTGTGGTGGTCTTTATACCTAGGTTTTAGGTAGGGTTCAAAGTAACTTATGTCAAGGTTGGCCTGCTTGAACCATTTCTCCCCTACACAAGGTATTCATGTGGCATTGTCAATAGCATTTGTAGATAACTCAAAAGTGACCCCTGAAAGGTTAACGTTTTTGTCATGCAAGTTAATGATAAAGAGTCTAGTTAGCTCAGAGTGGTTTTGCACCTGCTGCACCTTTTCACAAAAATCAAAGAATCCTACATGGTTGAAACTTGAAATAGTTAAAGGAGATGCCATTAGCTCCCTTGTGTTTGGGGGTTCAAATCAGTTGATATTTCCAACATTATTCTCATTCCTACTTGGAATTTGGGCCTTTCCTCCACTACGACTGTCTTCTGACATTGTAAACTCTGCCTTGGAAAAACCATAGGAATATAAATGGAAATGAGATGAAGGGATGGTGATGAAAAAAGGAGCTTTGCAAGTAAATGAAATGAGTGAGTGGGGGTATAGGTGTATGAGAATGAGTGAGGGGTCAAAAAAACTCAATGGCAACACTCTGCTATCATGTTTAAACTCTGTTTTGAAACACCCTTGGGTTGGTGTCAAATTGAGATGAAGGAGGGAAATGGAATGTCAAACTTTTTGCAAGTGAAGGGAGTGTTAGAGTCTAGGTGTATGAGAATGAGTGAGAGGCTAACAACTCAATGAAAACCCTCTAGCTATGTAAATACCATTTCTATCAGTGACACTCTTCTTAGGAATATGGAGCAATGGAAGAAAGTGTTTTCAAGGTTGAAACTTAGGCTTTGATCTTAGGGTTCCATTTCATTGATTTAGAAAACACCAAAATTGCTTGAAGGTAGGTGCACAACATGTACTTACCTCATCCCAGAGCTTTAGAATACTTTTGAGGAAACTTGATAGGGTTTTAAAGTGGTTTGAGTGGATAATTCTCTTAGGAAGCCCTCCTAGCCAAGTGCGCAGCGCCTAAGCTAAGGGCGCAACGCTCAATCCCAGGTGCACAGTGCCAAATATTTTCTTCACCAGGCCTATCAGGTAAGGGTGCAACACCTTCCCCAGCATGCAACACTCACTTCCAGGAATGCAGTGCCAGTGTATTTTATATGGGGAGAAATTTCCAAGCGCCAAACTCCAGGGGCATAGCGCCAGTCTGAGCGTGTAGCGCTAGTCTGAGCGCGTAGCACAAGACACTTAACCACATTTAGACTTGAAAACTCAAAAAAAATTCTCTCCTTGACAATTATAATGCTTTGCAAGGGAACAATGATTGATATGAGATGCAAAATGAGCTTTTATAGACTAGGGAATTTGATTAAATAATTGAAACCCACTTCCTAATGTTTACAAGTCTTTTTTCCCTTTTTCACTGATATTCCTTTATACTTTTTCCTGTAGGTTGCTAAAATCAATGAATTAGCTTTTATTTTGGTCTTTGAGACTAAACATATTTATTTTGACAGTTTTTTGATGATTTCAAATACCAGCATTCTCAAGCCTTCTATGGTTTCTGTTTGGTCAATTTAGTGTGTCCTAAATTGCTGCATTTAATTTGTCAATCCGGGAATCGTAAGCTGATGAAGCGCGGCGCACTATATGTGCAAGATAACCTATTTCTTAACTTTTTGTCGTTTTTGGTTTTTCTAAGGTGAAATGAAAATTCTAAAATGAAAACAAGTTTGGTTATATTTGTTCAAGGAAGTGATATCCCCTATAATGATTTACCAACTTGAAACTTTAAAAGCAAATTGAAAATTACAATGACAAGACTTGAAAGAAAGTAAAAGTGTACTACTGAAATGAAAAGGTGCTGGCTAATCTAATGAATCAAAACAGTAAACTAGTGAACATGAAAACCAAACTATTCTTGCTGCCAACTAAACACAAAAGAAACTATGCTTAAGGAAATTCAAAATTGCAACAAAATAAATCTAAATCAGATTACATCAATTCATTTTCCGACCCTTCATCATTAGACCAAATGGTGATTTTTCGAAGTAATCATAACAATCATAAATAACTTGAGTAACTGATATTTAATTTGCAGAAAGTAAACTAATACTAAACCATACACTCATGATTCAATCCCTCACCATCAGTCCAGCTGTGGCTTTCGGAGGCAACTGAAGATGTCAAGCATGATTTAATATATCTAAATTTGCAGAAAAGAAACTAATACTAAACTACACATTTCATAATGCAATCCCTCACCATCAGTCCAGCTGTGGCTTTCGGAGGCAACTGAAGATGCTATGAGCAGCTTAATATATCTAAATTTGCAGAAAAAAAACTAATACTAAACTACACACTTCATAATGCAATCCCTCACCATCAGTCCAGCTGTGGCTTTCGGAGGCAACTGAAGATGCTATGAGCATATTAGTATATCTAAATTTAACTACTGAAGCAGAAAAACAAAGCTGAAATGTACAGAGCAATACTGAAGTTAAACAAAAGCTATGAAAATCAAACTAGCAGCAGAACAATGTTAGTTCAATGTCACTAATCAAAAATCTATGAAAATGCCCGGGCTGTCTATCTAAAACCTGCAATCAAGAAAACTGATCAGTGATTAACAATCATAAAACATGAAAGACAGAAATGAAATGGAAATTATGGAAATGTATAAACAGAAATGAAACAACTGCAAAGTATGAACATATGGATGGATTATGATACAATGACTTTTAAAGAAATGAAATGAGAAATATACACTAATACACAAAACCTTAGCTGAGCAGGGGCCCTCTACACAGCCTGGGTAACGATCCTCAAACACGAATTAAGTTGAAAAACAGAGTCTTATCATATTAAAAAGTAGTTCATTACAGAATGGTAGTGTTACGGAAAAAGTGCAGCGTAATCACTACAGAGCAGACTAAAAGATAACAAAGTACATTCACGAACATCAACTATCAACTAACTTTATGTGCGTATGCAAACGCTCTATATATAACAATAAATCAGAATCGTCTCCTCAAAGTTGATGATGGCAGAGCACGACCACTACGTCCACGGATATAGGAGTATGGCCGTGTTGGAAAGTGAATCTACTGTTGCGGATGCTTGAATTCGACCTGCAGCTCGCACAAATGTCGATTTAACCTCCGCAAGCTTAGAAACGGCCGTATGGATGTTTATGTGCCACGAAACAGAGTCCGGCCGACATGAAACTCCATAGTTGACTTCCACGTGGACGCCTTTGACCGCGGCTTCTTTGGACGAGTTTGCTTGAACCAATAGGACACGAACCATGTCCACGTCATTCCTAGCTTGCCCATGTGGCTCGTTTCCCTTGTAGACACCTGTAGCATAGAGTTCCACAAAATAGCTGCGGAAAGTTGCAGCAGCTGCGGAAAGTGGCAAGATTCCGCAGCTGAATGAACAAAATCTAGATCAAATATAAAACACAAAAATATAATTAAAAACCATGTTAGATGCCCTTTTGCACATGATATTGACAATTTGGGAGGTTTAGGTGAGTGAAAAAGGTATGGAAAAGTGTATGGAAAAGATGCAAATTTGGGACTCAACATACCCCCACTGTGAAGGTGTTGCATGTCCTCATGCAACCAAAATTTTGATACTCTTTGTTTAGTTCAGGTGCCTTGATACTTCAGCCAGCACATCCAATCCCCTTCTCTTCTTCTTTGGTACTGCCATCATTCTGGGTTTCTTCATTAAGCACCTAAATTTGATATTCACAAGTGCTCTGCTCAATCTCTGGCATTTCCTTTTTAATTTCTTATTCTTCTTTTGCCAAATTCCCAAATGTAACATAGTATTATCATGGATGATCTTGTCCAGTTTTCCTTGTTCTTTCAATGTTTCATTTTCATTTTTGATGTGCCGATTTAAAAGCTCCAGCTCAAAAATTTCTTGTTTTAATGACTGAACTAAATCATCCTGCAATGTATGAGGTTGAATGGAAGAGGTACTTGGACCTGTGGCTGCCTTTTCCAAGGATTCTATATAGTCATATACCTCCTACTGCTTGGGGTCTACTTCCGGTGTCATTTTCATTGGGCTGTCCCCAAAATGCTGTAAAGGAGAATTATGTTCAAAATCTGGCCGAGGAGGGCTTACATCAATATTTTGCTGAGAATAAGATGGAGTATGCTCATTGTCTGATTGGGAATGAAAGGAATCAGGTTCACTAACCGACTGAAATGGACTATGGTCAGTTGGAGACTGTTCAGATGTCTCCTCACCCAAATCAATGAAATGAGGACCCTTAATTTGTGTTTTTCTCAATTTTCCCTTAAGCCTGCTGCTTCTCCTCACATGCTGTGGTATACTGTCCTTTTGTTCTTGTTTTCCTGTCTCTGCCTTCTTGGATATTGATGACTTTTTTTGAAGATAAACTAATCTTTCAGATAGTATTTGATGATCTTCTTCTTCAGAAGAAGGAGTTTTATGGACAACCTCAATAATTTCTTTCCCTTTTGGTATTATTGGCTTCTTAGCCTTGATTTCCTTCTTCTTCCTTTTTACCAATCTCTTTTCCCTATCAGTTCTTTCCATAGTAATAGTAGGAGTGTTTTGGATTTCCTCAATTGTTCTTTTCCTCCTACTTCTTTTTGCTGTGCTAGCTGCGGGAATTTCCTGAGTAGGAGTAATTTGGGTTTCAACATTCATTCTTTTTCTTCTACACCTTCTAATTGAACTACCTTCAGGAATTTCCTGAGGTTCTTCAAAGAAGTTTCTAACTAGGAATTGTTCCCATGTATCTTTTCTTTCCTTTAGCTCCTTTTCAATCAGAATTTTTATAAGGCCGTGGTGATAAAGATGAGGCTCTACATCTCCTAAGTGTTTTTGAACAATCACAACCATTTTCTTTAAGCTATTGAATAGAAAATAAGGGAGATTGAGAGTTTGGTTTTCAAGAAAATTCATCAATAGCCTGGTATGGTACATGTACATAGACCCAAAACGGCCTTCACATGTAATAAATTTCTGAACAATTAGTAGTAAAGCGGCCCATTCTTCTTTTATTGCATGCACAAGAATTCCTCTTTTGAAAACAGTGATATCCATACCTTGATTTCGTAGGATTGCTCTCCATGCCTCATCACTGATACTTTTATTTTTGAACCAACGTTCTCCCTCTTGAAGAAGTTCTGTGGCTGTTGCTATTGATGCTTCATTAACCGAAAACTTGAGGTCTCCAACTTCTGCTTCCCAGCCATCAAATGACCTTGCAAACGCTTTCGTAACTTCTTTGTGGTAACCTCTGAATTTCTGAATAAAACGCAGCCATTTAGCTTTCTTCAATATCTCTTTTTCTTGCGGATATCCCTCTATAAACTTTGGTCCTTCCGGCTCTGCCCTTAATAATTTTCCCATTTCACTTTTCTGTGCTTCACTAATTTGCCTCTGTGAGGGTTTAAGTGGAAATGGAACGACTGAATACACAGGATCGAGCACAATGACTGTGGGAATGTATCATAGAATGGAAATGAGCACCATGAACGGAATGGAGTAAGACTGTGGGTAGATATACGAGAGTGAGAATGAGCAAAAGGAACGAAATGGAGTGAAACAGGGAGTGAGAATGAGTAGAGTGGGGTTTTGTAAACACGACAGAGACACGACAAAGAGGTTAACAAAGTATAATGCATTCAGCTGCGTTTTGAATTTTGGTGGCTGTGTAATAAATATGAACACGTTTCAATCAACGGTTATGAAGTTATGCGGCTTGTAAGAGTCCTTTGTCAACTCAAATACGTCTCATTATCTCCGGTTGGATATTGGAACATGAGTGAGAATCGGAATTTCAATGATGAAACCGTTTATGAATGAATGCAAGAGGATAACATGGAGATCGTGACAGGTTACGGAACTGTCAATATAATCATTGCGCGTAATGGGTAGAGCTCATGGTTTAAAACTATATAAAAATGTGTTTTTTCAATACTATTTGAAATAAACTTTATTCATACCTTTGGAATCCTTGCTTTTGCCCTTGGTCTTCAACTGATTGATCTCCATTGGTGTCTTGAATACTCCATTGATCCTCTCACCTGCATTTTATTTCATAGTTGTGGAAATAACATCTAACTGTACATTCTCTTTGAAAGCAGAGTAGTAGCTGCGGAATCTGCTTTTGGCTGCGGAAACTGGAGTCAGCTGCGGAAACAGATGTCAGCTGCGGAAACTGACACAGCTATTACTTGGTTGAATAGAAATGAACAAATGACAAATGACCAGATGGAAATGGTCATAAAAAAGATTTTTATTGATGGAATGGATGAAATGAAGTGAAATGAAATGAAATGAAATGAAATGAAGTGGAATGAAATGGAGTGGGTGGTGAAATGAAATGAAATGAAAGAGAGATTTTTTTTTGGAAAATAGAGAGTGTCAGGTGTCCCTGATTTTCACCCTATATTTTCTGCATAAGACTGCCAATCAATGATTGGTTTTCAGGCTTATACCATTTTTTTTTATTTTTTTTTATTTTTTTTTAAGTGAAAAACAAAAGCTAGGCTGGTGGAGAAGAAGAATTCTTCTGTACCAGCCTGATTGCAGAACTTTCTTGAAACATCTTGACAAAATCCTCTTTTGAGAGTGGTTTATGATAAACTTTCAATCTATGGCCATTCACAATAAGAGGAGTTTGAAACTCATCAATGGTCTTGATTCTTACAGCTCCATTGCTAAAGATCTTGTCAATCTCATATGGCCCAAGCCAATGAGTCTGAAATTTCCCTTCAAAATCTTTAAACTTGGAATCAAATAACAATGCCCAATCTCCTTCTTGAAACTTCTTCTCTTTGATATATTTTTCATGCCATTTAGTTCTTTGATATTGAACTAGATCAGTTCTTAGAATTTCTTCTTGTCTGATCTCATCTAGCTCATTCAACTGCTCCATTCTATGCTTTTGGGCTTCTGATAAGTCCATCCCCAACTGAACTGCTATCTTGAAGGTCTTGACTTGGAACTCAATGGGGAGTAAGACTTCTTTCCCATAAACAAGTTCATAGGGAGAATGTCCTGTTGTATTCCTCCATGTAGTTCTGTAGGCCCACAAGGCTTCTGGAAGCCTTTCTGCCCAATCTCTTCTATGTAGATGAACAGTTTTGGTGATGATACTTTCAAGAACTTTCTTTGTGGACTCCACTTGACCATTTGCTTGTGGATGGTAAGGAGTAGATCTTCTGTGCTTGATTTTGTATTCTTCCATCAACTTCTCCACCAAATTGGATGTGAATTGGCTCCCCTGATCTGTCACAATTTCTCTTGGAACACCAAAGCGAGTAAAAACATCCTCATAAAGAAAATGAACAACTGAATTTTCAGTAGCAGATACTAATGCTTTGGCTTCTACCCATTTAGTAACATAATCAATACAAACCAATATATACTTCTTTTGCTTAGATGGTGGATTAATAGGTCCAATGAAATCTAAAGCCCATTTTTCAAAGGGTTCAATGAGTACCCGTGTTTGCAATGGAATTTCATTTGAAAGGGTAGGTTTCCCTACTCTTTGGCAGCTGTCACACCTTTTGACATATTGTTTTGCATCTTTGAAGAGGGAAGGCCAATAATATCCTAAAGAGAGGATTTTATAGGCTGTCCTTTTGTCTGCAAAGTGTCCGCCGCATGGTTTATCATGACATGCCTTAAGAATATCAGGCATTTCATCTTCCCTGACACATCTTCTGATCACAAGATCTGGCCCTGTTTTAAACAATTCGTTAGAAATCCATGAATATTTTGAACTCTCCCGAATAATCTTTCGTTTTTCTCTTGGAAATAAATGTGAAGGTAGTTTCCCTGTAACCAAATAGTTAGCAATATCTGCATACCAAGGGGTCTTAATAGTTACTGCAAACAAATATTCATCAGGAAACTTATCTTCTACAGGAGAATCTTCTTTAGTATTCTAAATTCTAGACAAGAAATCAGCTACTGTATTCTGTTTTCCTGGTCTATCTAACACAGTAATATTGAATTCTTGCAAAAGTAAAAGCCATCTTGTCACTCTGCCATTAGTAACAGGTTTGTTCATTAAATATCTAATTGCAGAATGGTCAGTATGAATAAAAGTTTCATAGCCTGTTATGTAATGTCTAAACTTAGTAATTGCATGAACAACAGCTAAAAACTCTTTTTCAGTCACAGTATAGTTCAACTCTGTGGGAGTCAAATTTTTACTGGTATAATAAATGGCATAAGGAACTAAATATTTTTGACCCAACACAGCTCCTAGAGCTGTATCTGAAGTATCCGTAGAAATATGGAAAGGGAGTTTCCAATTTGGTCCTCTCAAGATAGGTGCTTCAGATATTCTTGTTTTCAAAGTTTCAAAGGCTGATTGACAATCAGGATCCCATTTAAATTCATAGTCTTTTGTAAGCAATTTGAAGAGTGGAGATGTTATTTTAGTGAAGTTTTCTATAAATCTTCTATAGTAACCAGTAAATCCTAGAAAACTTCTAACATCTCTTTGACAATTTGGAATAGGCAACTTGGAGATGACTTCAACTTTTGATCTATCAACTTTAATTCCATCTCCTCAAATATGATGTCCTAAAACAATCCCTTCAGTAAACATCATAAAGCATTTTTCATGGCTTAATGAAAGGTTTGTTTCTTTACATCTTATGAGAACTTTTTCCAAATTTTCTAATGCCTCTTCAAATGAATAACCATAAACTGTAAAATCATCCATATAAACCTCTACACAATCATGGATTAGATCAGAAAAAATTCCTAGTACTGCTCTTTGGAATGTTGCGGGTGCATTACATAACCCAAAAGGAAGCACTCGGTAGGCAAAAGTTCCCCATGGAAAAGTAAATGTGGTCTTATCTTGATCTTCAGGTGCTACCTGAATCTGATTATAGCCACTAAAACCATCCAAAAATGAAAAGTACTTTTTACCTGCTAATGTGTCTAATACCTGATCGGTAAAGGGCAAAGGAAAGTGATCCTTCAAAGTTGCTTTGTTCAATTCCCCGTAATCAATGCATACCCTCCATTTACCATTCTTTTTAGGTACTATAACCAAAGGAGAAACCCATCGGCTATCTGAAATTGGATAAATGAAGTTTACATTGAGTAGTTTTTGGAGCTCTTCTTTCACTATCTCCCTAAGATTTGGATTCATCCTTCTTTGAGGTTGTCTGATTGGTCTACCGTTTTCCTCAATATAGATATGATGGATGCAAGTCTTAGGATCAATACCCTTCATGTCAGTATACTCCCATGCAAATGCAGTAGAATGTTTTTGCAAGATTCTGGTTAGTTCTTCTTGTTGTGACTTCTCCAGATGTTTGTTAATATTCAATGTCTTTTCTGGAAAAATATCAATAGCAGAATTACCAAACTCTTCCATAGAGTAAAGAGACATTTGTCTTGATGATAAATATTCTATGTCAGATTCCAACTGAAATTGTGTGGGGTCATATTCTAAAGATGTCTCAAAATTTTCTAATGTGTTCAGAATTTGACTATCCTCACTAATTTCAGAAATGGTAAAGACAGGTTGTATAGTGTTCTCATCATCGACCCATTCATTGTCTCCTATTTATGTGATTTCTCTTGCTGGAGGATACAAATTGAATTTCTTTGTCGAATTACCATTTGAAATATACATGTCTCCAGATCTACAACTAATAAAAGCATCAGCTGTGGCTAGCCAAGGTCTTCCTAAGATAATTGGATGTCCTCCTAGATTACTTTTGGGAGTCAAAATCATAAAGTCTACTGGATATTCCCAAGAATCTAAGGAGACCGAAATATCTTCTAATACACCATCTGGTTTAATAACCGATCGATCTGCAAGTTGCAATAAAGTAGGTGTAAAAAGAAGGTTAGGAAGTTTTAACTGTTCCATAGTCTGCCTACTCATAATGTTGATAGCAGCCCCTAAGTCAATCAATGTGTTTGGAATTTCTATCCCATTTATATGTGTCTTGACAATTGGACTTCCTGGATCTACATACTTCTGCATGGTAATTTTTCCCATCATAATGTCTGCAATCTTTCCTACCAGGTGGATTCTTCTTGTGTCCTTTAGCTTCCTTCCGGGTCTTTTGAAACTCAACTCCTTTATGGTTTTTGCTAGAATAGGAATTTCTCGAATGGCTTGTAGCAATGGAATCTTGATACAAACATTCTTCAATTCATCTAGAAAGTCATAGTTAGGCAACAAGATTTGTTTTTCCACCACCTTATCAATTTGTAGTCTTTCCGGAAAAGGAGGGGTAGATGAAGATACAGGTTGCTCAACTATAGGAGTTGTGGATGTTAGCTTTTCTTTTTGTTTTTGAATTTTTGAATTTTGAAGAGATTCTTCCTCAGAACCCTTATTGACTTGAAGAGAGTCCTCTTCAGAGGTATCTTGCTCTTGAATGTCTATAGAAGATTTTTCTAAAACTCTACCAGATCTGAGTTGTACATCGTTGAGAGGAACAATCATATAGGTAGGAAATTGTTGTCCTTCTACCATATAAGTAGTTTGAGGATTCTTATTGTTAGGATTTGGCAATGGCTGAGCCGGAAGTTGATTTGTCTTCTGTTGGTATGGGAGCATGAGTTGAGGATTTGTATTTTGTTGAGAAGGTTGTTGTTGTGGAAATGGCAATGAAAGTTGTGGATTTGGGCTTGGAAATTGTGGATCTTGTTGATTTTGAAAAGATGGAGGATATTGATAAAATTGAGCAAATCTCCCATAAGGATTTTGCATCCCCTGTACCCATGGCTGATATGAGTTTTGATGTTGGGGCCAAGGTTGTTGCCAAGGATTCCAATTTGGTGGGGTTTGAAGATTCATAGGGTTATTAAACCCTTGAGATTGTTGTCCCTGCCAAGGTCTCCTTGCGACAAAACAGAGAGATTCTATTGAATTTGGATCTTCTTGAAAATCAGCTTTGAGTCCAGGGATTGAAGGACAATCCTTGATTTCATGATTTTCTGAGCAAATCATACATGTTTCTACAACTTTTGCATCCAAGGGACATTCCTTTAAAGCATGTTTCTTTCTACATTTCGGACAAAAGATGGCTAAAGCATCTGTTTCTGCTTTCTGCTTGTTTTGGATTTTAAGGGTGTCTAGTTGTTCACTAAGACCCCCTAAGATATCAGTTTTAAACTCATCAAGCATATTACCAATCTCTGCCCTACTTACTGATCCAGTTGCAGATTTGTTAGCTCTAATAAGAGAAGAATCCCTAGGCCCTTTTCCAGTTTTAGATCTTCCCCTTGAGAATTGGATACATAGTTCTGTTATATCATGAAATGGGAGTTGAGAAATGTCTCCTTTACCCATCATGTTTAAGATGTCTATCCATTCATCTCTAATGGCTTTTAATAGGAGGGCTTTCAAGGTTTCATTATCTAAGTTGCTCATCTTTGCTCTTTTCAAGTTGTATTGAAATATTTCAATTAAGTCTTCCAAATTTTCATCTTCTTTTTGCATCATTTTGAATACCTCATCCTTGTGATTGGTGGGCATACAATAGTCCAAGTATCTATCCAAAAATGTTTGTTTCATTTCATTCCAAGTCCCGATAGATTGAGTGGCTAATCCCATGAACCATTTCAAAGCAGATCCCTTCAATGTTGAAGAAAACAGTTTGAGTTTTTGAGAATCTTCCATATAGTCATAAGTTCGGCACACTACTTCAAACTCAAACAGAAATGTTTCAGGATCCTCACTTCGCAATCCATAAAAGTTAGGGAGAACATATGGTGAAATATTTTTCATTGTTGCATGAGTTTCCTCATCAACTATAGGGAATCCCAACAAATCCCTATTTCTACCATCATTTCCTTCACCATTGTTATCTCCATTATCTCCTCCTCTCCTTCCTCCACCTCTATTTATTACTTCCTCTGCCATGATAGTTTCTTTAGAGTCCTTATAGTCCTCTAGTTCTTCTACCAAGGAAGGATGAGAGAAAGTATCTTTGTTTTCTAAGTGAGTTTTAGTAGGTGGTATAGGAGAATCCTCTAATTCAGCTGTTCCTTGACTTCCAAAAATCTTAAGGCTAGGGGTAGATGGTGGTGAATCTGGTCTATGCCTTCAAGAAGATGGAGTTGTGAAAATCGAACTCTTGGCTTTAGCTATAAACCTTCCCCTAGAATCTCTTGCTCTATGCATGTCATTTTTTTTATTTTTTTAAAAAGTTGGGCTAATAATTCTCTTTCTGATCTTCCAGATCACACTAGGTGCAAGAAGAGAGCATACTTAAGAAATTACTAAACCAATAACTCTCTTTTCTGATCCTCCATATCACACTAGGTGCAAGAGGAGAGCATACTTCAAGAAGTTATCAAGTTTTCCCTTCTTTTATGATTTTATGTTTTTTTTTTAAGAAATTGGCTACCTAGTTACACTTCCCCGGCAACGGCGCCAAAATGTTTGGTCAATTTAGTGTGTCCTAAATTGCTGCATTTAATTTGTCAATCCCGGAATCGTAAGCTGATGAAGTGCGGCGCACTATATGTGCAAGATAACCTCTTTCTTAACTTTTTGTCGTTTTTGGTCTTTCTAAGGTGAAATGGAAATTCTAAGATGAAAAACAAGTTTGGTTATATTTGTTCAAGGAAGTGATATCCCCTATAATGATTTACCAATCTTGAAACTTTAAAAGCAAATTGAAAATTACAATGACAAGACTTGAAAGAAAGTAAAAGTGTACTGCTGAAATGAAAAGGTGCTGCTAATCTAATGAATCAAAAAATTAAACTAGTGAACATGAAAACCAAACTATTCTTGCTGCCAACTAAACACAAAAGAAACTATGCTTAAGGAAATTCAAAATTACAACAAAATAAATCTAAATCAGATTACATCAATTCATTTTCTGACCCTTCATCATTAGACCAGCTATGACTTTCGGAAGTAATCATAAACAACTTGTGTAACTGATATTTAATTTGTAGAAAGTAAACTAATACTAAACCATACACTCATGATTCAATCCCTCGCCATCAGTCCAGCTGTGGCTTTCGGAGGCAACTGAAGATGTCATACATGATTTAATATATCTAAATTTGCAGAAAAGAAACTAATACGAAACTACACATTTCATAATGCAGTCCCTCACCATCAGTCCAGCTGTGGCTTTCGGAGGCAACTGAAGATGCTATGAGCAGCTTAATATATCTAAATTTGCAGGAAAGAAACTAATACTAAACTACACATTTCATAATGCAGTCCCTCACCATCAGTCCAGCTGTGGCTTTCGGAGGCAACTGAAGACGCTATGAGCAGCTTAATATATCTAAATTTAACTACTGAATCAGATAAGCAAAACTGAAATGTACAAAGCAAGACTGAAGTTAAACAAAAGCTATGAAAAGCAAACTAGCAGCAGAACAATGTTAGTTCAATGTCACTAATCAAAAAGCTATGAAAATGCCCGGGCTGTCTATCTAAAACCTGCAATCAAGAAAACTGATCAGTGATTAACAATCATAAAACATGAAAGACAGAAATGAAATAAAAATTATGGAAATGTATAAACAGAAATGAAACAACTACAAAGTATGAACATATGGATGGATTATGATACAATGACTTTTAAAAGAAATGAAATGAGAAATGTACACTAATACACAAAACCTTAGCTGAGCAGGGGCCCTCTACACAGCTTTGGTAACGATTCTCAAACACGAATTAAGTTGAAAAACAGAGTCTTCTCATATTAACAAGCAGTTCATTACAGAATGGTAGTGTTACGGCTCAAGGGCAGCGTAATCACTACAAAGCAAACTAACAGATAACAGAGTACATTCACGAACATCAACTATCAACTAACTTTATGTGCGTATGCAAACGCTCTATATATAACAGCAAACTGTAACTGTTTCCTAAAGTTCATGATGACAGAGAGCACGTAGACCACTCTGTCCACGGATATAGGAGTATGGCCGTGTTGGAAAGTGGATCTACGGAAGGTGGATGCTTGAATTCGACTCCAGAGCTCTGCACAAATGTCGATTTAACCTCCGCAAGCTTAGAAACGGCCGTATGGATGTTTATGTGCCACGAAACAGAGTCCGGCCGACATGAAACTCCATAGTTGACTTCCATGTGGACGCCTTTGACCTCGGCTTCTTTGGACGAGTTTGCTTGAACCAATAGGACACGAACCATGTCCACGTCATTCCTAGCCTGCCCATGTGGCTCGTTTCCCTTGTAGACACCTGTAGCATAGAATTCCACAAAATAGTTGCGGAAAGTTGCAGCAGCTGCGGAAAGTGGCAAGATTCCGCAGCTGAATGAAAAAAATCTAGATCTTTCTATCATGAATTTTAACTGAACTTTTCACCTTTTCTCACTAACCCTTTTACACTATTTGCATGTAGGTTTACTAAAATGATTAATTTGACTTCTCCTTTGCTCATTTTGGCATGAAAATCTCATTAAACGCCTTTAAGAGGATTTCACATAGCATCACTTTCAAAACCATCTTTTTCTTGTACCATGAAGTTCAACTCATCCTTTGATCATTTAGGCATGACAAATTCATTTTGACAAGTTTGGGATCTGATCAAACAGTGACATCTTCAAAATCCTTTTTTTCTTTCATCATGAAACTCAACTCATATTTTCCACTTTGACTGGCCATTTTCCAAAAAATTTAAGTGTTTTCAGTCTTCACAGCAATCATTGGTTTTGTCTTCTAATTTTTCTATAGCCCTTTCAAGTTCATTCATTTATGTCCGGTTCCCCTCACCTTTTTCCCTATCTCATCAATCTTTTCTACTAGATTTTCTTAATGTTTGGCTTTGTGTGTCTCCTCCAGGTCAATTCTGCAAGCTGTCACTGTTTTGGCACTCAACTGTGCCATCAAGTGAAAAGCCGTAGTTTTCCTCAAGACCAAGTGTTTCCTCTCTTCCTTGCTGCAAGTTGTATTCACTTAGGAGCAAACCATCTACCTTATCAATACCTTCCACTGATGTAAATTCAACACTTCTGTAGAAGTGCCAAAGTTTTTCCATTTTCCTCATGTGCAGACTCTGAAACTGAATGGATAGTATTCTTTGGGACTCCTTTAGGTCCTCCTTTAATAACCATGTCTTGACATTCTATTATGTCTGAGCCAGATTATAGCAAAGGAAAATTAGTGCCTGAAACATCCAATAGTGGCCTTACAACATGTGAAACCATAATGACTCCGTGGGAGGGTCCTTTCACCCGATCTTGATTGAAATTTGGCTTGGAGACTTCTTAAGTGAAAACATAGTGTTTGTCAAAGTGTTGTATTGAAGGTCCAAAACCAATGTACTTGATTTATCTGAGGAGCCTACAGAGATAGTTTTGAGACCATCAATGCTTGAGGTACTTGGGGAACATGGGAATGAGTTGGATATAGGAAACCCTAGAGGGAAAGTGGAGTTATGGGCAAGGGAAAATAGGGTAATGAGGTTATAGGTAGGAAAGAAGGATGGAGATGAGAGGCATCATCCCATAAGAAGTTTGTAGGAATGACAAGGTGAGCATGAAATGGAAAATTGATAGAATAGTGAAAATTTTTCTATAAGGATAATGAAGGCAGTGAGATTTCTGAAGCTCACAATTTTCAAGGAAGGTAGCTTTCAAAAATCTAGAACCAAACTATTTTCATCTACAAATAGTGAAAAAATACTGATGACTAACAATGGCTCCACTTGGGGAGGGTAGCTCTTTTTCAGGAGGTGTCCAGAACCTCAGAGTTTAGATCTCTAAGTTTTGAAGACCAGTACCTTAATTGTACTTGGAAGACCTCTCTTCCATTCACTTGTTGATTTACTCCTATTCTTTGAAGCTATGATCTCAAAAATATAAAAATACATGATTGCTTCAATATCAGTTCTACCTACCCATCATACTTTGCCTAAAATTTTTTCTTCTTCTGGGTGTACTTGAATTGGAAAACCCTTGACATCATTTTCTTTTGAAAGTATAAAAGCTATCTACTTGTACCCTTATGTCATCCAAAGGCTCAGATTAGACTGATGGGCCTCCTATTTTCTACCTAATCTACTTATCTGTCAAGGTTATGTTGTTTGACATATTTTCATTCTCTAATCTACTAACATGAAATTTAAAACATGATCAAACCAAGGTTATGAAACATGATTTGTCATGGGATGTGGAATTTTGGACAAGCTGCACACAAACTTTATTTTTGTACAAGTGAAACAAGAAATTTGAGGGCTGTGATTTGGGAATTTTTTATGCATCCCTCTCTTTCTATTTTGGTTCAGATTTGAGAAATGAAACCAAATATCTTTTCCTAATCTAATCTACTGACAATCCAAATTTACATGGTTTGGAAAGTCTTCCTTCACTAACCTATCAGCATAAATTTAAAACATGTTTAATCATGATTAGGCTGTATGACTAAACAAGACTTTCTTTCCTCAAAAGTAGTGGCATTTGGACTTGCACACTTCCAGCAATGTTCATTTTTGGTATGGGGTTGTACCTTTTTTTTAAACCTGCCCTCTTTTTCTTCTTTTCTTTGTTTTTGTTTTTCATTTTTCTGATCTTTCAACAAGAAACGTTACGTATAATGAATGAAGCTTCAAACTATAAAATTTTAACAAAAGTAATTCTTGAGCATCCTGCCATTGACAGCACCTCCAAATTACTATGTTCCATCTAGTTCTTCTAGGAAGAAGGCATTTTTACCTCTAACTGAATGGATGATGTATGGACCCTTACATAAATTTTCAAATTTTCCATGCTTGCCTTTGTCCTCTCTCCTTGAATCCCACTTCAACACTTTGTCTCCAATCTGGAAATCATTTGCCTTGGTTCTTATGTCAAAGATATTCTTGATGTTCTCTACACTGATTTTGTTATGTTGTAAACTTCTTCCCTTAATTATTTAAATTGAATGGTTTGGTTCAACCTTCTTTGCATATCATTCTCATCTGATTGTACCTCTTGGAGGAGCTTCATCACTGGAACTCCCAAGGATGTTGGAAAAACTGCATCCATGCCATAAAATAGTTGATAGGGAGAAATATTGATTTATTTTTTTCTTGTTAACTTGTCTGCCCATAGTGCATGCACTAATTTTCTATTCCATTGTAATATCTCAAAATAGGATCTGCTAGCAAGGCATGACTAGAAAATGCATTTTCCAGGAATTGATGATACAGGATTTGAATCTAGCACTTGGATCCATAAGATATGAGTATATAAGTCCTAAATCCAAGAGGATATCAGAAATAAATCCTTTTAGGTTGGTTAAACAGATCTCCCACACCTAGTTTACTTGAAAACTACACAAAGGAGGGACTGTAGCAATATAAAAGATCACTGCCTAGAAAATAACGCAATTCTAGATAGCAGTAGCAGTAGGCCAATATGATAGCTTGAAAATAACTTATATAATTATAAATCATATTTATAGTAAATCCCAATCAATTTACAGGAGAAAGAAAGAGACTTTATGGAGAAAAACCCTCTAAAAGAGGTGCTGCAGCAAATGTATTTCACTGCAAAGCCATGACATCATTATTTTTATGAGTAAAAAATAGTTGTAGGTTAAAACTCAGATCTAGGACAGATCTGTGTACAAAATATTAGATCTATATCAGATCTTTACACTATATTGTCTCTATTTTACATACCCCTTGGGGTTTGCAGCAAAACATGAAGCACAGAGAGTAGATATGAGATCTACTGCAGCAAATCTGAGATCTTCTGCAGAAGATCTGCAGAATGATTCAGAATTTTTGAAGCATATGTAGCAGTGAATAAAATAGATCTGAAACATACATGGATCAGTTTTCTAATCCATGGATCACCACAGTGAGAGGAAGACTCCTCTACACCCGAGATCTCACCTCCAAATAGTTTCCAAACACCCTGCAACTCTTCTCTTGCAAAATAACGTAGATCTGGGACAAAAATTGTGCTATAAGCTTGAATCATAGGTTGGCCTAATGCAAAGATAAATATCTAAAGATCAACAACTAATACACTCTTCCAGGAGGTTAAAAGACACATTCACTAAGAAGAGGCACTAGTACAATCTAGATCCGACTAGATCTAGTCTCCCACTTGCTGCTGCTCACAAGGAAAACCAAACCCTCAACAGGATCTTAACTGTAGTTGGAAGAAGAAGCTTGGCCAAATTCCTGATAGTGGACCAAGAATAGCAAGACTCTTCCAAGAGGCCTCTCAAGGAAAGAGGAGGATTCCTAAACAGGAGATCCTTGTGCTAAACAACACAATTCTCAGCTAAACAGCTAGAGAATGAGGAGTGTCTAAACTAGACAAATCCTTTGAATACAATATGTTCAACAAAACCTCTCATGTTGTTCTCCTCTTTCATTTATAGGATGAAAGCCTTGCAAACCCTAAACCATCTCAAAAGGTTTAGCTCCTTTCACATTGGAACCCTCCAACTAGAACTGTTTTGTTCCTCTAGGTTCATTGCATCTAGATAGCGCTGTAGATTTGGTCATGTTGACCCAGTCAATTTTCAAAATCCCTTTTCACACTTGAGGGAATTTTATTAAGGAAGCCCAGATTTAGCCTTGTTCACATGGGCATTGATTTATTTTTTCTGCTTAAGGAGTTTAATTTGTCCTCCTTTACAATTTTATTCTTAAACAAGAAAATAAAAACAAAATTGAATATTCCTATTAGCTTGGGCTATTTAGGAATATTACAGGCCTCCCCTCCAAAATGTTGTTTGTCCTCAAGCAACTGATAAGGTGAGTTCTGCAACTCATCTCTCCCTCCATTGGTGTCACAAAAAAAAGATAAGCTTCTCCCATAAGCTAAGTGATCACCAACCCATCCATCCATGACTTGTCCCCATAATGTCCTCATGAGATGCAAACAACTCCTCCCATAAGGAAACAATGAATCACATGAAACAACCATGGTTTGCCCAATGCCCTCCCTGAAATATAAGACATAAAGTACATGGAGTGTAGTCATCCCATAGGGCACATGCATGCCTTCTCTCCTTCCTCCATTCATCCCCATGAAAATTACAAGCACATCATCAATATAGGGGATTAAAACAATGTACAAACAAACAGAATTGTGTGCACAAGGAGGTGGATCGTAATCTCACATGTGGAACCAGCGTAGAGCATCACCTGCCTGCATCAAACCAAGATGTGGTGAGTGTTTTTACCACCACTTACTTTATTCCAAATTCATCTCACTATTGCAGAAAATGTGAGATATATTTGGTGCCTTTGGGAAGCACCCATCATGAAAAAAAATCTCCCTTTACAAACCAAGGGAGTGGCGAAATTCAGAATTTGTGGTGGCCCAAAAGTTGCCATGAGATTTAAAAAGTATATCACATCTCCTTGGAGTCATGGCCTACAATAAAATGGTGTAAGAATGCATGAAATCAGAATATAAAACACATGTACTATGAACATTCCCTTCACCAACAGTCCTCCTCATATCAATGGAGTTGTGCATAGATCTACTCTCTTATTCAAGGGAAGAAAGAGAGGGTTGATTCAAATCTTCCTCAGAGTCATGTTGCTACTCCAACTACACAAGGTCCATGCATCTTTGAAAATTCTTATATAGTTCTCTTTCAAAGCCCTCCCAATAGTATCTCCTCAAAATGATATTGTTAAGCTTAATGGAATAGGTGAGGCTAAATTTGAACTCTTCATAAGCCCTCTGTAGTAACTTCTCCTTGAGCTTGGAAGATCTAGACAAGAAGATCATACCATGATTATAGATGACTCCATCAAGGAATGAATAGCTTCCTTCATGCAACCAGTCATCAAGAATCATGCAAGTATGAAAATCCTTGGAATATTCCACCAACAGTTGGGATTTCCAATAGGGATCTAAGGTGACCAACAATGATAGCACTGATAGTGTGTCATATGAAGTATCTGCCATGTTGTTTTCCTCCCCCTTGACATCTCCCATGCTAAAGGTACAAAGTGGAAGGTTGCCAAGCCTTCCTTTCTGCCCTCCTTGCTCATGCACATGCTTCAAAGAAGGAGGAAGCTCTTAGAAGTTAGTCTCTCATGGGAGGCTATCATCTATCCAAGGCCTTTCTGTTTTTGCCAAAGCATGCATGTGAGACCACCATCTCTCTTCTAGCAGGGAAGAGTGTTCTTCAAGAAAGTTTTTCTTCTAATTCAAGTCTTGCCTCTCATGCTTCATGATGGTCTCATTCTCTCTTCTTGCAGCATATCTTCTCAACGTAATTTGAGAGGTGAGGATAGATAATGAGGTCAAAGGAAAAATGCTCTCCCTTTCTTTGTACCTCCCCCATACTCTCAGCGTTGTAGCATGGTCTTCTAATGCTCCTCCATCCTTTGGATCTGTGAAAGGAGCATCCATTTATGAAACATATTTCATCAAATCTAACTCAGGAGGTCTTCTGGATGGCATACCACAGGCTAATGATGTCTCATGGCTCATTCCAATGTGATCAACAGATGGGAACATTTCATGACTGCTTCCACTGTGGAAATCCATCTCAGATTGCTGTGTGGAAGTACCATGAAACTTGGAGACCCTCTTAATGGTGGAAGAGTGCCTCTAATTGGAGCCCTTGCCCCATCTTCTGATAGTGGATCAACTGTGTGACCCCTCCTTTATTCTGTCTCATTGTCTCTTAGCAAAGACACATGTTGCTCATGTCCTCCATATGTAAGATCCTTTGGAATTACTTGGAAAGGTGCAAGAATCCTTCTAATGGAAGCCATTGCTTCATCTCCACATGAAAATAGATCTCCTCCTGCTTGCACAGTGCTGGAGGATCTCATCTTATTTCTCTCTCCCTTCTCCTCATCAAATATTTTCACTAGTCTCCTAGTGAATCTTGCATAAGAAGAGATGTTTCTCCTTTCAAGGAAGAGGACTCAAACAACTACCAAGCATAAGCCTTCCCTTGAAGATGCAACACTGCTACTCTCAAGGATTATTATTTTGATACTTGATGCAGCTGCAATTATTTGTCAAGATTCTTTACCCAAGACTTGCCTGAGTCTTTAGGTGATCCATCAAATGTAGGTAGAGGGAATCTACCCAAAGTGTTGCATGTACCATTCTCTCCTACTGTAGCTGCTGGATCTTTCTTCTTTGAGTTGACAGAACTTCGAGAAACTAAGATTCTCCTTGAATATATCTAATTTATATTCATATTCTTGGATATAATCGCCAAGATATTCCCCCTTTGGTGTTCCTCCCCTCCCTCCTTTCTTTGACAAGAATGTAGGCACGTTCCAACATTGTAGATCTAGTTGTGTGGCTGAATGCTCACACACATGGTAGGAAGTGCTGGAGATTTCTTGATGGAAGGATCCTTCTGAGGGATATGCATGTCTTCCCCTTTTTATCCTCTGGATTTCTCCCTTCAGTTCATGCATAGCTTGAGAAATATTTTTTGAGAGCTCTTCTCTCTGCATGCCTTCAGATAAAGGGTTTGGACCATTTACTTCTATGCCTTTAGTGTAACCACATTTCTTCATCAATCATTTCCTCCCATGAAAAGACATATTGGCTCTTCAAAAATGCAGAGCACAGGTTGTGCCAAGAAAGCTGCTTTGATACCACTGTAATATCCCAAAATGGGATCTACTAGAAAGGCATGAGTAGAAAACACATTTTCCAGGAATGGCTACTACAGGATTTGAAACCAGCACTTAGATCCCTTATATCTGAGTATATAAATCCTAAATCCAAGAGGATATCAGAAATAAATCCTTCTAGGTTGGTTAAACAGATCCCCCACACCTAGTTTACTTGAAAAATACACAAAAGGAGGGACTGCAGCAATATAAAAGATCACTGCCCAGAAAATAACGCAGTTCTAGATAGCAGTAATAGTAGGCCAATATGATAGCTTGAAAATAAATTATAAAATTATAAATAATATTTACATTAAAGCCCAATCATTGTACAGGAGAAAGAAAGAGACTTTATAGAGAAAAACCCTCTAAAAGAGGTGATGCAACAAATGTATTTCACTGAAAAGCCATGACAGCGTTATTTTTATGAGTAAACAGTAGTTGTAGGTTGCAACTCAGATCCAGGAAATATCTATGTACAAAATATTAGATCTATATCAGATATGTACACTATACTGTCTCTATTTTACATACCCCTTGGGGTTTGCAGCAAAACATGAAGCAAAAAGAGTAGATCTGAGATCTACTGCAGTAGATCTGCAGAATGATTCAAAAATTTTGAAGTAGATGTAGCAGTGAATAAAATATATCTAAAACATACATGGATCAGTTTGCTAATCCATGGATCACCATAGTGATAGGAAGACTCCTCTACACCCGAGATCTCTCCTCCAAATAGTTTCCAAACACCTTGCAACTCTTCTCTTGCAAAATAACGTAGGTCTGGGGAAAAAAATGCGTTGTAAGCTTGACGCACAGGTTGGCCTGATGCCAAGATCAAGATCTGAAGCTCAACAACTAATACACTCTTCCAGGAGTTTAAAAGACACACTCACTGAGAAGAGGCACTAGTACAATCTAGATGTGAGCAGATCTAGTCTCCCACTTGTTGCTGCTCACAAGGAAAACCAAACCCTCAACAGGATATGAATTGTAGTTGGAAGAAGAAGCTTGTCCAAATGCCTGATAGTGGACCAAGAATAGCAAGACTCTTCCAACAGGCCTCTCATGAAAAGAGGAGGATTCCTAAACAGGAGATCCTTGTGCTAAACAACACAATTCTCAGCTAAGCAGCTAGAGAAGGAGGAGTGTCTAAACCAGAAAAATCCTTTCAATATAGTATTTTCCACAAAACGTATCATGTTGTTCTCCTCTTTCATTTATAGGATGAAAGCCTTGCAAACCCTAAACCATCTCAAAAGGTTTAGCTCCTTTCACATTGGACCCCTGCAAATAGAACTGCATTGTTCCTCTAGGTTCATTGCATCTGGAAAATGCTATAGATTTGGTCTTGTTGACCCAGTCAATTGTCACAATCCCTTTTTACACTCGAGGGAATTTTATTAAGGCAGCCGAGATTTAGCCTTGTTCACATGGGCATTGATTTATTTTTTCTTCTTAAGAAGTTTAATTTGTCCTCCTTTACAATTTTATTCTTAAACAAGAAAAGAAATACAAAATTGAATATTCCTATTAGATTGGGCTAATTAGGCATATTACAGCCATGAATTGTTTTTATCTTCCAACAACTTCTTGATGATGTTCACCAAAATTTTGTTAGAGGACACAACCAGCCCATTACCTTGAGGGTAATAAGTTGTAGAATGCCCTAGTGTGATGTGGTATTTGTAGAAAAAGTCCACCATTTTCATAGACGTAAATGCAACAACATTGTCGGTGATGATTTTTCTTGGGTAGCCAAACCTGGACAAGTCGTTGGTTTCAAGGAATTTGATGATTACTGAGTGAGTGGCATTCCTTGAAGGGATAACTTCTATCCATTTGGTGAAATAGTCAGTTGCAGTGAGTGTTAGATCCCTATAATTTGCAAGATTGGCAAAGTCAAACTGCAAAGAGAACATTATTTCAACCACTTTGGGATTCTAGGATCTAGCCCTCCTGAATCCAGAGAGGGATCTCTCCAATAAAGTGCAAAGATTGATTTATCTTTAAAGGTTTTGGGTAATGATATTAAGCTAGTTATTAATACTGAGGGTTTTTGTTTGTTTTGGATGGTTGATCATGATTATTATTTGAGTGGAAAGTCCTAAATGGAAAGAGTTTCAAAGGTGTGAAGTTGCAAGCAAGAAGAACAAGCTTTTGGCTAAAAAGATAGATATAACACTGGTTTTTAGTCCATTGGGCTATGGAGTCATAATAGGGCTTTAATTGAGCAACAAATTCAAGAGTGATCCAAGGGTCAATTCATCTATATCACAAGATCTATTGAGATAAAATGATGGAATGGAAACAATAAAAGTGTTGCAGGGGTGGAAACAAATAATAATTTCAACTAGGATTTATAATCTGTCCAAACAAGAAAAGCCTCTTAAGTAACTGTTTAAAACCAACCAAGAACGGGGCTCACCATAAATTTCTTGGGCAAGTTTGTATTAAAGAAACTCAATAGAAAACAATCTATTAATCCGCATAATTAACTTCAGAAAGTATGAAAACACATAAGAGAAACAAAATGAAACTTAAGATCAGATAAGATACTTTTAAATCTAGTCTGCTTTCAGCATACACTTAGGGAAACTTTCAGAATTTACTTTTGGAGAAAGAAGCTAGAAAACAGGGCACACCGTCACTTTTCTAGTCCAACTTTAATGAGAAAATAGTGAAAATAACATTGAAGAACAATGTTTAAGGAAAACAGTAGGACAAGGGATTGCCAGCATTCCTAACTGCTTAAAATATATTGAATCATTCTTAAATAAACAATATGGAGGAAAACATCAAGATAAAGCTTATCAGTCAAAGAAGGGTACTGTAAACAATAAATCCTAACTCTATGCTTGCTGTTCTTTATCAGAGAATAATGGACAATATGGCATACATGGAAGGAAAAACAATTAACAAAGAAAGAAGCACTTCACCAATGATATAGACCAGAATCCCAAGAAACAACTTGTTATTGATGTCAAACCAGTTATAGTCTTCAGGTTCAATGTTTCAGTTCAGCAATCATCTTCACTTCTCAACCTAACTATTCGATCACAAACGGAGCTTCAAGAGCCTTTGAACACTATTTACAAGTAGAAGTTTCGAGCACAAGTATATTTCAAAGTTCTGCAACCAACATTGTTTCATCTTCTACAGAAGTATTTATAGAAGAAATGAGGAGGAGGAATGGGTTAAAATATCTCCAAGGCTCAATTAATACAGATTAATGCTTCTCAGCCTTTGAGGGGCTCGATGGAGAAGTTTACAGATATTTCCTCTGTATTAATTGTTTTACATTAAGAATTACGCTCGGTGGGGAGCTTTTGTTGACTTTAAGGCTCTGTGTCATCTTGTAATAACTCTGCCGATATTTTTGTAATTAATCCTTTTGGCTGAATTAACTGTTCAACTATATTGGGAAAATATCCTCTGTTCTGGTCATTACTCGGCCCTCTGTTGAATGCTTCGAGGCTACAAGTGGCTTTGGGTAGCTGAGAGGAATCAATTAGCCTCTGATGTGGTAGTGGAGGCATCCTCTGTTTGATAAATATTTTTTATTTGACTTTAAACACTGTTAATTTGATTTTATTATGTGTATTAGGCTTAATTAGGCCTAAACTCTATCTTCTGCTCTTTAACGGTTTTTAATTTAGTGGATTAGGCTTTTGATAGTCGATCTTAGCCATAATCAATTAAACTGTGGAATTTACCTTTAATCTTCAGTTATGTTGTGTTTGGGTCTCAGACACTGATACTCTTTGATTTGTTTTAAATTCTCTGTGTCTTGTTGATGTGTAGGTGTACAAAGGTTTCATATGGCATCAATTCTCATGATGCATTGACGAATCGTGATCTTAAACCCTGTGGAATGATTTCTGTTTATGCACGAAGGCATGGGGGATCATCATCCCCGGCCTTTGGTTTTCCTTTAATAAAATGGAAAAACCATTTAAAACTTGCAAAATACATAAAAACGTTATAAAATCCTGCATATTTGGTAAAACTACTTTGGAGGCTATGATTAGGAGCATGGCCATTGGATGACAGCATCCAATGGCAGAGATTTGCGTGCAGAGGTCAAATGGAGGCGGTTGATGAACAGGCGGTGGAGGATTAAGTTAGGGCCGTTGATCTAGCAGAGATCAACGTTCAAGAGCGATCAGGGGATTATAATGGAGAATGGCCACTTTATGTGAGAACAGAAGAAACACAAAGGAAAATATCGAAAATCCCTTTGGGCAGAGGAAAAACGCATTGAGGAAAATTGGGGTTTCTCAAATGATCATGGGTCATCGGATTAGATCAGCTCAACGAGATCAATGGTGGAGATCGCTCTTTGGGGATAATGAAAAAAATTACGAAGTGGAGAAAAGGATTAATATGGGTCGTTGATCTGTAGAGATCAACGGATGAGATTGATTAAAAGAGCATTATGAAGCGGGGCGTATGATTTCAGCCAAGGTCGGGGGAACAAATCTGGACCATCGAATGTTGACAAGTGGATGGCCCAGATAAAATCGGAGCTTCGCAATCGAATGAGGCAAAGGTTCAATGGGCGCTGGTGCGATTGGTTGTGAGCCATCGATGTGCAGATCAGATCGACGGTGGAGGATGGATCGGAAGGCTACCAATCGGGGGCAGCAGATAAAATATGAAACGCACCGAATGAAAACTTCCGACGCGAGATCGCGCGCGCCATTGATTGGTCCAAGATCAACGGTGGGGAAAGGGTTCAACCAATGAATGGTGGGCCTCTTTAATATATATAAAAAAGGCAGATTAAATACAAAGGTTTTATTGTCTTTGGGGCGGGTTATATATAAGGTTAGGTGGCCGACTGCGGAGACCTTTGGATTTATGAACAAATGAACGGGACCGAGGCTTGTAAGTATAACGGGGCTCATCAGATCGGAGGATTCGGAAAAGACAAAAACTTGCGCTCGCCGATTACTCCTGATGCGATAAGCACTCAGGACTGTTAGCACTTGGTTCTAGCGCTAGGGCAGATGTGGGGAAGTGGTTAGGACTTAGCCCAAAGGGGCTTAAGCCTATAGTTACAAAACTTTTTTTTCATGATTTTTTCAAGGTTTTCAGATGGATTTGGGGGTTAGAGCAAGGTTCAAAAATGAGTTTTAAACCCTGTAAAAGGGATTTTATGAAGAGGAAAGGGGAATAAATGAAAAATAGAGGAATTTGATGGGGGGGAAATGAAGGGTTAGTTTTGAGTGGAGAGAGGGAAAAAATGGAGTTTTGCAGCAGTCTTTTCTTCATGGAAAACAGTAGAATTTTTGAGTTCAAAAGGGAAACAACAGTGAAGATTAAAAAAAGAGTAAGATGTCTTCATGAGTCTTCAAGAGATAACACTTTTAGCAATAAAAATTGTTTCTTGAAGGCTCCAAAAATGATTTAGCCACCATTTGATATGACAAATTTTATTGGTGGCTAACAATGGCTCCACTTGGGGATGGTGCCTTCGTGAAGGCATCAAGAACTTGAGAATTGCATTCTCTGGGAGGCTGATCAGTGCCTTATCCATTGGGCTACAAATTTATTTACTTGGATGATCTTCTTTTGCTCTAAAAATGTTAGCATCCATGAGAAAAAATGGATATCTATCCAACAAGCTTTCTACCGACCCAATCCTACTGGTCTAACATTTTTTCTTCTTTAGAGTGCACTTGGATTGGCAAACTCTCTTACAACATTTTATTCTTTTGAAAGGAAAAAATCTAATCTAGTTCTACTCCTTATTTCTCCATGAACTCAGATTAAACAATTGACCTCATATACTTATCTACCTAGTCTACTAATCTGTTAGGATTAAACAGTCTAACATATTTTTATTCACTAATTTCTAAAACAGAAATTTAAAAACATACAAGTCAGGATTGAATAGTCCAACTTGTTGCTGATCTATGGCATAAAAAACAAGCAGCACATAGATATTATTTTACAGAAATTTTAAATAAAAAATTGAAGGCTTAAGATTTGAAAGTTTAAGCACAGCCTTCATCTTTTTTCAGCTTTGTTTTTGAGTTTATTCGAGCTGTTTTTTCCTTGTTTTCTGGTTCAAATTTTGAGCTGATTAGAACCAATTTACTTCTTTTTTTGACTCATGATTAAAACATATTTGAGTCTTTTTTCTTTTGGACACTGAGGTTCATATTTTGAGCATGTTTGAACCTTTAATTTCTATTCTAATCTACCTAGCTGATAAGTCAAGATTAAACTGTTTGGCAAATCGAATTCACTAACCTATCAACAATCAATTTAAAACTAATTAGTCATGATTAGGCTGTATGACTAACTAGAAGTGTGTTTTTCAGGAGTGGCATTTGAGCTTGCACGCTTTTAGACTTTATTTCTCTTTTTTGGTATGGGGCTGTACCTTTATTGTTTTACAATCTGCCCTCTTTTCTTTCTTCTATTGTTTTTGTATTTTTTATTTTTCTAACTTTGAATGCAATGATGGGTGAAATATTTATAATGAGAAAAAAGATAAAATGCTTTCAGAACACGATAGGATTAAGAGAAGTAATGTTTAATCATCTTGCCATTGACATGACCCCCAAATAGTTTAGCTCCATTCAACTCCTGCAAGAAAAAGGCATTGTTACCAGCAGCAGAATGAATGAGATAAGGGCCAAGCCACAAGTTGTCAAATTTCTCTTGCTTTCCCTTGTCTTCTCTCCTTGAGTCCCACTTTAAAACTTTGTCCCCAAAATTAATATTGCTGGCCTTTGTTCTTCTGTCAAAAATCTTTTTGATGTTGTCCTTCTTTTGCAATGCTTTGTTATAAACCCCCTCTCTGGTTTGCTGAAGATGAATAGTCTAATTTATCCTTCTGATCATGTCATTATCTTCAGTTTGCAACTCTTGAATCAACTTCATAACTGGTACACCAAGGTTGGTAGGAAAAATTTCATCTGTACCATACACAAGCTGGTAGGGTGACATGCCAATAGATTTCTTCAATGTCAATCTGTCAGCCTAAAGTGCATGCACAAGCTTTGTGTGCCAAGACTTCTTGTTGTCCTCCAACAACTTCTTGATTATGTTCACCAAACTCTTGTTTGAGGATTCTTGTAGTCCATTACCTTGAGGGTAATAGGCAGTAGAATGGCCCAATGTAATCTGATATTTGTGACAGAATTCAACCATCTTCTTTGATCCAAATGTTGTTGCATTATCAGTGATAATATTTCTAGGACAGCCAAATCTAGAGAGGATATTAGTCTCCATGAATTTTATGATGATAGAATTATTGGCTTGCCTAGAAGGGATGGCTTCTATCCATTTGGTGAAGTAGTCTGTAGCAATGAGAATCCATCTATGTTGGGAAGAGGATGGTGGATGGATTTCTCCTATGAAGTCATGTCCCCACTGTTGAAAAGGAGCTTCAATAGTGATTGGATGCAGAGGTAAGGGTAGCAACTTCCTTTTGCCTTCAAAAATTTGGCATTTATGACAGACAATGATCATCTTGTGTACATCAAGAAAGAGAGTGGGCCAATAGTAACGAGCCCTTAGGATTTTGTTGGCTATTTTCTTCCAGTAGAGGTGGCCTCCACATTCTCCTTCATGGAACTCGTGCCTAACCTTCTCTGCATCATACTTAGGCAAACATTTAAGCAATATCCCACTTGCATTTTTCCAATAAAGACTTTTATCAATAATGCAGTAGTTTATAGCTTTTAACTTTAGAAACCTTGCCTTTGTTTTTTTCAAACCGGGAGGTGTGTTCAAATTAAGCAAAACATAAATAATATCAGCATACCAAAAGGAATTCATAAAATGGTCTTCAACCATGAGAGTTGAGATTTCCTCTTGATCATCCATATCATTTATCATATTAATATCAAGAACTTTAAAATTTGATTCAGCCATTAATCTAGCTAGACCTTGGCCTTTGATGAGTTTAGTGGGCTTTATCTCTAAGTCATATTCAAGAATAACAGCTATCCACTTACCTCTCTTACCATCTGGGTCCTGCGTTAGAATGTATTTCACAACTGAATTTGGGACAAATTCAACGATGTGTGAGTGCAAGATGTATACTCTGAAGTCTTTTAAAGCCTTAGCCAAAGCAAAGGCTTTCTTCTCCATAATGTTGTACTTCATAGGGGCATCCCTGAAAGCCTTGCTAAATAATGCAATAGGCTGCTCTTGTCCTCGTGAATTTTTCTATAAAAGGACAACATATATTGTATGTTCTGATGCAAATGAAAAAATATAAAAATATTTTGAAAAATTAGGACTTATTAGAACCGGTGTTTTGGTTAACGCTTGTTTCACCAGCTCAAAGGAATTATTTGCTTCAAAGGTCCAATTAACCCCTTGCTCCTTCTTTAGCATGTTCGTAATGTTTCTAAGGAGATCAACCAAGTTGGGTATGAACCTTCTCAAGAAATTAATATTTCCAATGAAATATTGTAACTCCTTGATGTTTTGAGGATGAGAGATCTGCGATATGGAATCAATCCTCTTTGGATCTATCTTAATAACCTCTTCAGAAATAATGTGTCCAAGAAGTTTACCTTCTTGGAGACCGAATAGTGTTTTCTTTGGGTTTAAAGATATCCCAAACTTTCTACATCTCTCGAAAATTGTTCTCAAATGTTCTAAGTGCTCTTCATCTGTCTTTGAAACAACAGTAACATCATCTAGGTAAATAATGATGAAGTAGCCCAATTCTTCCGAGAATGCTATGTCCATGGCTCTTTGGAAAGTTGCACCAGCATTCATTAGACCAAAGGGCATTTTAACATACATGAAAATGCCCATGGGTGTAGTAAAGGTTGTCTTTAATTGATCATCAGGATGAACTAAAATATGATTGTATCCTGAGTAGCCATCAAGCAAAGAAATTCTTTTAGAACCAACTACCCTTTGTAAAATATGGTCCATCTTGGGTAAAGGGTAGTTGTCCTTGAGTGAAGCTTTGTTTAAGTCTCTAAAGTATATACAAAGCCTAATATTTCCTATTTTCTTCCTAACTAACACCAGATTAGACACCCACTTAGAATATCTAATAGGGAAAATAATACCAGCTTCATACATTTTCTTGATTTCCTTCTCAACCAAAGGTAGCTGAACAGGGTTTATTATGCGCAGTTTCTATTTGAATGGCTTTTGGTTTTCCTTGAGAGGGATTTTTTGCTGAATTATTTCTGTGTCATAGGATTTCATATCTTCGTAACTCCATGGAAAAACATCAGAAAATTCTTTAAACAACTCTATGTATTTGAGTTTAATGTAAGCTGGTAAAGTCTTAGACAGTTTGATCATCATTGGTTTCTTTTCACTTCCTATATTACACTCTTCAAGTTCAGTCTCTACAGGTTCCAGTTTTGGCTTCTTGGCCACATTGTTGAAATCAAACAACTCTTCTAAAGGGGCCAGACCCTTGGGCAACCTCTGATCTTTAGACTGCAGGGTTTCTAAATCTTCTGTTTCTAACTCTGCAACCATTTCTGTTGTGTTATCAAGTTTGCTAGACAAAAGATTTACATTAGCAAGCTCAGGAGATTTTTCTTCTTCATCAAGAAAATTTTCTTCACTAGGGCAGTCTGTTTCATAATCTGAATCCGAACTGTGTAGTTCAAATTCATTTATGAATTGCATGAAGTCTTCTATTTTTTTGTCTCCGTCAAACACTTGCCAATAATTTTCATTATCAGGAACGGCTGGTCTAAATTTAATCTGAGTTGTACATTCTTTGGTTTCATATGGAATTAAACATGTTCTGGCCACAAAGGCTAAACTATGGGCCATGTTATTCTTTCTACTTGGGACAAAAATCAATTGGGAATCATCAAAAATTTTAAGTAAATCCACGACATCATTTCGATAGGCCCTAAGTCTGGGGTGATTAGCGTTGTATTCCTCATTGATCTGACTAATAATTAATTCTGAATCCCCATTCACTTTAATTATTTTGGCTCCTAACTTTTTCAACAAATGTAAGCCGAAAAGAAGGGATTCATATTCCACTATGTTGTTCGAACACTAAAAGTTTAATATACAAGAAAGGATTTCTGTGTGGTTGTTTTCAGTGTTGCGAATCCAAACACCTGCACCAACATTGCTTCTAGTGCACGACCCGTCGAAGTCCATACTCCACAGAGGATGAGTTTCGGGTTCAACCGTTTGATTACTATCCTCTTCATCCAGAGTGCTTTCGATTTGTTCTTGAATATCAACACTCTGTAGAATCTATTTTGATTCCTCGGGTTTTCCACTGCATTGAGGGTTGATTTTTTTACTCTTAAGGTTTAAAATCAAAGGAGGCATGACTTGTAGCTCGAGAACTGTGTTTGGTTTTTTGTAGTTTACAGGTTCAAAAAACTGTTTTGACACTTTTGTGGTGTCTACCTCCTCCTCTCTATCGGACATTACTTCAGTTAAAGTGACTTGTTCACTGAATGCTTCATCGTTAAATAGGATAAAATAATCGAGGCCTGTATTTACAGAATACAGAGGAGAGTTTTGTGGTCTGTCTTAGCTGGTAACCATGTACTGCATATGTGACTCCCTATAAAGTCTTCTAGTCTGATTGAAAACAGGGATGGTCACATATGTCATGTCCATCTGCATAGTCCCTTGTAACTTAGCTCCCTAAGACCTAGATAATAGCATGCCATACTTTGGGGGCACATCAGCCACAAAAATATCCATGACTAAAAATTTGGCTGGGATCTGTGCTAAGTTAATGCAGAGGTCTTTGATTAATCCTAAACATTTTACTCTGCTCGAGTCAAAAGAGTAAAGGTATTTATAAGGTCTGGTGATTTCTAGACCCCTCTCCATTACAACTTTTGGCATTAACTTATGAGATGCCCCTGAATCATGCATAGCGTTGTGAAAAATCTTGTCATGGACGTTTAAACTTACATAAAAAGGAGGAACTGGACCAAAAATAAGCTCTGACTAGTCATCGTTAAGATTGACTGTGTCATTATTCTCTTCTATGTTAAAATCCTTCAAGATTTGAGATCTATAAACATTCTGGGCAGCTAACTCAATAAGGGGAACAAAGATTTTAATTCTTGAAATTTCCTGCTCCAAACTAAAAGGAATCTGATTCTTTGAAGTGCTCGTCTCAGCCTTATTAACTGCCGCTCTATCAGCAAAATCTGTTTGCTGATTTTTTCTATTTACATTTGACAAAAAAAAATTCACAGGAGTATTAGCTGAGGTGCTAACACTACTAAGGTTTGCACTCTGTTTTGCATTGTTTTGAGTGCCTTTCTCTTTACCTTTATCAGAATTTACAGCCACCTTTTTGCCCTTCTGTTTCACAATTTTGGGTTTATTTACAGTGCTTATTTGTGAAGATTTATCAGAGGTTTTGGTTTTGGGAGTTTCTTGATTGGTTCTACTTCAAAGGTCATACTCTTTTTGAGACTCTGTTAGGGTCCCGTGATTTGGCTGATTTGCAAGCCAAATGACAGTGTAACATCAAACCAAGCTTTGGAGCCCAAGGACCTAACCTTCCTGGACTCAGAGAGGGCTCTCTCTATATGTGTAAGGGATATCTGTGTGTTTTTTTATTTTGTTCTGATTTTAGGCTAGTTATGAAGTAAGTTTTTTGGTTTTGGTTTTTTAAGTTGTGAGGGATGAAACTGATCAAAGATATAATACAGGTAAAAATATTTTAGATCAACCGGGCTATGGGGTCGAAAAGGTCAAGAAAGCTATAAGACAGGGATACAAGGTTGTTGAAGGGCCGATTTGATTCAAGGTAGAAAGGATCTTTGGGAAAAATGGAGTAAATGGACATCAAGTTTGTGAACAACAAAGAGTTTCAAGAATAACTAGTTCAATAGATAACATAAACATGGTAGGGAAAACCATTAATCATGCAAAATGTAACTATAAGCTAATCAATACATAGAAATAAACATTCAAGCCATGCATAGAAGTATATGACCCTCTAACTTTGGGAAATGGCTATCAGACTTTGGGGAAAACACTTAAGAAAGACAAACAACTTAACTTACTATGCCAGAACGCCTAAACACAGTACTTCAAGTTATTGGGCACTTTGAACAACAATATTTGCATAGTTTTAGGCAAAGGGCTAGATCGAAACTAGGCCTCCTTGGTTCAAACAAAATGATAATCTAATCAGTCAAAGAGAAATTTCATGGATGGAACTATAGCTAGCCATAGGTAAGCAGGGCGTATCGTAAGTCATACTTAGCATGCATAGAACTATGAATGAAACAAGTAACAATATCCTAAGTATTAAAGAGCAGTCAAGAATTCTTTAATGTTACTTAGGAAGAAGAAAACAAAGAAGCTATGAAGAAACAGGAAATTTGAGGTGCCTCCATGGGCATATCTCAAATTTGTTCTCTACTAATCTATATCAAGCAAGAAAGATGTATTCATGAATGAAAACTAGAAGACAACAACAAAGCAAGAGACACTATACCATTCTACCAAGTCATGGAATCCAACAACAATCCTTCTTCATTCATCCAAGAGCATCCAAGAGGCAATCCAAAAGCATAAGACAAGTATTTCTTCCAAAGCTTATATGACCATATATTGCTTCTTTTCTCAAGTTCAGCCTTGTTTTACAATGAAAGCCTTTGGAATATATAGGCTTAAGTGAGGAAAACCTCATGGTTCAACTTGCCATCCTATTGGCCTAATCAAAATATCTAAACTTGTCCTTGAGGCTTTGCAAAGCCCAAGGCACAAAATATCCCATAAAATATCTAAAAAATGCTAAAAAAGGGAATTAAATTGACTTTGCATCATTTTTCATGTGCAAAAATAGCTAAATGCACATTTGGAAAAAGAAAATTTTAGAGGTTCAAAAATTACAAAAATATTTCAAATTTACATCAGCAAAAGGTCCCCTGACTTGCCGGAAACATTTTACAGCCTTCCCGATGTCGAAACGAGGCTCATGATAGCTCGTTGGAAATATATGAATGTCTAATTTTCAAAAAAACTGAAATTTTCCAAATCTAATGCCTAGAAGGCCTCCAAAACTGCACCTGTGTGTAAAAAACCAAAAAATTACAGTCTGCTGATAGACCGGGCAGAGTGTGCAAAAAGCGAGCCTTTTTCTCCATTTTGGGGAAGCAAATGATCTCCAAATGTTCTGAAAATCACTGAGGGTGTGCTCTTGAATTTATGGCATCCAATGATACCATTCTCCTCCTTTGACGAATCCCCAAAATGAAATGGAGAATTTCATGAGTTTTGACAAAAAACTCAAAAATGCCAAAAAACCAAAACATGTCAAAATGTGCCAAAAATCGGTGAGCATGACCCTAAAGGGTCCTTAGCAACATGTTGTAATAGAAGCCAACATATGAAGTCCTGATATGTCTCTCTTCACTTTTCGTGCCCGGCGCTTCCCTTTTGCCTCCCTTAGCTTCTCTTGGGCAGCCTTCAACTTGCGCCGGGAAAACTAATTTAGCTTTTGGTAATGCTTTGTCATCCTCCTTTGCAGTTCTAAATCTTTGTTTGCCTTTTCAAGCTTCCTCTCCAAATGTTCATTGGCTCTTTCAAGCCATGCCTCCTTATTTTTTTCAATCTCTTGCTCAAGTAGTGCAGTGAGGGGAGTGGATTGAAGAAAGGCTTGCTCTTCTTCCTTTTGTTTTTCAAGGGCTCTTTTAAGCCCTATGGTTCTAGGCCTTTTTCGCCTAGGCTAGTCTTCTTCCTCACTTTCATCAAAATCACCTATGAGCTCCTCTATCCTTTCTTGGGCTTTGGCAGCCTCTTTCTTGCACTTGATCGCTCGTGTCTCATAGAAAGCCATATGGGCACTCATTTGGCTGTTTTGGATCTGCAAGAATTGATTGAAATTCCTTGCCCGATGAAGATCATTCTCCAATGCATCAATTTGGCCCTCTCTATGGATTAGAAGGTTTTCTAAAATCCGGGCCTCGTTATCACTGTTGTCACTTTGGATTGGGATGACACCCAATGCACCTCCATGCTCATGTCCTTCTCCTACCTTGTCTTTCCCTTTTCCCTTGAAGGCTAATCTTGCGCTCTTCCTCCTAGGCAAGTCAGTGATAGGCTTCTTTGGCAATTTTCTTTTGCTGCGGAGAGTTCTTATCACATTTGGAGTGACAACCTTGGGAAACTACTTTCTTGTTGTTCTAGGCTTGGCCCTTGTAGGAGAGGAAGGCATGATTCCTTTGCCTTTGTCATCTTGCTTATCATCCCTTTGAATTTTCCCTTCTTCTTGAGGTTGTTTTGTATCTTGAGGAGGCTGTGGTGCATCATGAGGGGAAAACTGTGTGTCATGAGGAGACTGCTGTGTATATTCTTTAGGCTACTCCTGCTCCTCAATGTCATGATGCTGCTCTGTCTCAAATTCCTACTACCTTTGATCACCAACATCATGTTGTTGCTGTGCTTCAATCTCCTGTTCATTTTGTGGTTCAAGTTGTTGCTCAAACTGCTGCCCTTCCTCTTGTACCTGTTGTTCATCACCACTGAGTTGCTGCTGATCAACACTCTCCTCTTCTTGGTCTTGCTACTATTTTCCTTCACCACTGTCATGCTGCTGCTCTCCATCACTTTCTTCCTGCTCTTGCTGCTGTTCTCCTTCACCACTGTCATGCTGCTACCCCTCATCTTCAATTTGTTGTTCTTCATCCCTTTTCTCATGCTCATGCCCTTCCTCTTCTTGCTGTCCACTTCCCCCTCCTTCTCCATTCTCTTTTGACTATTCTGTGGTGAATCTGAGCCTTCTAGGAGTAGGTCTACTAGAGGAAGGCGAGGGGCGATGAGTAGCCGATGTGGGGGATGTATGGACTGGAGGGACAGTGGAGAAATCCGGGTGACTGATGAAAACATCCAAAGAAAACTCTTTCTTCTTAAGCTGGTGAAGGATGATGATTTTAATGAGGGAGTGATGGAATAGAGAGGCTACTTGTTGTGATGGAGGCTTCTTCTAGACAGAGGAGGCCATTTTCTCAATTCTTTTGCACAAGAAGAAAGGAAGATTGAGCTGCTTGGTTCTTGTGAAGTGCATCAATAGTCAGATGTGGTATGCATAAACTCGAAAGAATCTCCCTTCACAAGTGAAATACTTCATCATAATCTTCATAAGGGGAGCATAGATGGCTAGAAGATAAGAAAAAGGGAAAATAGCAGGGCATGCTTCTCTATGCTCAGGCTTGAGGAAGGGTTTGTAGTCATCCAAGTCTAAATAGGCTTGCTTGAACCATTTCTCACCAATGTATGGGATTTTAGTGGCCTTGGATACAGACCTCGGGGAGAACTTGAAATCAAGGCCCGCCACTTGAAAATGTTTGTCTTTGAACCTCAAGGCGCACAAATGTGTTAAAGGTGAGAAACTTTGGACTTCTTGTACCCTCTGGCAGAAATCCAAGCACCCCACCTCATGAAAATTGAATAGGATAGATGGGTGTGCATTGACTTCCTCAGTAGAAATTGGCTCATATCTCTTGTGCAACCCACTTCTGCTATCTTGCCTAGGAGGCATATTGACTTGGATGCGCTCTTGCAACAACAAAATGCTTCAAAGTTTTTGAAATGCCTTCTTTAAACCAAATCTGTCTCAGCCTGTCAACTCACTATTTGATTAGGAAAAAATGATTTTTGAATGTTATGTAAAAAATGTCCCTTTTGATATAAGACCCCCTGTTCCTTCGGAATAGCGTCTTTCCCACTGTGGATATACAACTCGAAAAAAATAAACTTGAAGAACAAAAACAGATAAATGAGGTAGAGAGTCAAAGATGGAGCCTTTATTTGTATGTTGAATGTAAGATCACCTCTTTTTGATGTTTTGAGGACAACAATATATTCTTGTATTTTTGACCAAGGTAAAACCACAATCTCCTTAATTTCAAAATCTGCTGCTCTCTTCTTGGTATGCAACTCAGCAATCAATCCCACACCATAAGCTTACGACCAACCGAGTGTATACACACGGTCAAAGTCACTTTTTATTTTATAAGATAAGTTAACGAAGGGCTTATGGTGTGTTTTATGATGTAGTAACGAAGGGCATGTATTCAACAATATAAACTCCCCTTCAACCAAACTACTGCTCCTTTTGGTGTGCCTTTTAACAAAATATTTTCAACAATATGAAGACAATTGGTCAAATAAGGCAATACACGGAGTCCAAGGTTTCTTGTGTAATAGGTGACAAAGAGCTTATTTTTGCTTTGATATGGTCAAAGAGAATCTGTGATTTAAACGGCAATAAAACCCTCCTCAAACGAGAACACGCCCTCTTTTAAACTCTATTGTCCCCACACAAAGTTTGACGGAAAAAAACTCCAGGCGATTTACCACTTTTGTCACTAAGGTCGGTTTATGGTGAAAGGGCAACCATGACCTTATTTTTTATCATGCGGGACGATTTCGAACAACGCTCGTAAGTACATGTAATCCCGATGGTTGAAATTAGGAGCAATGTTTCACTCTTCAAATGCTAAACTTTCCACCTTTAAAACGAAGGGCCCTCATCTCTCATCATTCTTTTTGAGGGTAGTTAAAGGGTTTTTTCATATCAATACAACTCACAAACTTTTGATGTTTCACCAGCCACAAAAAATCTTGTTCTTCACACAAAATTCAAAACTTATGGTTTAAACTATGACTTTTAACCCACTCAGCACTTAGAAATTTTGAAAAACCAAGGGGGCACATCAAAATACCTCTACAACTCGATGAAAGGCCTATTGAAGAGCTTGAGCAGCTTCAGAGGTGATTTGAAGGCGTGTTGGGGGCTAATCATATGCGCGACGCGCTTGATAGAAAGAGTTTCGCGTGAAGTCCCAGTGTCAGGTCACCTATCGGGCCGACAGGACACAAGGCTACAAGCGCGCTACGCGCACCTATAGGAGCGCCGTGCACCCTTATCCTGGGTGAAAAAAAGCTGCCTTTGAGCGCACGCGCACACTTATATAGGCGCGTCGCGCAAGCTGGTGCCTGCTGAACAATTCCTTTCTCCTTCTCTAGTCTCGGGGGCAGCAAGAGGGATCTTGCTCGGGCTTTGGAGTTTTTCACAATGAAGTTTACAACGGTCCTTTGGCTCTGAAATGCAATAATTCGAAGAAACCCACTTATACTTATGATGACTTTGAAAGTGTTGCTCTTAAAATAATGTCTTGTTTTTCTTTAACAACCGGATGATTTTAAGCTGTTCGTAAAGAACGTGCACACATTTAAAGAGCTCTTAATAGGTATTGGCCTATTCACTTTATAAAAACATTCAAAAGGTTGAAATTTATTTCTTTGTGCTTATATGTACGGGAGGTGATTTCTTCCTTTGTTATACCTTTTTGGAACCTCTTGTGACTCTAACAAATTTGTGATGAGGTGCTTTGACTTGTTTTCAAAGGGGAAGTTTCCACCTTTGTGTGTTAACATACATACCTTGCTCTTAATGCTGGAGTTAATGATGCCTTTATGGAAATAATCTTGATTATAGGTGCAAAGCTGGATTGCATTCCTATCTTTATCATTCTCGTCAAAAAAAAGGTGCTTTTTTCTAACACACTCTCCCTTACTCAAAAAATGCAACGTATGGTGCCATTGACCTTTTTATAATGAACATTACCTATATCTGTTTTGAAATCCTCTCCGAGGTACGAAAGTATGTCAAAGTCCCTTTTGCATATTATGAACAAGCTTGTGTTTAGTTGTATTGCCTCTTGAAATAAGCTCGAGATTTCCTTTGTCAACCATGATAAGCATATTTGAAAGACATCATTTTATGAGTAGAGGACGATGTTCCTTAAAACATAATCATCATTAGTTCTTTACTTTGTGTAATGACACAACTTGTCAACCATTCTTCAATTTGGTTTTGTTTGGTACCAGCTCTTTTGAGAGAACGGTTATTTAAGAGATAGCTTGACCTCCTTGGATTGCGGTGGTACTTGCTTTCCTTCTTGGTCTCTTACCACTTCATCTTTGATCAATCAAACTTTGAAAATAGTCAATGCCACAGCCTACGCTTGTGGACGAAGGAGGCCCTTTACTTAGCGAAATGTACGAAGATTGTTTGATAAGCATGTCGACAAGGAGTTCCTCTTATATATGATGGCTGACGAGCAAAATTGAAAAAATTAATGCTTTTACCTATGCAATCATTACTTTGTGAGAAAAAGCGTATCCTTTAATAATCACCATTTCATTAAAACCTAAATCCGTCTTACGGTCGGTTGCAACTTTTTCAGTCAAGCTTTGGCTTTAACCCTCTACTTATAAATGAAGGAGGTTTTTTAGCCATGACTTATCAACGACCTCTTGACGGTGTTGCTTTTTCTTCTGTGTCCTTTAAAATTTGTGAATGAGGTCGCAAGATCTTGATGAATAACACTTTCGCTATAGATGCATCTCGGGCTCTGATCACATTTAGAAGCGGTGTCTTCTCATGTGGAGCCAAGAATTGTCTTGGTATCTTGACATGTTTCTTGTCCTTGTAAAATCCATCGACGAGTGTAAAACACCTAAAATCAGCTTGAGATTATGGTCTATGTATTGTTGAGTCTTAAGGGTGTATAAGTGGTGTGACTTGGGGGTGACTAACTTCATAGCGAGTGGGAGGTACGACGCAAGGCGGTCTATAGCGAGATGGAGGTTTTTTGGCTCTTTGATGGTTGCCAAGGGTGAAATGCCTTAAAGTGCCACATCCTAACTTAGGGAGTTTTTTTGAATAGATTCGGATTGTCTTTTTAGAGCCGGTGAAAGCGAGACTAGTATGGTTGAGGCTGGGTAGGATTTGATAATGAGGTTTCACCTCATCATGGTGGAAGGTAGGAGGAAAAAAGTTTTATGGGTGTTTTCCCAGCTGGAAAATTTGACAAATTTTAGATCTGCTGTTGGAAAACTAGGCTGTTACAACTAGTCATCACTAACAAGTAAAAAATACTGATGACTAACAGACTCTATGATGACATTTTCCATGTCTTGATAATAACTTTCGTCATCATAAGGTGTGTATAGACCTTGTTTTCTATCATAATGAACCTCAAAGTCATCATTATCTACTCCCAACATGTTGATATCATCTTCCTCTGTTGGCTCATCTATTTCTTCAACCTCGCTTACATAGTTTTGATGAAAAGGAGGGGTGATCTGCTGATCATCCTCCCTAGGTCTGTTTTGAGGCTGATGTCTCCTAAAATTCTAATTCTGGTTTTGATTTATGTTTTGAGGAGAAGTTTGAATTTTCTTGCTTGTTCTTTCTCAAGAATGGTCATTTTCTTCATCATCTCCTCCATCATTCTTTCCATATTTTAACTAGATGTGGAAGGTGTAGTTTCCTCTCTGAAGGACACTCTCTTCTCATTCTTCATTCTTTCTCTTTTCTCCATTAATTTGACTTCAAAAACAAGAGCTCCTTTTTTCATATCTTCAAGAGTTAAAGGATCTCTTTCTCCCAGCTGATAGGCCATTTCAGGGTCAAACCCTTCAGGAAACTTGTTTAACGCTGATCCCTGTGGAGGTTTTAGATCTAGGGGTAGTGCATTATAAACACTGTTAAATCTAGTGCAGTAAGCTTGCACACTTTCCCCAGTGTTTCTGTGGAGGTTCTTGTAGTCAGAAAGTATTTGGAGAGGATTCTTCTTCACTTCCCATTTTTTTAATAATTTCTGATGGAATTCTTGGAGATCATTAATATTGTGGGGGGCTAAGCCTTTAAACCATTTTATTACTTCTCCCCCTAAAATCTGAGTAAATAATCTAAGCTTGATAGATTCATCATCAATTTCATTTATTTCAAAGTAGTCATTCATCTTATCCACATGTTGTGATGCAGTAGTAGGATTACTAGCATCATACAATGGTATTTTGGGCTAATAGTCCTGTGGAAGATTGACTAAGGGCAAAGGAAGGACTAAGGGAGCATACCATGCTGCCATGATATGAGGTGGAGGTGGATTTACAAGAGGTGGATTAATAAAAGGGAAAGTGGGTTGAAGTGGAGTGGTTTGGGCAGTGGATGTAGCATGAACAGATGTGAATGGACCAGGAATAGATTGCTGAGATGATGTTGGATGAGGGACACCTAAATTGTAAAGGAAATGTAAATCAGGTGGTGTTGTTTCTCTACTACCAGGATGTTCACTTGTTTCAGGAGATGAAAGTGAAGACTCTGAATCTACCTGATCTAAATCATCAAGTGACCATGTTCTAAATGGATTTCTTAAGTCAACTTGTGATTATTGTAGAGCTGCAAGGTTTTCTGGAACATAATTAGCTCTCAAGGGTGATCTGAAAACAATTGAAAATTTAATCTTAGGAGACTTCCAAAGGATACTTTCGGGGTTATCAACTATCTCAGGTGGGTCAGGGTTAGGATAGGCTCTAGTATGAATCTTTCTAGGAGCCACTATGGTGTGTTTTTCAGACCCAAGTAAACAAGAAAATTTTAACCAGATATGACAATCTTTAAGAGGTTAACTGATCTGTTTTACACAAATTTTAATCCTATAGTCCTCTAACCGAGTTTGAATGATCTTATGATGATTAAGGGTCTTCCCAGTGGAGTCTTAATGTCTGTTTAGGATTGTGGAGTCGCCAAGTGGAATTTTTTAGCTCTTTTGGAGGTAAAAGGTTTTATGGTCCACCACCATGTTTATTTGATACAAATTTGAAATATTTTTGGGTTTTCTGAGTTATTTTTTAGTCTTATGGGTTATAAGAGTGTCCTAAATATATTCCAAAACTTAGCTATGGTTATGAGACAAAGTCAGTCTACTCTTATGGCTAAGCTAGCTGATCCTTCAAGGTTTGATAATGTCTTATGATAATCCTAAGGTTTCCTTAGTTTGTCACTGACTCAAACAAGTTTTATCATAATTATCGTTTGCTTGGTAGTGCTTGAAGAGGGCTACTTGTACTCAAGGGGTTTTTTGGAACAAATATTTACTCACTCCCCAGAGGAGTCGCCAGAAATGTTAGTTGTTGGTGGCTCAACTGGCTAATATAGAAAATGTTCTTTGAAACGAATTTCTGATATCCTATGATTACCTTAAAATGAAAATGACTCAAAATTCCCCAGCGGAGTCGCCAGAAATGTTAGCTCCCTGTAATTTGCAAGATTGGAAAATTCAAACTGTAGAGAGAACACTATTTCAACCACTTTGGGATTCCAGGATCTAGCCCTCCTGAATCCGGAGAGGGATCTCTCCAATAAAGTGCAAAGATTGATTTATCTTTAAAGGTTTTGGGTAATGATATTAGGCTAGTTATTAAGACCGAGGGTTTTTGTTTGTTTTTGATTGTGGAGCATGATTATTATTTGAGTGGAAAGTCCTAAATGGAAATAGTTTAAAAGGTGTGAATTTGCAAGCAATCAGAACAATATTTTGGGTAAAAAGATAGATATAACGTTGGTTTTTAGTCCATTGGGCTATGGAGTCATAACAGGGATTTAATTGAGAAACAACTTCAAGAGTGATCCAAGGGGAAAGTCATCTATATCACAAGATCTATTGAGATAAAATGATGGAATGGAAAAAATAAAATTTTTGGAGGGGTGGAAACAAATGATAATTTCAGCTAGGCTTTATAGTCTGTCCAAACAAGAAAAGCCTCTTAAGTAACTGTTTAAAACCAACCAAGAACAGGGCTCACCATAAATTTCTTGGGCAAGTTTGTATTAAAGAAACTCAATAGAAAACAATCTATTAATCTGCATAATTACCTTCAGAAAGTATGAAAACACATAAGAGAAACAAAATGAAACTTAAGATCAGATAAGATACTTTTAAATCTAGTCTGCTTTCAGCATACACTTAAGGAAACTTTTAGAATTTACCTTTGGAGAAAGAAGCTAGAAAACAGGGCACACCGTCACTTTTCTAGTCCAACTTTAATGAGAAAATAGTGAAAATAGAATTCAAGAACAATGTTTAAGGCAAACATTAGGACGAGGGAACGCCAGCATTCCTAACTGCTTAAACTATATTGAATCATTCTTAAATAAACAATATGGAGGAAAACATCGAGATAAAGCTTATCAGTCAGAGAAGGGTACTGTAAACAGTAAATCATAACTCTATGCTTAATTTTATTTATCAGAGAATAATGGACATTATGGCATACATGGAAGGAAAAAAAATTAACAAAGAAAGAAGCACTTCACCAGTGATATAGACGAGGATCCCAAGAAACAGCTTGTTATTTATGTCAAACTAGTTACAGTCTTCAGGTCCAATGTTTCAGTTCAGCAATCATCTTCACTTCTTAGCCTAACTATTCGATCACAAACAGAGCTTCAAGAGCCTTTGAACACTATTTACAAGTAGAAGTTTTGAGCACAAGTATATTTCAAAGTTCTGCAACGAACATTGTTTCATCTTCTACAGAAGTATTTATAGAATAAATGAGGAGGTGGAATGGGTTAAAAGATCTCCAAGGCTCAATTAATACAAATTAATTCTTCTCAGCATTTGAGGGGCTCGATCGAGAATTGTACAGATATTTCCTCTGTATTAATTGTCTTACATTAATAATTACACTCGGTGGGGAGCTTTTGTTGACTTTAAGGCTCTGTGTCATCTCGTAATAACTCTGTTGATATTTTTGTAATTAATCCTTTTGGCTGAATTAACTGTTCGGCTGTATTGGGTAAACATCCTCTGTTCTGGTTATTACTCAGCCCTCTATTGAATGCTTTGAGGCTACAGGTGGCTTTGGGTAGCTGAGAGGAATCAATTAGCCTCTGATGTGGCAGTGGAGGCATCCTTTGTCTGATAAATATTTTTGATTTTGCTTTAAACATTGTTAATTTGATTTGATTCTGTGTATTAGGCTTAATCAGGCCTAAACTCTGTCTTCTACTCTTTAACGGTGTTTAATTTAGTGGATTAGGCTTTCGATAGTCGATCTTAGCCGTAATCAATTAAACTGTGGAATTAATATTTAATCTTCAGTTTTGCTGTGTTTGGGTCTTCGACACTGATACTCTTTGATTTGTTTTAAATTCTCTGTGTCTTGTTGATGTGGAGGTGTACAAAGGTTTCATATGGCATCAATGCTCATGATGCATTGACGAAACATGATGTTAAACCCTGTGGAATAATTTCTGTTTATGCACAAAGGCATGGGGATTGTCATCCCCGGCCTTTGTTTTTCCTTTAATAAAATGGAAAAACCATTTAAAACCTGAAAAATACATAAAAACGTTATAAAATCCTACATATTGGGTAAAATTTCTTTGGAGGCTGTGATTAGGAGCATGGTCGTTGGATTACAGCATCCAACAGCGGAGATTTGCGCGTAGAGGTCAAATGGAGGTGGTTGATGAACAGGCGGTGGAGGATTAAGTTAGGGCCGTTGATCTAGCAGAGATCAACGGTCAGGAGAAACTAGGGGATTATAATGGAGAATGGCCACTTTATGTGAGAACAGAAGAAATACAAAGGAAAATATAGAAAATCCATTTGGGTGGAGGAAAAACGCATTGAGGAAAATTGGGGTTTCTCAAATGATCATGGGGCGTCGGATTAGATCAGCTCAACGAGATCAATGGTGGAGATCGCTCTTTGGGGCTAATGAACAAATTTAAAAAGTGGAGAAAAGGATTAATATGGGCCATTGATCTGCAGAGATCAATGGCTGAGATTGGCTAAAAGAGCATTATGAAGCGAGGCGTATGATTTTAGCCAAGGTTGGGAGGACAAATCTGGACCGTCAGATGTTGACATGTGGATGGCCCAGATATAATCGGAGCTTCGCAATCGAAGGAGGAAAAGGTTGAATGGGCACTGGTGCGGTTGGTTGTGGGCCGTCGATCTGCACATCAGATCGACGGTGGAGGATGGATCAAAAGGCAGCCAATCGGGGGCGGTAGATAAAATATGAAACGCACCCAATGAAAACTTCTAACGCTAGATCGTGTGGGCCATTGATTGGTCCAAGATCAACAGTGGCGAAAGGGTTCAACCAATGAATAGTGGGCCCCTTTAATATATATAAAAAAAGGCGGATTAAATACAAAGGTTTTATTGTCTTTGGGGTAGGTTATATATAAGGTTAGGCGCCCGACTGTGGAGGCATTTGGATTTATGAACAAATGAATGGGATCGGGGCTTGTAAGTATAAAGGGGCTCATCAGATCGGAGGATTCACAAAACACAAAAACTTGTGCTCGTTGATTTCTCCCTATGCGATAAGCGCTCGGGACTGTTAGCACTTGGTTCCAGCGCTAGGGCATATGTGGGGAAGTGGTTAGGACTTAGCCCAAAGGGGCTTAAGGCTATAGTTACAAAACTTATTTTTCATGATTTTTTCAAGGTTTTCTGATGGATTTGGGAGTTTCGACAAGGTTCAAAAATGAGTTTTAAACCTTGTAAAAGGGATTTTATGAAGAGGAAAGGGGAATAAATGAAAAATAGAGGAATTTTATGGGGGAGAAATGAAGGGTTAGTTTTGAGTGGAGAGAGGGAAAAAATGGAGTTTTGCAGCAGTCTTTTCTTCATGGAAAACAATAGAATTTCTGAGTTCAAAAGGGAAACAACAGTGAAGATTAAACAAAGAGCAAGATGTCTTCATGAGTCTTCAAGAGATAACACTTTTAGCAATAAAAATTGTTTCTTGAAGGCTCCAAAAATGATTTAGCCACCATTTGATATGAAAATTTTTATTGGTGGCTAACAGTGAGGATCCATTTGTGTTGGGCAGATGAGGTAGGGTCTATTTCTCCAATGAAATACAAACCCCACTATTGAAAAGGAGTTTCAACACTGATAGGATGCAAAGGAAAAGGTAGTAGTTTTTTATTTCCATCAAATATTTGGCATTTATGGCAAGTCATCACTAACTTGTGGATATCAGGAAAAAGAGTAGGCCAATAAAAACCAGCTCTAAGGATTTTTTTAGCAGTGGTTTTCTAGTAGAGATGACCTCCACATTCTCCTTCATGAAACTCATGCATGATTCTAAATGCATCATCTCCAAGTAAAAATTTAAGAAAGATACCAATATAATTCTTCCAATATAAAAATTTATCTAGAATGCAGAAATTTACAGCCTTTAGTTTCAAGAATCTAGCTTTTGTTTTGGACAAAGTAGGAGGAGAATTTAGATTAGAAAGCACATATAATATATCAACATACTAGAGTGAGTTCAAAAATTCTTCTTCAATGGGTGGAGTCGCCAGTTCCTCTTGTTCATCCAAGGAATGTATCATGTTTATGTCTAGTGCTTGAAAGTTAGCTTCAACCATGAGTTTGGCAAGTCCTCACCCTTTGATTAGTTTAGTGGGCCTAATTTCTATATCATATTATAAGATGCCAGCAATCCACTTACCCCTTTTACCATCAGGATCTTGATTCAGTATGTCTTTGACAATTGTGTGTGGAACAAAAGAAATGACATGTGAATGCAAGATGTAAACTCTGAAATATTTTAATACTTTTATTAAGGCAAAAGATTGTTTCTTTATGATGTTATATTTCAGAGGTGCATCCCTTAGAGCCTTGCTGAAGAAATCTATGGTTGTTCTTGTCTCCTCATGTTATTTTGTAGCAATACTGCATAAATTGTGTGTTCTGATGCAAATGAGAAGATGAAGAAATCCTTGGTAAAGTCAGGGCTGATTACAATTGGTGTTTGGGTAAGTTATTGTTTTACCAATTCAAATGATTTTTTGTCTTATGTGGTCCATTTGACTCCTATTTCTCTTTTCAGCATGTTTGTAATGTTTCTTAGGAGTTCTTCAAGGTTTGGTATGAACCTTCTTAGGAAGTTGATCTTTCCAATGAAATATTGCAACTCTTTAATGTTCCTAGGGTGGTTGTTGTGTAACCAGCTCCAAAAATAGAAGAAAAGAGATGTAAACGCCTTAGAAATGAGCCACTTCGAGGGGGCAACCTCCAATACATTACATAAATGAAAAATTCTTGGATGATTCAAATGAACAAAACCTCCTTTCTATATATAGGAGTCCATGGGGCCACAATATAATCCTAGTGGGGCCACAATGTAATCCTAGCCGACCTAACAATAATAATGTAAGGGCACAATAATAACAATATGGGGGTTACGAGGGTACAATAATAAAAATAATGGGGGCTACACTAACATAATAAGGGGCTATACTATTAATATAGGGACTTAACATGCCCCTCTCCTTCAAACAAGTGTTGTCCTCAACGCTTGATTATTTCTTGATGCTTCTGTATAAAATTCTCATCCTCCCATGTGGAATATTTTACAGGAAAGTTCTTCCACTTGCTGAGATAATTTGAAATTGATCGTACTTGTCGAGTTATTGTTTTTGTGACCGCTTCAGAACTTCTTTCGATGTGATGTTGATATTCCTGTTGTTTCATTAGATTCTGCAGCAAAGGTAGGTTATCCTTTGAGAGTTGGAGAACTTGTTGTTGATGCTCATTGTGATCTTCCAGTAATTTATCATCCATATTAGCTATTATTTGATCCTTAAAACCATCCAACTTAGCCTCCATTTCTTCTTTTAAACCATCTATTTCATTTTCGATTGCTCTTCGTAAGATCGAAACTTGTTGCACTTGGTACCGTAATTTTGATATCTCATACTGCAATTCTTCCTCTTCATGCATCATTGTATAGATTTCTAAGGGCTTAATGGGTATGGAATTATTTTTTGGAGGCATAATAGAACCCATTACTGACAAAAATTCTTCAATATTCCCTTGGAATCACTTCAAACTTCTTTTTCAAACAAACGTTATGCAATTTAAAAAAAACCAATACACACCTTTTTCTTGCTTTTGAGGAGCTCGATATTGAAATTGGATTATCCCTGTGATTGTAGAACTTCAATATCTGAATTTAGGTACCACAATATCCCTCTGAATTATCTTTCAAATGCCACAGGTCTGATCTAATTTGGATTCCCCAAGACAAAGTTGTGTCCAATCTCCCACAATGACCTAATTCTGGACTGGTTCAGTAGAGAAAACGTGTAGGACTTGCCACGTGTCACTGTTTTGTCCTTTGTCTCTGAAATTGATAGCCAAGAAAATGAAGTTCGTGTACTTTTGACCACTTTTAACGGCACTCAAATCCACTACACAGAGAGAGATATATTGAACTTTTCCCACAATCACCTGTTTGAGATAAAATTCAGGAGCCTGAAAAAGCACTACCTTCCACAGATCATATCTCCAAAAATATTGTGAACCAAGCTCTGAAATTTTTTGACAAATTTCCTCAGGATTTCAGCTTCGCACCATACGAATTTCAGATTCTGCACCTTCGTATAAAAAAATTTATAGCGAAAATTCCACGATGACTTGTTTAGGAGCTTGCAAAAATACCTAACTTCCACAGATGATATGTCCGAAAATATTGCGAACCAAGCTCTGAAATTTTTAGACAAGCTGCCTCAGGATGTCAGCTTCGTACCCTAAAAATTTCAGCTTCTGAAACTTCGTAGAAAAAAATTTATAGCCACAATTCCACGATGACCTGTTTGGAGCAGCGAAACCCTAGAATCCCAAGCCTCTGATACCAAATGTTGTGTAACCAGCTCCAAAAATAGAAGAAAAGAGATGTAAACGCCTTAGAAATGAGCCACTTCGAGGGGGCAACCTCCAATACATTACATAAATGAACAATTCTTGGATGATTCAAATGAACAAAACCTCCTTTCTATATAGAGGAGTCCATGGGGCCATAATGTAATCCTAGTGGGCCACAATGTAATCCTAGCCGACCTAACAATAATAATTTAAGGGCACAATAATAACAAAATGGGGGTTACAAGGGTACAATAATAACAATAATGGGGGCTACACTAACATAATAAGGGACTACATTATTAATATAGGGACTTAACAGTGGTTGATCTACAATATACCCTCAATCCTCTTTGGGTCTATCTTAATTCCCTCTTTATATATGATGTGGCCTAAAAGCTTTCCTTCTTGCATGCCAAACAAAGTTTTCTTAGGATTTAAATATAGACCATACTTCCTACACTTTTCAAAGACCTTTCTTAGGTGAACTAGGCGTTCTTCATCAGTTTTAGAATAGACAATGATGTCATCAAGTTATATCACACTGAAGTACCCTATCTCTTCGGAAAAATCAATGTTCATGGCTCTTTGAAAAGTAGCCCCTGCATTGATTAACCCAAAAGGAATTTTGACATACATGAAGGTGCCCCAAGGTGTAGTGAAGGTAGTTTTGTGTTGATCACTTGGAAGTACTAGCACCTGATTGTAACCTGAAAAACCTTCCAAAAATGATATTCTTTTAGAGCCTACTACCCTTTGCAGTATATGATCCATCTTAGGTAAAGGGTAATTGTCTTTTAGGGAGGCCTTGTTTAAATTTCTGAAGTCTGTGCATAGCCTAACCTCCCCTATTTTCTTTCTCATAGACAGAAGGTTTGAGACCCATTATAAGTACCTGAGAGGGACTATGATTCCACCATCATACATCTTCCTTATTTATTTCTCAACTAGAGGCACTAAGACAGGGTTTATTCTTCTCAATTTCTACTTGAATGGTTTCTAGTTTTCCTTGAGACGAATCTTATGTTGAATGATGTTTGTATCATAGGACTTCAAGTCCTCATAACCCCATGCAAAAACATCCTTAAATTCTTTGAGCAGCTCAATATATTTCTATTTTATGTGAGGTGGCAAAGTTTTGGACAGCTTTATCATTTTGGGTTCTTCTACATTGCCTATGTTACATTCTTCTACATCATTTTCGATGGATTCCATCTTAAGCTTCCTAGCAACATCATTGAAATCAAACAACTCTTCTAAGGGGGAAAGACCTCTTGGCAATGAGTTATATTTGCATTGCAATACCTCAAGGTATTTTTTATCTAGATCTTGAAATGATTCTACCTCCAGAGGGTGTCCTAGCAGATTTATATCAGCAGTACAAGGCAACTCTGTCTTGTGTGTTTCTTCTTAAGAAAAATATTCCTCTTGATGGTTTAATTCTGACTTTGACATTTAAAACTTGGTTTTGGGCTGCAATAAGTCTTCAATCTGTTTTTCATTTTCAAATACTTGCTAATAGTCTATGTTATTAGGGACTGGTGGTCTATACTTGACCTTTACTATGTATTGTTCATTGGCATGAGGTATTTGGCAAGTGCTAGCAGCAAATGCTACTTCATTAGCAAGGGTGTTTTGAGCTCTTGGGACAGAGGTAAGTTCATATTTATCAAATGTTTTTAGGAGGTGCAAGGCAGCATTCCTATATTCTCTTAGCCTAGGATTCTTGGCTAAATATTCTCCTTTGATTTTCCTAATGATTAGCTCGGAATCTCCTTGAACAGAAATCCTCTTAGCTCCTATAGTTTTCAACATTTGTAACCGTAAGAGAAGAACTTCATACTCTGAAATATTATTTGTAGATTGAAAATCTAGTTTGTAAGAGTGACCTTCATTGGTGTTGTGTATCCAAACACCTGCTCCTGAACCAACTTTGCCACAAGAGCCATCAAAGCTAATTCTCCAAAGTGTTGAAGTTTGCAACAAGAAACATTGAAAGTGGCATTCAGAAACATCATCCACGATCCTAGTGAAAAATAAGAACCTAAACTAGGTGGGGCCCACAAAAGCTATTTTTAGGTGTATATCTATTTTTAGAATTGTGAGCATATTCTAAAATTAGTAGGAGGCTGATTCTAGATGGTTGAGCAAATTCTATCTTTAGATGAGTTTCTATTTTTAGAATATCGGTGAAGTCTATTTATAGATTGCTAATCTAAAAATAGAATGCATGTCGATTATTATTAGCCCTTAATAATAATCAGACAATAAATAGTAACTTATTCTCTTGGAGCTCTTTATTTTAGCGAATATATGTGGCACATCAGTAAGCTAAATGAATTATGCAAATCCTAGGGTGGTTGGTGACTTACGCATGGAGGACTTAGTTATAACTGACAGTGGCAAGTTGTAACAGAGTTGGAAGAGTAGTTATGTGAGTTGTTATTTAGTTTAACTCAGTTTAGTGAGTTAAAATCAGTTGTGCTAGTTGTAACTAAACATACACTATTGAAATATGAGTGAATTAATTAGTTAATTAATTCACAAGTAGTGTTTTACTTGAAACTGAAGAAATACAACAGTTAACTACTTGCATGCCAGATCTAGTGGAGACCCAGTGGAGAGATAGGTGAAAGGGTGAGATGGACTATCTGTTGTGACTATAGTGGAGCATTCAATGCATCCACAGACACATTGGAGATTACTATGAGTATTGTGTAGACAAGGCAAGGCAATGTCAAATTCATTCAGGGTTCTTTTTCAGCAAGGATTGCGGAGTGGAGGCAGGCTGTCAGGAGGCGAGAAATTGGTGCATGGAGGTGCAAATCTCTGTAAGACCGTGTGAGACGATTGTATATTGTATTGAGAGCTCTATGAGCTGAGATTTGTATGAGATATATGAGATTGTTTCATGATCCGTTGATATACATGATATATTATAGTTGGGGTTTTTAGCTTTAAGCTTTCCCGGTAAAACATCTTGTTATGTGTGATTGATTTTTCTTCATGTGTTTGCAATTGGCAATTTAATTTCCGTAAAGAATTAAGTAGAAGGATTTTGTATTTAAAAAAAGGATTAAATTGTTAGATCAGGATAATTCGGTAATATACATGCATATTTTATTAAGTTTCTACATGGTATCAGAGCTGAAGAGATTACAATATTGAAGCGGTGCTGAGTTTTGTGCTGGTGGAAAAAATTCGAAATTGCTGCAAGAATTTCTTGGTGCGACAGTTGAGTGTAAACATTGAAATAAATTTCAATGGTTTTCGATTGGAGTATGCACTTGAGGGCAGCTCAAACTACATATCCTGGAAGGACAAGATGGAGGCAGTGCTTGAAGATAATGGCTTGAAGGAATTCATCGAGAGAGATGTTCCTAAGCCCACTTCAGCGGATGTTGCAGTACTTGATGCATGGAAAAAGAAAGTATCAAGGGCGAGGAGGATTCTGTTGGAAGATGTGAAAGACCATATTATGTCAAGCCTTCATGGGAAATCCAATCCATTTGCAATGTGTAAGGCTTTGAGAGATCTTTTCCAAATCAGGAGCGACCATGGGAAATTGGCGATGAAGGATAAACTCAGAAAAATCAAGATGGAGAAGAACGACACTATTCCAGTATACTTGACAAATTTTTACCAATGCAGGGATGAGCTTGGGAGTGTAGGATTCAGTGTTGTGGATGATTATTTGGTGAGCTTGGCTCTCCTTGGATTTCTGAAGAGTTGGCATAGTTATGAAGACTCTGTCAATAGACGGGAAAAACTGCTAAATTGGGAGCGACTTTGGTCAGATCTAGTGCAGGAGGAGATAAGGTGGAACACCAGGGATGGCTCTTCATCAAAGAATGATGATGAAGAGGAATTTTCTTTGGATGCCAAGGTGAAGAAGAATAAGGGGAAGAAATTCCATTCTAGATCTGAGGTTGGATAAGATGGAAAGGAGCACAACATGTCCAAAGTGAAGTGTTTTCACTATCACGAGTATGGACATATTGCCACAAATTGTCCACATAAGAAGAAGAACAAGATGGTTGATGGAGTTGCAATTGGTGAGGCTCTTGCCTTGCAATTTGAGCTTGAATTCTCATTGATCGCATGCATGGTGTCTTGTGAATTGGGATCAAGGTGGTACTTTGATAGTGATGCTTCCTTTCACATGACGGGAGATGAGAAATTGTGTAGTGACTTGGAGGAGAAAAATCTCCAGCTACATGTTGAGTTGGGCGACGATGGAAAATACAGTGCGACTGACATTAGTACCATTACCTTTCAAAGGGCATCAAGTAAACTCATTCTTTTAAAAGATGTTGTGCATGTTCCAGGCTTAAAGAAGAATTTAATATCAGTCGCACGGTTAGAGGATAGAGGCTATGATGTTGTCTTTAGTGAAGGAAAGTGTTCCTGTGACATAAAGAAATAGGGCAAGCCAAGAAGGTTGGGATTTGAGTCAAGAATCTCTACAGACTTGAAGTAGTTGGGATTTCTATGAAGCTTCCTACTGTTCAGAAGTTTAAGAAAGCCATGCAATTGAAGCTTGAGAGGGAGAAGGATTTTCATGCAGGTAAGAGTGAACCTTGGGATGTGGAGCAGCCACAAGATGAGGATCATAGAGTGGGAGATACCACTAATGCAGAGAAATTTCGAGCCAGATGGGAAGAGGGAGTGCATGCAGCTATACCACCAGGTAAGAGGTGGGGCGACATGCATGAGTAATCCTAAGAAGATATTTCTGGGTAGGATTCATTGAGATGGTGTGGATCTCATGAATTGAACCCGGCTACGAGGAGCCCAGAGATCAGCAGTAGCATGATCATTTGGATTGATGCAGTCAGATCAAAGTGACAGTGTCAGATACTGGAGCACAGATCATAAGTTGACAACAAGTGCAGCGTGCATGGGTGTAGAGTTCAATAGTGCAATGGTTCCTAAAGACATGTACAGTAGCTAAGCAGAAGTTAGAAGACTTTGATGACAAATGCATTATACTGATTGAGTTGTTTGGAGGCTATTTAGTTTCGGAAGTGTTGCATGAGAGTATTGCAGGGAAGATGTTGGCAATATGTTTTTGGTATCCTATTATATTGAATTGATTGTCCTTGATGGAAACTCTCTGACAAAGGATGCAGATACTGACTGTATGAAGAACTCAGAAATCCATCAGCAGTTCTATACAAGCAGAATATAAGACTGAATGTATATCTTCTTTTCTTGAATAAGTTCGGTGTTTATATATGCATCCTGACGACGGATAATTGAAATCCGTGATAGTTAAGAAACCCAGTGTTGGGTTTGATGGTGCTCTGTATACAGTTAGAGGTACCAATGTTAATACGGTCGACTGTGTATCCCAACAGGTAGACAATGAATCAATGCGTGATAACCCTCTGTATTATGGAGTAAGGTGTTTATTCATATTCCGAATGGTGGATCGAATGCACGCAGAGAACCGAGTCGAATAGTCTGAAAGGATTTCATTGGATCTGTATAACAGTAATTGTGGTTATATGAACTAATAACGTGGAGAAATGAATTGGCGAAAGTACGCTGACGGAACCTGGAGTAGAGGGGTGGAACCTTGAAAATGAACAGTGAACGTGGTTTAAGGCTGGAAGTGGTTTTTATCGCACCACCTTTGCAGCGAAAGCGGTAATTGAGGAGGGGGGAGTGATTCCATAGATCGACCGACGCGTGTCCCCGAGCGACTTTTGAAAACCGCTTCCACTGCACACCATCGCGTGTTAATTTCTGAACAAGGATGTTGCGCGATATTTTTGTGCGCCGTCGATCTGGAAGGGAGCCATCAGACGGTGGCCGTATGAGGAAGGTGCACGATGGATAACCATGGTATGGTGCGAGTATGTGATTGGGTCATTGATTATATATGTGGGCCTAGTTTAAATTATATTAATTAATCTAAGGTTTGCGGGGTTAATAAAGGATGTTGAATATGTGAAGTTGGCGAAATATGAAACATGTGATGAAATGTATGTGGGTTAATATATGTGATTGATCTCACGAACACATAAACCAGGGGTCGTTATATATATGTCTTGGGGAGTTCATAACTAAAGGAGGAATTGGATTAATATCTCAATCTCAGATTGAGATATTAAAAGCCTTAGATTAATTATCTAATTGCAAAATCAAGAAAATAGAACAATAAGAAATTTTTTGGGGCTTGGGTAGACCCCGCTGGATTATCTAATTGATCCCGTCCAGGAATACCATCAGCGGTTGGGTGGTTTTGACTCATGGTTTTAATAAAGGAAAAAACTATATAAGGAGAAGAGGATTATAGTACAATGGGTGTATGCAGAGGGGTTGTTAATGAATAAATCTCTTTAAGAGATATCTGCATGATTGAACTCTGTTTTCAAAAAAAGCTGAATTTATGATGCACCTATGGAGTTGATGAAGGTTCAAGATCTCTAGATCTAGAAATGATGAATCTCTAGGAAGATCTGCAAAGAAATAATGAATACCTGATGAAAGTCTGATGAAGAAATTGAAGAAATTTGGTGGATCTGAGGGTTGAAGTCTTCAGCATAAAAGTGGAAGCTTTCTGCCAGTACAAGATGGTGTTAAAATTAGGGGGTTGGAGCTCCCTTCCAGTAGTGACTGGAGAATGAGAGAAGGTTGTAGCCTTCTGCAGGTGGGTGCCTGCGTGCTGGTATAAGTCTGCACCAGCAAAAAAATTGTAAGAAGTTTTATTTATAATAAATATTGAAGACAGAGACGACAGTAGCAGTGGTTTTCTCCCAAATTGGTTTCCACCTTAAATACTGGTGTTCATGTGTGTTGCTTATGTATGATGGCTGATTCTTTTGTTATTGCACATGCTTACTGCTTACTAAACATCTGATAATGAATGATGCAATAATCTAAGTAAAGAATTAAATGCATAATAAGATCTCTGATAAAAATTTATCAGTCAGATCTAAATACTAATTCACCCCCCCTCTTAGTATTTTTCCCAACAGTGGATGCATGGAGTTGTAGGGCGCATGCAAAGACATTCATTTCTTATTGAGAGGGAATGTTTAAGTTTGCAATAAGAAACAGTAAAAGTGGCATCCGGAAACATCATCCTTGATCCTATTAAAAAATAAGCACCTAAACTAGGTGGGGCCCACACAGGCTATTTTAAGGTGTATGTCTATTTTTAGAATGTTGAGAATATTCTAAAATTAGCAGGATGCTGATTCTAGATGGTTGAGAAAATTCTATCTTTAAATGAGTTTCTATTTTTAGAATATGGGCGAAGTCTATTTATAGATCACTAATCTAAAAATAGAATGCATGTCGATTATTATTAGCCCTTAATAATAATCAGAGTCTAAATAGTAACTTATTCTCTTGGAGCACTTTATTTTAGTGAACAGATGTGGCACATCAGTGGGCTGAAGGAATTATGTAATTCCTAGGGTGGTTGGTGACTCATGCATGGAGGACTTAGTTATAACTGACAGTGGCAAGTTGTAACAGAGTTGGAAGAGTAGTTATGTGAGTTGTTATTTAGTTTAACTCAGTTCAGTGAGTTAAGCTCAGTTTTGCTAGTTGTAACTGAACATACACTAGTGAAAGATGAGTGAATTAATTAGTTAATTAATTCACAAGTAGTGTCTTACTTACAACTAAAGAAATACAACAGTTAACTACTTGCATGTCATATTTAGTGGAGACCCAGTGGAGAGATAGGTGAAAGGGTGAGATGGACTATCTGTTGTGACTATAGTGGAGCATTCAATGCATCCGCACACACATTGGAGATGCCTATGAGTATTTCACAGTCAAGGAAAGGTAAGGTCAAATTCATTCAGTGGAGGTAGGTTGTCACGAGGCAAGAAATTGGTTTATGGAGGTGCAAATTTCTACAAGACAGTGTGAGACGATTGTATATTGTACTGAGAGCTCTATGAGCTTAGCTTTGTATGAGATATATGAGATTGTTTCATGATCCATTATATACATAATATATGATAGTTGGGGTTTTTGGCTTTAAGCTTTCCTGGTAAAACATCTTGTTATGTGTGATTGATTTTTCTTCATGTGTTTGCAATTAGTGATTTAATTTCCACAAAGAATTAAGTAGAAGGATTCTATATTTAAAAAAAGGATGAAATTGTTAGATCAAGATAATCTGGTAATATACATGCATATTGTATAATTTCTACACAAAGTGTTTCGAGTTCATATTCGCCATTATGTTGTTGTTCATGGCTGCAAGGGTTTTGACTGTTAAGTTATTCATTTTGCGTTTGGCTTGACTGTTCTGATAGGTCTTGTTCTTCCTCCTTTTCATTTACTTGTTCATTAATGGAATCTTCATTGTACAAGATAAATGAGTCAAGGTCTGAATTGATAGAATAGACAGGGGTGTTATTTGGCCTATCTTGGCTGCTTACCATGTATTTCATGTGAGATTCTCTGTATAGTCTTCTTGTTTGGTTAAAGACTGGAATGGTAGCATAGGTCATGTCCATTTGGAGGTTTCCTTGGATTTTGGCTCCCCATGATCTAGATAAGATCATGCCATACTTTGGGGGAATGTTAGCCACTACAATGTCCATGACTAGGCTCTTAGCTGGTATTTGTGCAAAATTTACACATAGATATTTGATCAGGCCTAGGCATTTAACTCTACTTGAATCAAAATATTATAGGTATTTGTAAGGTTTTGTTATTTCAAGGACTAATATCTCCATCACTACCTTTGGCATGAGGTTGTGTGAAGCACTAGATTCTAGCATAGCATTGTGTAAGATTTTGTCATGGATGTTTAAAGTGACATAGAATGGAGGTACAACTCCTTCTTCATATTTTCCCTCTACCTCAGGTCCAAAAAACAAATCTATTTTGTCATCAGTTGGATTCATAGTATCGGTATCATTTCCTATGTTCAAAGCCTTCAAAACTTGAGACCTATATACATCTTGAGATACCAGTTCAGTAAGAGGTATGGATATTTTGATCTTGGGAATCTCTCCCTCAAAACTAAATGGTGTTGGTGTTTTTGGCATATTTACATCAGTTTTATCATACATGGTCTTTTTAGCAACTTTATGTTGCTAAGTTTTATTTGGAATGTCAGCTAAAGCAATTTTTTCAAGGCCACTAGTTGATGTACTAGGGAAACTTTGGATGGTTTTGTCCTTTCTGGTTTGTTTTTCTTGGAGGCATCTTGGGTTTTCTTATTTCTAAGGTCATACTACTTATGAACCTCCATGATAGCATTTTAAAATACTAGCTTGTACTCTTCATTATCCTCATAGTTTCTTTCAATTTGGTTTGAGGAAAACAGACCTTATTCTTCTTTTGTGAGAAAAGCATCATCCTCATTATTAGAGTCTATTAGATTGACATGATTTTATCTTGGCTCTTCAGTCTCTCTTTCTTCTTCAGCTACATAGTTTTCTTGGAAAGGAGGTCTGATTTTCTAGTCATTTTCTCTATGTCTGATTTGAGGTGGGTCCCTTCTGAAGTTTTTTTTCCGATTTCTGTTTTGAGGGTTTGCTTGGTTTTCCCTAGGGGGTGCTCTTTCATTCAAGTTGATTCTTTCCATCATTCTTTCCATTTTCATAACTAGGCTGTCAATATTAGCATCATATGTGGAGGCCATAGGTTCCTCTTTGTATGTAGCCTTCTTCTCTTCTCTTAACCTATCCCTCTTGTTAATTAGATTGGCTTCTACACTCACAGCTCCCCTTTGCATGTCTTCTAAGGTTAGGGGATCTCTTTCTCTCATTTGGTAGGCCATTTCGGGATCAAATCCATCTGGAAACTTTACTAAGGCTAGGCCTTGTGGGGGATTCATGTGTGGTGGGAGTTCATTGTATACACTATTGAACCTAGTGCAGTAATCTTGGACACTTTCCCCAACATCTCTCTTAAGTTTATTATATTCTGAGAGGATTTGAAGAGGATTTTTTCCCCACTTTTTTATGAATGTTTGATAAAGGGAAGGGATATCATGAATATTGTTCGGAGTTAAGTTCTTGAACCATTTATTTTCTTCTCCTCCTAGAATTTGGGAAAACATTCTCATTTTTATGGTCTCCTCTTCTATTTATTGGTAGTCAAAAGCATCATTCATCTTGTCTACATGTTGTTGGGAAATTGTAGAGTCTGCTCTAGTAAAGTGAGGTATTTTAGATTGTTAGTCCTGGGACATAGGTAGTAAAGGTTGTGGTAGCACTAGGGGGGCATACCATGCTGCCATGATGGGAGGTAATGGAATCCAAGGAAGATTTCCAAGAGGAGGGTTTATGAGTGGAGGTGGAGGATGAAGTGGAGTGGTTTGCATAGTGGATGTATGAATGGGGGTGGCAGATGTACTTGTAACAACAAGCTGAGATTGAGAAAATCTGGATCGAAAGGAGTCAAATTGTTCGAGAAGCTAAAAATTAGGAGGAGTGGAAGGAGAGGCTTCTCTACTAGGACTCTGCTGCAATTTTCTGGGCTCAAGGTCTTTCTGGTCTATCCCACTTTGATACCTAGTTATGAATAGTTTTCTTCTATGGTGTAAGTCAAACTGGGTATCTTGCAAGGCTGTGAGGTTTTCAGGGAAAAAACTTGCTTTGTGAATGGGTCTAACAATAGTTGAGTCTTCAGTCCTAGAAGTTTTCCATAAGATTTTTTCTGGGTCATCAACTATGGTAGGAGGGTTTGGCTTAGGGTGAGATCTGCAGATAATTATTTGTGAAGCCAAATTTTAGACCCAAAAAATAGAGAGGCTAAAGTTTTATGAGAGTTTTGAAAAACATACGTAGCTGTAAGGGTACTAAGTTCACATATTATGTAACTAGGCTTGGCACTATTATGACTGATTGATATACTCCCAAGGAATTTTGTGAGAAATAATGGGGTCAACAGGGCTACTGAAGGCCAGTGGAATCATCAGGTGGATGATGTTTATTGTTTTTAGGATTTGTTTCTTTTCCACCATCAACAAATAAATACCAATCTAGAGATGTTTTTGGGTTTTCTGAATTCTTTATGTAACACTAAGATTTTTAATAAGTGTTCTTCAGTATAGTCACCATGGTTCTAGTATGATGAATCAACCAAATATCACTTTTGGCTAACACTTGATTTATCTAGGTTTGACATAGGGTTTATGAGTTCTTAAGGAATTCCTAAGCTTGTTACTTACTCAGATCCCCAACGGAGTCGCCATTATGTTAGGACCCTGTAATTTGTTAGATTGGCAAGACCAAATTGAACAAGGGTAACATCAAACCAATCTTTGGAGTCTTAGGACCTAGCCTTCCTGGACTCAGAGAGGGCTCTCTCTATATTTGTGTGAAAGATGTAACTTGATTAATTTTAGGGTTTTGATTTTAGGCTAGTTATAGTGATAGGGTTTGTTTTATTGGGTAGGTTGTCAAGAAGAATAGATAGAGTAAGGGAACTTAAACCATTGGGCTATGGAGGCTACAAAAGGTCTTGAAAAGTAAAACAATAGGTCAAGGGTGTTTCATAGGCCAAGTTAACAAAGCCAAATGAATCTAAATAGGTTTAGTGAATGTGAAATGAACATGAATTTGTGAATGCAGTATGTTTGAAGGGAAATTAAGGATCCTTCAACATACTAGAACAAGAAAAGCTTTTAGGATGATAGAATAGTAAAACTGAAGAGAAGTTAAGAATTCTTCAACTAGACTTCACTAAAAAAACTTCAAAACAACAATCAAGTAATCCTAGAGAGCAGTTAAGAATTCTATAAATATTACTTTCAGACAAAGAGAACTTTTAAGATAAAATTTCAATGAAACTAAAGAGAATTTAAGGATTCTTTAATAAAAATTCAAAGAAGAAAACATAGAGATAAAAGGATGCAAACAGAAGTAGGGTGCCAAGATAACATATCCAACTCTAAAATTTTTGTCCTATTACCAGAGAAACCACGAACATAATGTAAACAAAGGAAAAACTCGACAAGAGTGGAATAAAATCACCATCTAACAAAGCTCATGAATCCTAGGAATGTGTTGGTTCCATTGATATTCAGTCCAAGATATTTACAAGGCTCCAAAGTCAAACTTCATTAAAAACTCAGAGACTATGCTCAGCTCAACAAACAACCAACATGAACAATGAGTCTTCCATGCAGTATCTAACTTGCAAAGGAGGACCAAAACCCTATCTAGGGTTTCAAAATTTCATTAACTACATCATAAATGTCATTTTTTCCTATGAGACCATGCAAGGCCCAAGGCACAAATATCCTAACTTAATAAATGCAAAAATAACTCTTAAGAATAACTCCTCAACTAATTTTGGAGATATTTTCCATTTAAGCCTTCAAAATATATTTTTAATTTATTTCTTGTGTATTTTTTTGACTTTATAGCAAGCGAAAAATGCCAAGGTTCAAGGGCACAACACTAGGCCAAGGGCGCAGCGCCAACACTGGGAAAATCACCTATTTTGTAGCTGAGATTTGGAGGCCTTCCCGGTGTCCCAATGAGCTCTATGATAGATCATTGGAAAGCTTGTCCTATCTAGTTTCCAAAAATACCTTTATTTTTCATAATTGAGTCCAATTAATTACTCAAAAACCACTTTTCCAATAATTCTAAGGGCGCAGTGCCATTGTTGAAAAGAGCGCAGAAAGGTGATTTTTTGCTTGTTTTTGGCACTTTTGGAGGACCAGTTCTGCTCCAAATGACCTGAAATGTTTTTTGGGTGATTTACTTGGCCCGATGACACAAAAATGTAAATTTTTCCTCCATTGTGTTCCCCATGAAAGAGTTCAGTGCCGATGGCGCTGCGTGCTTGGCCCTTCAAAACAGTGAAAAACTCAAAATCTTCAAAAATCTGCCAAAATGTGGATTTGTCTTGCTGATCATGTTTGGGATAGTTGCAGGGATGTATCAGTAATAATGTCAAGTTTTTCTTTGTATTTTTCCTCCTTTAGGGATTGAATCTTTGCAAGGGCTCTTTTGAGCTTGGCCCTTGTAATCTTGTTTCTTAAGGCACAATGCCTTGCCATCTTCTTTTGCATTTCAAGTTCTCTCTTGGTCTTCTCCAGCTGATCCTCTAAGTGTACATTAGCCCTCTGTAACCAATATTCCCTATCATAGTCTATTTCCATGGCAAGCAACTCACTTGGAGTGAGTTGCTCTGCCAATTTTGTCTCTTGCTCCGTTTCTTTTGCTAAGGCTTTCTTCAATCCAATTGTCCTTGGCCTCTTCCTAGGAATTTGTTCTTCCTTTTCTTTGGTGTCATCATGAATGCCTAAGACCTCATCTAGATTTTCCTTGGATTTTCTAGCCTCTTTTTGAGCTCTGATAGCTCTGACATCATAGATGGATTTCTCTGCCTCTAACTGTTTGTTTTCCACCTCAAAGAAGATGATCACATTCTTGGCCCTACCAAGGTTGGCTTGTAGATCCCTAATCTGGGAATCTTTGCTTTTAAGTAGCATTCTTGTGATCCTCTCCTCATTCTCATCATCACTATCAAGGTGAATAAGTTGAAATTATTGTTCAATCTCATTTTTGTCTTCCTCTTCTTCATCAATGACCTTTTCCTTACCTTTGTCAAGCTACTTGGTTGATGTAGAAGGCATGGCCCCTTTCCTCTTAAGGGCAGCAAACACATGCCTATTTCCCCTCTAGTAGGTCAAAGGAAAAGGCTCAATGTTACTCATCTCAATGCCACCTGCCTCACTGCCATCATGACTGCCATCATTAATGCCATCTACTTCAATGCCATCTGACTCACTGTCATCCTTCACATTGTCATCTTCCTCACTTGTACTTGCCTCACTGCTCTTGTTCTCATTGTTTGATTCCTCATTTCCATCTCCCTCACTGTTTTATGTACTAGTACCATGAGATGATGGTGAGGGATTGTGAGAGGGTGATGAAGGAGGATTATCTTGAGGTGAAGGAATGTGAGTGGATGGTGAGGTGGAAGAGTCATCATAAGGTGAGGGAATGTGAGTGGATGGTAATGCATGTGTAGTGGGGTGTTATGGTGAAGGAGGAATGGCAGGATGAGAAGATGAAGGGACATCTTGCGCTATTGGCCTTGTGGAGTGATGAACACTTCATTGGCAATGAAGGTTTCCCATGGAATACCTTTCTGTTGTAGTTGGTGCATAACAACCATTTTGATAAGAGAGTGATGAAAGAAGCTTTGCACATGCTGAAGATAGTCTCTCTTTTGTACAATATAGGAAATTTTATCAATGTTTTTGTAGAGGTAATTGGGTATGTGCAACATCCTCACCCTAGTAAAATGCATAAGTAGTCTGATGTGATATGAGTAAAGACGGGAGAACCTTCCTTCACATGTGAAATATTTCATTATGATCCTCATCATGGGTGCATATCTATCAAGCATATGTGAAAAAGGAAACATAGAATTGTGGTGGTCTTTATACCTAGGTTTTAGGTAGGGTTTAAAGTAACTTATGTCAATATTGGCCTGCTTTAACCATTTATCCCCCACACTAGGTATGCCTGTGGCATTGTGTAGAAATTTATTATACTGATAGTATTATCAGATTCTATTGATCTAAAAATTTAATCATATGTTAAATACAGAATCCTTCCACTTAATTCTTTGTAGAAATTAAATCACCAATTGCGAACACATGAAGAAAATCAATCACACATAAACAAGATGTTTTACCGGGAAAGATTAAAGCTAAAAACCCCAACTATCATATATTATGTATATCAATGGAATCATGTAAAAATATCATGAAAATATTAGTACATCAAGCTCTCAGTATAGTATATAATATTCACACACTGTCATGGATAAATTTTCATATCTAAGCACCAATTTCTTGCCTCCTGACAACCTGCCTCCACTATGCAATCCCTATTGAAGAAGACCCCTGAATGAATTCAATCTTTGCCTTGCTTGCACTGCGCAATCCTCATTGGCAACTCTAATTTCTTTGTAGATGCATTGAATGCACCACTATAGTAACAACAGATAGTCCATCTCACCCTTTCACCTATCTCTCCATTGGGTCTCCACTGGAACTGACATGCAAGTAGTTAACTGTTGTTTTTGTTCAGTTGCAAGTGACTTATTAGTTGTGAATTAATTAACTAATTAATTCATTGAACTCTCACTAGTGTATCTTCAGTTAGAACTAGATACAACTAGCACAACTGATTTTAAATCACTTAACTGAGTTAAACTAAATAACAATTTCCATAACTACTCTTCCAACTCTGTCAAAACTCTGCCACTTTAGTTCTAACCGTGTCCTCCATGCATGAGTCACCAACCACCCTAGGAATTGCGTAATTTAAGCCCACTGATGTGCCATATATGTTCACTAAAATAAATTGCTCCAACACAATAAGTTAGTATTTAGAGTCTGATTATTATTAAGTGTCAAACCAGGAGGTAACTCCGCAAATCAGAATGTGTATTAGATGAAGAATTTGCATGTATTTATACATGGAGGTGAGGCTATTGGGATTCATCTCCCAATGAATCTTGGCCTTCCTTATTTCCTAATATTATTTAATATAAAATATTGAATATCCTCACCCAACCCTTAAGATCAGGTGTCAACATTCCCCCCTTTAATCTGAAGGGATGTTAGTGATCCCAAGCATTGATCTGAACTTTTCAAACTTTTCTCTTCCAAGTGCTTTGGTGAAGATATCAACAGTTTTCTCATTTGTGGAACAATGATGTAGATGGATGTTTTTGGCCTGAACATGATGTCGAATTAGATGGTATTTTGTATTGATGTGCTTTGTTTGATCATGGAACTTTGGGTTCTTGGCCAACTTTATTGCAGAAGAGTTGTCAATCATGAGTGGTGTTGAATACATTTGTTTCATCTGCAAATATTCTAGGATTTTTCTGAGCCACACAATTTCCTTTGTTGGTTCAGCTTCTGCCACATATTCTACCTCGGTCGTGGAATCTGCTAGAACTGACTGTTTGCGTGATCTCCATGAGACAGCTCCTGATCCAAGACTCATGGTGTAACCTGTAGTAGACACCCCTGTTTCTTTGTCCCCATAAAAGTCTAAATCAGAGTATCCGATCAAGCTGAAGTCACCTAATTGTGTATATTTGAGTTCAAAGTCTTGAGTCCCCTTCAAGTACCTTAACACTCTTTTTGTAGCAGACCAATGTCCTTCACAAGGTTTTTGCATAAACCTTGAGAGGATTCCAACAGCAAATGAAAGGTCAGGTCTGGTGGTGGTCAGGTAGATAAGAATTCCTATAAGATGTCTATACTTAGTTGCATCCTCAAATTCCTTCCCTTCAATGGATGTGAGCTTCAAGTTTTGTTCCATTGGAGTGGTTAAGGGATTGCATTCATCCATGCCAAACTTGTTCAAAATATCTCTAATGTAATTTTTTTGAGAAATAAATATAAATTTAGGATGTTGAATTACTTCAATACCCAGATAGTAATGAACATAACCCAAATCATTCATTTCAAAACCTTTCTTGAATTCTTTCTTCATGGATGCAATATAACTCTCATTTTTCCCTGTTATCAAAAGATCATCTACATACACCACAAGATATACAACTTTTTTTCCAACTTTCTTAACAAACAAAGTTGCATCATCAAGATCAAAATGTTTGAAGTCAAATTTCAGAAGATGCTCAGTTAATTTCTCATACCAGGCTCCTGGTGCTTGCTTGAGGCCATACAAATATTTTGTAAGCTTACAAACTTTGTGTTCTTGGCCCTTTACAACGAATCCTTCTGGCTGGGACATAAAAACTTTCTCCTTTAGATCTCCATTCAAAAAGGCGGTTTTTACATCCATATGATGGAATTTCCTTCCATTCTGAGCTATTAGGGAAAAGAGAGTACGGATGGTGGTCCATTTTGTTGTGGGGGAAAAATTTTCTTCATAATCGATTCCTTCTTTTTGTGCAAAAAATTTTGCCACAAGCCTGGCCTTGTGCTTGTCAAGTGAGCCATCTGCTTTATACTTGTTCTTGTAGACCGACTTACAGCCAATTGGTTTTGTTCCCAAAGGTGGATCAACCAGCTTCCAAGTGCCATTCTTTATCAAGGCATCATACTCCTTTTGCATCGCTTATTTCCATTCATCATGAGAAGTGGCTTCTTTGAAGGAAGTTGGTTCATGATCTGTAGACAAAATCAATTCACAGTTATAAGCAATATCTATATCAATAGGAGAATCAGAATTATCTACGTCACCTTAGTTTTTTTTAGTGGAACTTCTTTTTCCTGTTTTTCCAACCTCATCAGGATGAACATTATCCAGTGTCTTTGTCAGCCATTTGGGAGGACCTTTCTGAGATGGCCCAGGCTGCACATTTGACTGAGTTGGGATTGATTCAAGATTCAATCTCCCAATTCTGTCAATCACATCATTCAATGTGTCATCCGTGGTTGTTTCTTCATGTGGGGGAGAGAGTGCTTCAGAACATGATTCCACAGTTTGATTCAATATAGGAATCCCCCCTTCAAGATGTGGAATCTGATTATCAAATTCTTGGAAAGACTTTGCATGTGTGAATCTATCCAGGTGATCAAGTTGCCGCTCAACAACTTTGTCACTCTTGGAAGATTCAAGGAATATGAAATCTCTGGCTATTACAAACTTCTTATTGGCTTCATCATAGAGACAATATCCTTTGGAGGTATTGGAGTACCCCAAGAAGATACATTTTCGACTTCTAGCACCAAGTTTATTCCTTTGACCCTTGGGTATCAAGGCATAACAGGTGGACCCAAAGACCCTCAAATTCTTTACCGAAGGAATGTGGCCATACCACATTTAAAAAGGATTTTTGTTTCTAATTGAACTTGAAGGACACCTATTATTTATGTAAACAGCACCTAGAATTGCATCAACCCAAAACATCAATTTTACATTCTTGAAAAATAACATGGAGCGAACCATATTTAAAATAGTTCTGTTCATTCTTTCATCTACAGCATTCTGTTGGGGATTATATGGCACAGTTGTTTGATGTTTGATACCATGTTGACGAATATAATTTTCAAATTCATTTGAAGTGTATTCTTTTCCATTATCAGTACGTAGAGAGCCAATATGATTTTGTGCGTCATTTTCAATCCATGCATGAAAATTCTTGAATGTTTGAAAAGCATCAGACTTGTTCTTCAATAAGTAAATCCAACACGTTCTGGTGTAGTCATCAATAAATGTCATCATATATTTATTTCCATTTGTAGAAGCAACAAGCATAGGGCCACATAAATATGAATGAAAAAGCTCAAGTTTTCTATGTGCTCTGGAGTGTGAATCATGAAATGGCTATTTGCTATGCTTTCCTAGAATACAAGCATCACATTCCTTAGGTTTCCTAAGAATTGTAGGCAGTCCATTAACACCATTTTTCTTCAACAAATGAAGGCTTTCATAGTTTAAGTGTCCAAATATAGCATGCCATAAAAGACTTGATGCGAATGTACCTTCATCATGATGTGAACTGAATGCAAAGTTTTGAGAATGAGCAGATGAACTTTTCAGCTTCAAGAGTCTTCCTTCTTCTATTCCCTCCATGACAAGTGAGTGATTTGATGATTTTATGACCTCTGCCTTGCCATAAAACAAGTGAATGGAGTGTCCTTGCTAGCGGATTTGGACAAGGGACAACAAGTTTCTCCTCAACTCAGGGAGGTATAGAACCTCATGTAGAATATGATCTGGAAGACCAGCCAACTTAAGCCTGATTGTGCCAAGCCCTGATGGCTTGAGTTTGGATTTATCTGCAAAATATACTGCTCCATCAACTTTGTTAGTAAATTCTTCAAAAAAATATTTTCTAAATGTCATGTGACATGTTGCTCCTGAATCTAGCAGCCAATCATCTCTCCATGAAGTAAATGAAACATCAAACAAGTCTTCAGTTTCTCCATTGTTACAATGTGATAAAACATAATGAGTGGATTTAGGTGCTTTACCTTTGTCTTTTTCATTAGTTTTACCTTTGTCTTGATTTCTTTTCTGCTCAATTTTATCCCAAGGTGTCCTGCATTTCTATGCATCATGTCCATCTTTATTGCAACGTGTGCAATGAAGATTGGATTTGTCAAATTGTCTGCCCCCCCTTTCTCTGAAGTTTCTTCTTCCTCTTCCTCTTCTGCCACCTCTTCCTATGGAAGAATCTAGAGCATGAATCTTTTCTCTATGTGCACAGTATGCAACCTCTTCAGAAGATGAAGCGACTATCATCTTCCTGAAAGCTTTCTCTCTTTCTGCAAGCTTTTTCTCAAGGGCCTCAAAGGTGATATGCTCAAGGTTTCCACTTGCTCGCAATGACTCAAGATAATGTGAGTAAGTTGGATATAATGCCTTAACATATGCTATGAGAGATATGTCCATTTTTACACCAGTGTTTTCAATGTCATGCATGATAGATCTTACTTCTGAAGCTAAAGCAAGGGGATCATCATTCTTCATTTCAAGACTGAACAACTTAATCATCAATTGAACATTTTCTAGTTCAAGTATTGAGTCATGGGGATGGCCCCAAGCATTTGAAGAACTATGAGCATTGAAAATGATGAAATATGGTGACTCACCTCTTCATTTACGGATGCTGCAATCAAGGCATAGGCCTTGCAGTTCTTGTTTTCCCAAATGGCGAGCTCCTTGTTTGAAGTGGGCTTTGCTGGTGGATTTCCTTCTTGTCCTTCATAGATTCCTTTCCACAACTCATTAAAAATGAGAGTGTGCTTGATTTTCTGAGAAACTTCAAGATAGTTCTCCTTGCCGGAGAGAACCACTCCTACAATAGATATGAGAGAATGCATTCTTCTAAAGGGAAAAAATAATTACTTTGCTGGAAAATTATTTTAAGGAGGGAAATTTTTTTTCTGGAAATATACTCAATTGAAGGGGAAAATTTTTGCTGAATTCTACACAAAAAAAAATACAATTTTTTTTTTGTTTGAAGAAAAAATTTATATGAAAACTGTATTGAAAATGTGGAGGGAGCGGTATTGAATATGTGGAGTGGGTGGTATTATATGGGGGGGGGTGGTATTGTAGCTTGGATTCGGTGGTATTATATATATAGAAGGGAGGCGGTGTTGAAATCGTGGTGGGGAGTCAAGTGTATATTGGGAGGAAGTATTAAAAGGACAGACAACGCTGTGCAGTTGGGGAGAGGATGGGGTAGGTTGTAGCAGGAATTCGGGTAGGCAGCGGGGAGGGTCGAAAGGCCACGAGAGTAGACGAGGTGTAGTGAGCGGCGTGTGGGGAGGATTGTTGTTCGTGGTCTGTGGGAATAGAGAATTGTTCGTAGTCTACGAGAGGAGCATTTTTCGTGGTCTGCAGGTAGTCGGGTTAGGGAGGGCACGAGGTATGTGCAGGCGGGGAGGTGGGAGAGTGGTGGGAGTCTGCGGTGGTGGGTAGGGGGTGTGTGCAGGCGGGGACAGGTGTGCACAGGCAGGGAGGTGGGAGTGATAAGGGGATGGGGTGAGTTGAGAGGGGGCTGTGGTCAAAGGGAGTAGGGGGAGGGTGGAGGGGAGTGTGGATAGGGGAAGGTGGGTAGGGGAGAGGACAGGGGATGGGATTGAGGTGGGAGATGAGTGGTGTAAGGGGGCTGGGTTGCGAGTGAGGGGGTCCGCGGGTAGAGTGGGAAAGATGGGGTGGATTATGGTTTACGCAATGTGGGAAGATAGGTTTCGAGGGATAATAGCAGAGTGGGGGTGTGTTGAAAGGGAACGGGTGGTTTAGTGTTGAGAGTATGCGGAGTGTGGAGTGGAGAAAATTTCAGAGAGGAGGTCGAGAAACCAAAAAAAATTTAGGAATAGCATAATTGCAGGTATTTGCTGGAACTGCAAATTGCAGATTTGTAGGAGCTGCAGAATTACAGATTTGCAGAATCTTCAGAAGCTGCAAAAATGATTCAGAACTATGTAGAAATTGCAGAGGTAATTAAAAAAAAATGCAGAATTGCAGTATATAAACTCAGAATGGAATCAATCTAATGGAGCAGAAAAAGCTAGACATAAAACTGACTGAGAAAAATACTGTTAGCAGAAATGAGGGAGTTACACCACCGGAAAAAATGCCAATAGTGGGACTGGCTTTGATACCATGTCAAACCAGGAGGTAACTATGCAAATCATAATGTGTATTAGATGAAGAATGTGCATGTATTTATACATGGAGGTGAGGCTATTGGGATTCATCTCCCAATGACTCTTGGCCTTCCTTATTTCCTAATATTATTTAATATACAATGTTGAATATCCTCACCCAACCCTTAATAATCATCGACATGCGATCTATTTTTAGATATGCAGTCTAAAAATAGACTTTTCACATATGTCTAAAAATAGAATCTCATCTATTTTTCCAACTTGATCAACCATCTACAAATAGCCTCCTACTACCTATAGAATATTCTCGCCATGTCTAAAAATAGACATACACCTAAAAATAGCCTGCGGGCCCCACTTAGTGAAGGTGGATACTTTTCACTAAGCTCATCATCTTGTTGAATCTCAACACTCCCTCTTAACAAGATAGGGATTATCCTTCACCTCGATCCTGCCTCTATGGTGTTCGAATTTGTTCCTGCTGAGCATCTTCATCAGAATATCTGCATCCTCCTCTTCCATAGGAATGTACTGAAGCAACATGATCTTCTGCTTCACACAATCCCTAATATGATGATACTGGATATATATAAGCTTAGATCTATCATGAAACTTTGGATTAATCAAGAGTTTAATGCAAATTTGATTATCACAATGTATCATTGTAGTATCTAAAGGAGAACTGAACAAACGGACGAGGATCTTCCTCATCCAGATAGCCTCACATGCAGCTGGACTTGCTACCATGTATTCTGCTTCCACTGAACTGAGTGCCACGAATCTTTGTTTTCTGCTCTACCAAGAAACTTTTGTAGATCTGATACTGAAACCCCTCCTTATGTGCTCTTTCTATCCATTGGGATGCCTGCCCAATCTGCATCTGTGAATCAATGAAACTTCAGCTCATATGTCTATCTGTACCATAAGCCATATCCAGATGTTCCCCTGAGATACCTCAAGAGATGCTTGCCTGCCTTCAAAAAGAGCTTGGTAGGCTTAACGATCACTTGAATAAGCTGGTTCACTACATAGCATATGTGCAGTCTTGTATTAACTAAATACATGAGCGAACCAACCAACTGTCGATAAACAATGGCATCCACTACCTTTGCCGATGTAACATCCTCTTTCCTCCAATTTCATGGAATAGGAGTATCCATGGGCTTGCAGTGCTCCATGTGAAACTTAACAAGTATCTCTCGAGCATACTTTCCTTGAGACACAAATAGTTCACCTTCTCACTACCATATTTCCAATCCAAGGAAATAATGAAGGAGGCCCAAATCCTTCATCTCAAACTCCTTTGCAAGATTTGCCTTGCATGAGTGTATCAACTTCTCATCACCCATTAGTATTAAATCATCAAAATAAAGAACAATGATTAAAAGCTTACCCTCCACCACAATTGGGTACAGGTTTGCATCCACCTCACCCTTGGTGAAGCCAAGTTCGGTGAAATAGATGTTGATCCGAGTGTACCAAGCACGTGGTGCTTGCTTCAGTACATACAACACTCCTTTTTAGTCTGCACACATGCGACTCATTGCTAAAGATATGAAATCCTTCAGGTTGCTCAATGTACACATCTTCCTCAATGATCCCATTAAGGAACACAATCTTCACATCCATCTGATGAATGTGCCAACCCATTAGTGCTAGGAGAGCAAGGATGGTCCTTATGGAAGAATACCATGCGACAGGTGAAAAGGTTTCTTCATAATCAATGCCCTCGATCTGTGAGAAGCCCTGGGAAAAAAATCTTACCTTATACTTCTCGATGCTCCCATCAGCAGCTTGCGTTACCTTGTAGATCCATCTCGAACCTACCACTAATTTACCCACCAGCCTCGGAACAATTTCCCAAGCACTATTTATGAAAATGGATTCATACTTCTCCACCATGGCATCTACCCATGTGGGCTCTTGCGCTGCTTCCTCAAAGGAAAACGGCTCTGTCATGACACACTTGCTCATAAGAGTCATGTATCCAGTAAATCATTCAGGTGACTATCTCTGTCTGCATTTTGATGTAGGGACTCCTACATTCTCTGCCGCATCAAGCTTGAGTCTCTCAGCTTCTATGTTACGCCTTCTGCCTTTTCTGATGTTTGGTTCTGCATGAGTGGACTCCTCCACTCCATGAATCTCCTCCTATGGTTGATCTACATCTAGAGGCTCATCTTTGGGAGCAAGTAGCTCCTCCTCTGCATGCAAGTGTAGCTCCCTCTCAAGCGATAACTTCATGGCCTTCACCTCATTGATTTTATATCCTATCACACCACAATCATTCAACTGTTTGGAAAATACACACGATAATTATGGGTTGTTTCCATGTACCACACAAATATCCCAACTTCTGCAATCGGCTCCAACTTGTTCCTGGCATCCTTGGTCACATGAATGTAAACAGATGAGCCAAAAATATTCAAATGAGAAATATCAGGCTTCTTACCATTAAAATATTCTTCAGGTGTATTAATGGCAAGTACTCTATGAGGAAAATGGTTTTGCACATAAATCGTAGTATTCCATGCTTCCGCCCACAAGTGCATCGGTAGGCCCTGGTCATGCATCATAACTTGTGCATCACCCATGATCATTCTGTTATTCCTCTCACGACCCCATTCTACTGTGGGTTATGAGGCGCTATTAGTTCTCTTTGAATTCCTTCTTTGCTACAGAAGTCTTTGAATTAGTTTGAGATATATTCACCACCATTATCGCTCCGCAGAGCCTTCACTTGCTTCCCCGACTCCTTCTCCACCAATGCTTTAAACTCACAAAAATTTGAGAATGTTTGATCCTTCTTCTGCATGAAGAAGATCCAACATCTATGAGAATAACCATAAAAAAAAATAACATAATACCTATGTTTCGCTATTGAAGCAACCGAGAAAGGTCCACACACGTCTGTGTGAATTCTCTCCAGGATCACCGAAGCACGGTTCCCCTTCTCATGAAATGTGGTCTTAAAAAACTTACCCATATTAAATCCCTTGCACTGATCTGACTGCACAAGAGTACCCTTGGGAAGTCCATTAGAAATCTGCTGCAAAATATTCAAGGCGCCATGTTGAAGATGGCCCAATCTCTTGTGCCATAATTCGCCGTCATCCCGGCTCACCACTTCTTCTGCTTTGCCCATCATTGCAGCGCAACCATCTACCTCCAGCTTGTAGATATTCTTAAATCAAATCCCTATCCTCTTGGTTTGACCCATTTTTTTATGTCACAGGAAATATTTTCCCTCGCTGAAAAAAACGTCATAACCTCTATACTCCAACATGGCGACTGAGACCAACTTCTTCTTCAGACCTGGAACAAGCATAACATCTTTCAACATAAATGGTTTACCTGAATCCCTCTCAAAGGTAATGGTTCCAATGCCGGTTTCACTGTATCTACCATCATCACCCATCTCTATATGAATTTGTAGATCCTTCTCCTCCAAATCACTAAACAACTCCTTATATCCCGTCATATGGAAGGAAACACCACTATCAATATACCACACCAATCCCATTGTGCTTGAAACCAAGCATGTGATCAAAGCGAAATCAAGTTAAAATTTCAAGGCTAAGGCCTCACCAACTTCATCTCCAATAGCCTTCCTGTTCTTCTTTTTATGTGGGTAGTTAGTGGCGAGATGCCCATGTTCGTGATAGTGAAAACACTTCACCTTGGACAAATCCAACTTCTTTCCTTTAGCCTCGTATTTTGGATGGGATTTCTTCCCCTTCCCTTTCCTTTCTTTGGCAGCCAAAGAATAATTATCTTCATCATCATTCTTTGATGAAGAGCCATCCCTGGTATTTTTCCTTATCTCCTCCTACACAAGATCCGACCAAAGTCGCTCCCAATCTAGCAGTTTCTCCCGTCCATTGACAGAGTCTTCATAATTGTGCCAACTATTCGAAAGTCCAAGGAGAGCCAAGCTCAGCAAGTCATCATCCAAAACTATGATTCCCACACTCCCCAACTCATCCCTACATTGGACAAACTTCGTAAGATACTTTGGAATAATATCACCCTTCTCCATTTTTATTTTTTTGAGCTTATCTTTCAGCGCCAACTTCCTATGGTCGTTGCTGCTTTGGAAACGATCTGTCAAAGCCTTCCACATTACAAATGGAGTGGATTTCCCATTAAGTCTTAACAAAATATGGTATTTCACACCTTCCAACAAAATTATTCTTGTCTTTTCTACCTTCTTTTTCCATGCGTCAAGTAATGCAGTATCGCTAGAAGTAGGCTTAGGAACATCGCTATCGATGAAATCATTTAGACCATTATCTTGAAGCACCACCTCCATCGTGTCCTTCCAGGATATGTAGTTCGAGCTACCCTCAAGGGAATACTCCAATCACAACCCATTGAAAGCCATTTCAATGATTACTCAATTGTCGCACCAAGAAATCTCTGTAGCAAATTCGAATTGTCCACCCGCACAAAACTCAGCACCGCTTCACTATTGCAATCTCTAGTGATTAATACTACTATGATACCATGTTCAAATTTATTAATACTGATAGTATTACCAGATTCTCCTGATATAAGATTTAATCTTCTGTTAAATACAAAATCCTTCCACTTAATTCTTTGCGGAAATTAAATCTCCAATTGCTCAGACATGAATAAAATCAATCGCACATAAACAAGATGCTTTACTGGGAAAGCTTAAAGGTAAAAACCCCAACTATCATATATTATGTATATCAATGGAATCATGTAACAATCTCATACAAATATTAGTACATAAATATCTCTTTACAATATAGAATCATCACACACTGTCATGCATAAATTTGCATATCTATGCACCAATTTCTTGCCTCCCGACAACCTGCCTCCAAAGCGCAATCCCTGCTGAAGAAGACCCCTGAATGACTTCAATATTTTCCCTACTTGCACTGCGCAATCCTCATTGGAAACTCCAATTTCTATGTAGATGCATTGAATGCATCACTATAGTCACAACAGATAGTCCATCTCACCCTTTCACCTATCTCCCCACTGGGTCTCCATTGGAACAGACATGCAAGTAGTTAACTGTTGTATTTTTTCAGTTGCAAGTGAGTTATTAGTTGTGAATTAATTAACTAATTAATTCACTAAAATCTCACTAGTGTATCTTCAGTTAGAACTAGATACAACTAGCACAAATGAGTTTAACTCACTTAACTAAGTTAAACTAAATAACAACTCCCATAACTACTCTTCCAACTCTATCACAACTCTACCACTTCGGTTCTAACTGAGTCCTCCATGCATGAGTCACCAACCACCCTAGGAATTGCGTAATTCCTTCATCCCACTGATGTGCCACTTCCGTTCACTGAAATAAAGTGCTCCAAGAGAATAATTTACTATTTAGACTCGGATTATTATTAAGGGCTAATAATAATCAACATGCGATCTATTTTTAGATATGCAGTCTAAAAATAGACTTTGCCCATATGTCTAAAAATATAATCTCATCTATTTTTCCCACTTGATCAACCATCTACAAATAGCCTCCTGATACTTATAGAATATGCTCGCCATGTCTAAAAACTGACATACACCTAAAAATAGCCTACGGGCCCCACTTAGTGAAGGTGCTTACTTTTCACTAAGCTCATCATCTTGTTGAATCTCAACATATTGGAAATAGCATCTGTAGATAACTTAAAAGTGACCCCTGCAATTTTAACTTGTTTTTCATGCAAGTTAATGATAAAGAGTCTAGTTAGCTCAGGGTGGTTTTGCACCTGCTCCACCTTTTCACAAAAATCAAAGCATCCTACATGCTTGAAACATGAAACAGTTAAAGGAGATGCCATTAGATCCCTTGTGTTTGGGGGTTAAAATATGTTTATCTTTCCACCTTTGTGCTCATGCCTCATTGGCATTTGGGCCTCTCCTCCACTACCACTGACTTCTAACATTGTAAACTCTTCCTTGGGAAAACCCTAGGACTATAAATGGAAATGAGATGAATGGATGGTGATGAAAAAGGGAGCTTTGCAAGTGAACGAGATGAGTGAGTGACGGTATATGTGTATGAGAATGAGTGAGGGGTCAAAAAAACTCAATGGAAAGCCTCTGCTGACATGTTTAAACTCTGTTTTGAAACACCCTTGTGTTGGTGTCAAATTGAGATGAAGGAGGGGAATGGAATATCAATCATTTTGCAAGTGAAGGGACTGAGTGTTAGAGTCTAGGTGTATGTTAATGAGTGAGAGGCTAAAAACTCCATGAAAACCCTCCAACTATGTAAATACCCTTTCTATCAGTGACACTCTGCCTAGGAAGATGGAGCAGTGGAAGAAAGTGTTTTCAAGGTTTAAACTTAGGGTTTGATCTTAGGGTTCCATTTCATTCATTTAGAAAACACCAAAATTGCTTGAAGGTAGGTGCACATCATGTACTTACCTCATCCTAGATCTTTAGAAGACTTTGGAAGAAACTTGACAGGGCTTTGAAGTGGTTTGAGTGGATAATTTTCTTAGGAAGCCCTCTTGGCCAAGGGGTAAATGCCTAAGCTGAGGGCGCAACGCTCAATCCCAAGCGTGCAGTTCCAAAGATTTTATTCACCGGGCCTGTCGGGAAAGTGTGTAGCACCTTCCCTAGTGCGCAGTTCTCACTTCCAGGCATGCAGCACCAACATATTTTGTATGGGGAGAAATTTCCAAGCGCACAGCACCGACCTCCAGGGGCACAGCGCCAGTCTGAGCGTGCAGCACGAAGACACTTAGCCAAATTTCGACTTGAAAACTCAAAAAAAATATCTCCTTGACAATTCTAATGTTTTGCAAGGGCATAATGATTGATATGAGATGCAAAATGTGATTTTATAGACTAGGGAATTTTATTAAATAATAGAAACCCAATTCCTAATGTTTACAAGTCTTTTTTTCCCCTTTTCACTAATATTCCTTTATAATTTTTCCTGTAGGTTGTTGAAATCACCGAATTAGATTTTCTTTTGGTATTTGAGACTTAACATTTTCATTTTGACGATTTTGTGATGATTTCACATACCATCATTCTCAAACCTTCTGTGGTTTCTATCATGAAGTTTAACTGAACTTTTCACCTTTTCTCACTAACCCTTTTACACTGTTTGCATGCAAGTTTGCTAAAATGATGAATTTGACTTCTCCTTTGCTCATTTTGGCATGAAAAGCTAATTAAACACCTTTGGGTGGATTTCACATAGCAGCACCTTCAAAACCCTCTTCTACTTGTACCATGGAGTTCAACTCATCCCTTGATCATTTAGGCATGACAAACTCATTTTGACAAGTTTGGGATCTGATCAAAGAATGAAATCTTCAAAATCCTTTTTTTCTTTCATCATGAAACCCAACTCATATTTTCCACTTTGACTAGCCATTTTCCCAAAACATTAAGTGTTTTCAGTCTTCACAACAATCATCAGTGTTGTCTTCTAAGTTCTCTATAGCCATTTCAAGTTCATTCATTTATGTCTAGTTCACCTCACCTTTTTCCCTATATCATAAATATCTTCTACTAGATTTTCTTCATGTTTGGCTTTGTGTGTCTCCTCCATGTAAATTCTACAAGTTGTCACTATTTTGGCAATCAACTTGGCCATTAAGTGCAAAACCCTAGTTTTCCTCAAGACCAAGTGTTTCCTCTCTTCCTTGCTGCAAGTTGTCTTCACTTGGGAGAAGACCACCTACCTTATCAATACCTTCTAATGATGGAAAGTTCAGCACTCCTGCAGAAGTGCCAAAGTTTGTCCATTTTCCTCATGTGCAGACTCTGAAATGGAATGGATAGTCTTCTTTGGGACTCCTTTAGGTCCTCCTTGAATAACCATGTCTTGACATTCTATTATTTCTGAGCCAAATTCTAGCAAAGGAAAAGTAGTGCCTGAAACATCCAATAGTGACCTTACAACATGTGAAACCCTAATGACCTAGTGGGAGGGTCCTTTGACCTGATCTTGATTGAAATTTGGCTTGGATACCTCTTAAGTGAAAATAGAGTGTTTGTCAAAGTGCTGTATTGAAGGTCCAAAACTAATGTACTTGATTTCTCTAAGTGAATTTTAAACGCCACAGATTACTTAACTAAGTGGATAGAAGCCGTCCCTTCTAGAAATGCCACTGATGTCATTATCACCAAGTTCCTTGAGACCAATATCTTGTCGAAATTTGGCTTCCCGAGGAAAATCATCACTGACAATGCAGCAGCCTTTAGGTAAAAAAATATGGTTGAATTCTATGATAAATATCATATTTCATTAGGACATTCAACAACCTATTACCCACAAGGTAATGGACTAGATGAATCATCCAATAAGAGTCTAGTAAACATCATCGAGAAATTATTAGAACATAATAAAAAATCTTGGCATAATAATTTAGTCAGTGCACTTTGGGTTGATAGGCTTACTACAAAGAAGTCCATTGGTATGTCACCATACCAACTTGTCTATGGAATGGATGATTTTTTTCCATCTTCTCTAGCACAACTAGTGATGAACGTAATGCAAGAGTTACAAGTGGAAGCAAATGATGCGATCAGAAGGATCCATAAAACCATTCAATCGTAGCAAAAAAGAGAAGAGGTATATAATAGAACATAGATCATCTAGGGAAATATCAAGAAAATATTTGACAAAAGGACCAAGGTAGCTGATTTTTCTATTGGTGACAAGGTTTTAAAATGGTATGCAAGGAGAGAAGACAAAGGGAAGCATAAAAATTTTGTTAATATATGGATGGGACCATATATTATAAATGATTTTAGAGGTGATAATGCATTTGTTCTCACAGATATAGATGGAATAGAGTTACCTAGCGGTCCTCTAAATGTCATGACGTTGAAGCATTACTTATCCTAATCTAAATAATTTTTTTTCATCATTGTAAATATCATAGTCAACATAGATTGGATTGGATGTTTTGCTGATTAAGCTTGAAGCCCGTAGAGAAGGCCTTAAGCCATGGTAAATGGACCATCATAATATTTGAATGCAAAAAAGGAATTAGATTACAGATTTCTCAGATGCCCAATGGATAAGGCTACTGATCACAGGTTCTTGACACTTCAATGCATGGAAGTGCCATCCCCAATTGGAGGCACTATTAGGGTCCTACATTTCATAGGATCTCAAGGTGACTGAGTTTAATCTATCTATCAAATTTATTTTTTGAAATGATTTCCAATCTACAAATAATTTTCAAAATAAATGAAAAAAGAGATAACATAAAAAAACAAAAGAGGGTATATGTTATAAATAAAAAATATAAGATGTGGACCCCGTCAAAAAGAAGAAAAAACAATAAATTCTGAAAGTGTTGCACATCCAAATTCCACTACCATTATTTTAGCTTATTTTTGAAAGTAAATTGTGCACAACTTGTTTAAAATGCCACAAAAGTTCAATAAAATTCAAGCATACAATTTAAACATGATTGAATTAGGTTTAAATTTTTTCTTAATAGGTAGTGAAAAATAATTTGTCAAACTTTTTAATCTTGAAAGATTGATTAGTTACATAGAAAATAAAACTGCTTAAATAGTTTAATCTGAACCAAGGAAGGTGTTGTAACATCATTTGTTTTGATAAGTTAGCATAAGTAGTTGAATAAAATTCTCTAAACAAAGGAAGCAAAACAAAACATCAGGGAAGAAATAAAGAAAAAGAAAAGCTTCATTCTGTTTTAAAGGCTTTGACTAGCTGCTAGTCTAAATGCGCCTATGGAAAAGTTATTTGTATGGTTTATATTTTGATTATTATTTTCTATCCTAAAGTCTTAAAACATAGCATATTTTCCCCCTACTTTCATTTCATTCATTTCCCTTTTCATTTCCTTCCCTGCTCATATTTTCCACACATTTCATTATAATCCCGCACATTCAAAATCACTTTTCCGATAGACCAAAACCCAAAATCATTTACATTTCTATCTCCTACAAACATTTCAAATGACTATATACGATGAAGAGGGACCCATTCCCCACCACACTTTCTTTTTCATTTCATTTTCCATTGAAAATCATTAAACTTAAACTTTTTCCTCTTTTCCACTTTACCCTTCCAGCTTTGCCTTTTCATCTCTTTTCACTTACTCTGCATCCTTATTCCCCGATCACGATTAAAGTGGGGCCCTCATCCATTTCACCTATTTTACATGTTACACATTGAAACAAAACTTAAAAATTGTGATCGATGATTTGCGATTTTTCGCATCACCAATTTGCATTACATCGCATCGCATATGTTTTAACTTACCTTTGAAAGTGCCCACAATATATTTGTTTTAACTTGCGATGCAGTAGGTTGGACCCACCTCTGAAGCTTTGCTACACACTTTAAAGCCTTTGCAAATACATTAATATATTATGAAAACACCATAAAACCTTACCTTACTGTGGGCTCCATTTCTCCTTGACACGTCATCCTCCAAATAGCACAATTCACACTTCGTTGTTTTAAGTGTTTACATTGTTTTCTAAGTGATAAATTTTGTGTGATGCAGGTAGGTCCCTCTCCCCACATTTCAAAAATTTTATATTTTAACCCCGCAGCTTATAAATAAAACATAAAAGTTACGATTTGCGCCTGCGATCCGGTCCCACTTTTTCCCTACCACGTCACCTACCTCGTCCCCCATGCTTCACACTTCGTTGTTTTTAGTGTTTAAATCCTCCGCGCTTATACCTAAAACTTAAAACCTACAATCTGTGTTGTGACCTAGTCCTACCAATCCCTCCACGTCATCTCCCACTACGCATCGTACCTTCAGTAGTATTCTTCATAAACTTAAACTCTAAATGTTGCGAAGCGCACGGAGGCGATGCAACTTTAGAATTGAAATTTAAAAGATTCTAGGTCTGGTATATTGGTTTGTTACACAGTTTTATTCACAAAAAAGGTTTTAACTCAATAGAAACGACTCGGGTAGAAAATAAATGCTACAGGTCAAGTCGAGCAAAGGTGTTGTGGTAAATAAGATTATGTTGTATCTACAAGAGCCCAGGGTGTTCATACAATAGATCTGACAGCATAGAAATTAGTTTAGTCTACGAACATATCATCAAATTGTGGTCAACGTCCTAAAATACCCCACTACATCAACACCTTCCCTGCACAGCACATTCCACCGAAACTATAATTTTGTAATAGTTATATTTTTTAGTTCAAGTCTGTTAGAGACTATTTTGTTGTAATTTTTTTAATAAATGCTTCAGTTTTGTAAGTATCAAAGGTCGATTGATTAAGATCAGAATAATTAATTTCTTTTGGAGTATTGTAAGATTTTCGAGAGCACTAGAGGATCAATAATAATCAGACCATTCACAGGATTCTTGTGGCTTAAATACTGGTGATTTTTTTCTTCGGTTAGTATTATTTCATTGTAAACATATGAATTCTAATTGTAAAGTAGAAAGCATGATGAATAGGATTTACTTCTGAGTACCTTATTCTAGCTTTCTTTACGATCATTATGTTTTTCACTAAAATCCAAACTAAAGAATTCTTAATTTCTCTTTAGTTCTGCTTAGTCTTTTCATAATTTTACCATAAATCCATTTACAAATCCAGGATATCTAGTAAATATTCCTAGCTTTCCTTGTGTTTACTCTATGAAAAGTTAATGCAACTATCCAGTTATATTTTGACTCCATTTCCCAATAGATATTAATAAATTGAATACAATAAATCTTCCAAAATCCAAAACAAACCCAAAACACAAGTACTATCATAACTAGCCTAAAACTCATTAAAATAAAGAAAAATCCTATAGAGAGAGCCCTCTCTAAAGGTGGCATGGCTATATCCTATTGGAGTTCCCATGTTTTGGCAAGGTTGGCAATACCAAAAGATGAGACAACATAGAACCACTTTCAGACCTTAGGATCTAGCCCTCCTAGGTCCAGAGAGGGATCTCTCTATGATTATCAAAGGATATATGTCTTTGAAGCTCTCAATTGTGATTTTAGGCTAGTTATAGGCTCAAGGTTGTTTGTTTGATTGTTTGAGTTTGGTTGTTGGGAATCAGGAAGGAAGGTTTCACCATAAGACAAGGATAGGTAAAGAAGGGAGCTAGGCAAGGAAAGATAACTCAGGGAACATCAAGGCCATTGGGCAATGGAGTCAAGAAAGGATTTACTTATGTTCAATGTGTAAGCTTCAGTTGGGCTAGTCATCTAGAGCATTTGGATCTCAAAGACTGATTGGTGGGATGGAACATTAAGGAATGAGAATGAAGGATGGAGAACCATCTGATTCTGTCTATAGATCAGGCCAGAGGTCATTTAACTCCAGGCCTGCTTGGACAAAACCATAGGCAACACAATGGATCTTGAAAAGGTTTATATGGAAGGGATAGGTTATGAAGAGGCAGAGATAGGCTTATAAACCTCCTAATGTTCCTAACCTCTTTCAATTAAATCTTAACAAAAACATCTGAACATTGATTCTATTAACTTGCACATCAGAGAGCAGGCAATAATCATCCACTACACTGGTTTAGTCAATTAAAAACAATATTCAGATACACATATGAGCAGAAAACATTAAAGACTGAGAGAGCTGGGACATAAGGTACCTAACAAGGGTAAATCTTGTGTCATGCGTTCAGATGTCAGTCAGAAGAACATGAAATGAAATGGAAATAAACACAGAGATAAGAAAAACATCACCAACTGCTGTAGATCAGGATCCAATGAAAACTGCTTATCATGTTAAACACAATACCAATCAGGTACATCACTGCCCAAAGCTTTTACATTCAGCCTGAATACATCATATTTCTCAGCCTATCATACAACTATTACACAGGAAACTTGGCTCGGGACAAAAATGCTTGCAATTCACTGATAATGCAACAACAACCATTACAATGATATCCTTCTGTGCTTTATAGCAGAAGAGACACAGAGGACCGACTGAGGAGGTAGGTGAATTTTAAATGTTACATTTAAACACAACAATGAATGCAGGGCCGAGGCCCATTCCGCTTGATATGTTGTATATTTAATCTTTGTCATCTCCCCGGTGCAATAGAGATCTGCTTCGGATATGATTTGACCTTTTGGCTGTAGTACTCCCGGTGATTCGAACAAAATGAAAGAAACTGCTGAGAGGTCTCCCTCATAGAAGTTAGATTGTTTTGAACTGTAGCTGAGGCAGAAAACTCCTTCAGGGACACGGCGCATGATAAAGACTGTATGGGAGACCTGTCCTTTTTGAAAAAACATTCTGCTGACAAGTAAACCTTGATATTACCTCTTATTGATGTTCAGGATCTCCAGATCGATCCTCGGGGTCTTCAAAATGATGCTTTGCCTTTTTAAACCTCTGGTTCAGAGCTCAAGATCTCCGTTGACGTGCACTAATCCCCCTGCTCTGTACTAAAACTCCTCGCTGCTTCATTACTGCCTCTGTTGAGTTAGCTCGATCTTTAAATGGCACTGACTGGACTTTCGGCATTTGAACTCCGCTTTCCTTTAATGTAAGTCCTGACAGCCCCATTCCTTGACTTTTTTTATGGTACTAGCTCATTAGATTTGATCCTGACTGCGTCGCTCGCCATTGGGGTAGTACATTGAACAGCGGTGGTCCTCTTCCTCTAGAAACTCTGCAACACAGCAAACTCATGAAGAAAACAGTGGACGGAGCAATGGATGTAGGGTGAATGAAATGGTAGAGCGGCGGTGGCGGAAACAATGCTACTATGTAAAAGAACGATGAAAATGCAGTGGAGTGGTGAAACGTGCGGACAATAGGGTTTAGTGTAAATATGCAGCGCAGACCGTTGGATTCAGGCCTGGAGATGAAGATTGACGGCGGAGATTGACCTGCAGGCTGACCTATCGGACATATCGAAAGCTTATACTTTGGCGAAAATGTATGGAAATGCAAACAAATGCATCAAAACGCATGTAAGAAGTTGGACCCAGTAGAGGCGGAGGGCGATTAAACCTGAGCCGTCAGATCCGGGAGGAAACGGACGATGGAGATGTAATCGGATCAATCGTAATCGGGGGGAACACAGGGTGACACATATAAAAACTTCCGATTGCGATTGAGGAGGACGAGCGATAGCCGTTGGATCGTGCATCAAACGGACGGACGGGATTAAATCGGGAGGAAGATAGAAAGACTTGCGATCGGAGGAAATGGGAAGTGCAATGGCCGTCGGATCAGCAGGGGAATGGACGGCCCAGATTGAATCGGGAGATCGCAATCGGGAGTCAGACGAAGCGGTTTGCGATTGCGATTGGAGAGGGGCTTGCGATTGAGTGGTGACCGTTAGATCCGAAGGCCAGATCAATGACTCAGATGTAATCGGGGGACAGTGCAATCGGAGGATCGGAAGACAGGGTTACGATTTATCGGAGGGTGCGTTTGAAACATTGCGATTGCGATGGAGCGATTGGCGCAGGGCCGTTGGATCGGCGAGACAGATCAACGGTCAAGAATGGATCATAGGGTCGCAATCGGAGGTCGGGCGAAAGAACTTGTGATTGATCGGGGATCGGAGGAAAGGTCTTGTGATTGCGATCGGTGAGGGTCTGCAATTGGCGCTCTGCCGTTGGATCTCCATGGAAGATCAACGGTGCGGAACGCACCGTGGGACTTAACGTTATAAACAAATCGCATCGGGGTTTTTTGTTGTTACAAAGGGTTTTGCCTCCCGCCGATAGTTCCGATTGCGATTAGCGCTTGGGACTTAAGAGCTTGGTCCCAGCGCTGGGGCATGTGTGGGAAGTGGTTGAAGGGGCTTGCGGTAGAGGGGCTAAGCCCTATTACATGGTCGGAAAGTGGGTTTTTTACCCATTTAAATGAAATTTGAGGGTTCAAAAGGGAAACGATAGAGGAACAGAGGGGGGAAAAGGCCAACAAAGGGCGAGGGTAATGATTTTAAGGGGATTTTTGGGGGATTTGAGGGGTAAACGGGGAAATAGAAGGGGAGACAAGGGGGGATAAAAAGAGGCTAAATGAGGGTAAAAGAAAGGGAATTCGGACAAAGGGAAAGAAGGGGAATTGATGTATGTTGCAGGGGTAAAGGAGGGAATAATAGACCCTTTTTAGCAATTTACTAGCAGAGGGGGATTTGTATTAGGCACAACAATTGAGAGACTTCAAGGAGGATGGGTTTTCAGGGGAAAGGCATTCCTTGAAGACTCAAAACAATCTAGCCCCCAGCTGACTTGTCAAGAATTTCATAGGGGGGCTAACAGTGGCTCCACATGGGGATGGCTTCTTCTTGAAGGAGTCAAGAATTCAGAAAATGATCTCTTGGTGTAGGCCAGATGCCTGCTGCTATAAGCCATCTTTCTTCTTTCTTTAGATTATCTGCCACAATATATTGGATACACAAATCAACAGAAACATTTTCCCAACCAATCTACCTACCCAAACTAGAGCTCTAACAATTTTCCCTTGGGTGCATTTGAACTAGCAGACCCTTTACATTTTATTTTGAAAAACAAAAAAAAACCTATTCTAATTCTACCCTTATTGCTCCATGAGGCCAGATTAGACTGTTGGCCTCATACAATTCTCTACCTAAACTACTACCTGTTGGGATTAAACTGTCCAACAGGTTTCTTCACCTACATTCTAAGACAGGAAATTTAAACACAGCCAAGCCAGGATTAGACTGTCTGACTTGCTGGAGTGAAAACTTTGTAGCAAACTGCAACAAACTGTGAAGGCATGAAATCTGCAGTTTTGAAAATATCCTTCTTTCTTTGTTTCAGCTCTGATTTTAGGCATGTTAGAGCTGATTTTCTTTCCTCTGCTGATCCAGATTTTGAGCTTGTTTGGATCAGCTATTCTGCTTCCTTTTGGCTCAGATTTTGAGTTTATTAGAGCCAATCCTTCTGCCTCAGAGGTTCATGTTTTGAGCATGTCTGAACCTCTCTTTTCATTCTGTTTTTTGGGACAATTTCTTCTCTTTTTTGCTGAAAATGAAAATTTGCAATGGTATATACAATGGAAATGAAACTGGAAATGGAGAATTAGCAGAAATAGTGTTTGAGCATCCTGCCATTGACAGGACCCCCAAACAACTCGGAACCATCAAGTTCTTGCAAGAAAAATGCATTAGGACCCACAGTGGCTTGAATGATGAAGGGACCTTGCCACAAGCTGTCGAATTTGCCATGTTTGACTTTATCCTCTCTTCTTGAATCCCACTTCAGGACCTTGTCCCCAACTTTGAAATTTGTTTCTTTGGTTCTTTTGTCAAACTGTCTCTTCATGTTTTCCTGCACTTTGACAGCTCTGTTATAAACCTGCTCCCTTGTTTGCTGAAGATGGATTGTTTCATTAATTCTCCTTATCATGCTGTCCTCTTCTGACTGGATTTCTTGGATAAGCTTTACCACTGGTATCCCAAGGCTAGTAGGAAAAACTGCTTCTGTCCCATAAACCAGCTGGAAGGCTGACATGCCAATAGATTTCTTTGTAGTGAGCCTGTCTGCCCACAAGGCTTGTATCAACTTTTTATGCCATGACCTTTTGTTCTCTTCCAATAGCTTCTTAATGATTGTAACCAGGCTTTTATTTGATGATTCAGCTAGGCCATTACCCTGGGGGTAATAGGCAGTTGAATGTCCAAGTGCAATTCCGTACCTATGACAGAAATCAATCATTCTTTTGGACCTGAAAGCAACAACATTGTCAGTGATTATTTTCTTTGGGCAGCCAGACCGAGATAAGATAAAGTCTTCTAGGAACCTAATGATGACAGAATCAGTGGCATTCCTAGTGGGTATGGCTTCAATCCATTTAGTGAAGTAATCAGTAGCAGTCAGGATCCATTTGTGTTGCCCAGAAGAAGAGGGGTGGATTTCTCCAATGAAGTCTAAGCCCCATTGCATGAAGGGACCTTCTATGGTGATAGGTTGCAGAGGGAGGGGAAGGAGCTTTCTT